>JAMJFZ010002812.1:5562500-5940000 GCA_026225945.1 Cricetomys ansorgei
ATATCTAAGCATTTATTTTAAAACCAAAGAAATTTAGATGTCTCCAATGCTAAATGATTTTAGAGTTTTGTGTTTTACATTTTGGTCTATGATTCATCTTGAAGCATTTTTAAGTGTATAAGGTTTCTACTTGGATTTTATTGCATGTACTTGTCTATTTATTGTGGTTATATATGTTGGAAAGACATTTTTTCCCATTGAATTTTATCTTTGTTTCTTTAAAATCACATGATCAAGTTTATATGTATGTATTTCTGCATTCTATTGTGTTTAATTGCTTTATTAGTCTCCACTACTTTTTTTCTAAATTACACTTCCTTGGTTAACATAGCTTCAAGGCAAGCCTTGAAATAGAATGATGTTGGAACTCTAAGCTGATTCCTTTAGTATTATTTTATTAATCTGAATCTTCTGTCTTTGAATATAAATTTTCTAACTAGTTTGGCCATAACCACTAAATAACTCACTGAAAGGTTTTGGAGATTGCACTGACTTTGTAGATCAAGTTTGGAAAAACTGGCATCTTGGTAATGAGTCTTCAATTTCTTAAATATGAGAGATTTCATTAATTTACTTCTCTGATTTTTTTCATCTTAGTTTTTTTTTTACTTTTTTTCTATATACCTTATATTTTTAATAACCTGTAGTTTTTAAATGAAGAGAAAAATTTTATGGAAGAGGTTTGAAAATGCATCTCCCTTCTTCACTTTATGTTATAGAGTATAGAAGAAAAGTGAGTTAATATTTGAAAACAATGATCATGAATTTTAAAGAAAAATCATTGAAAGGAGCTCAGAGAACACAAAGTGAGATGATATTGGTTTTAAAGAGAAATTTGCAATGAAAAGTGACTTTTTGTGGCTACATAAAAAAAATAAACAAGGTGATATGTTAGGAGAAATTAGGACCATTAGTAATTTTGGTATAATAATATATTATTAAAGTATATCATGGGGAAATTAGTACCACTGCAAGTACTAACTGTTAAATGTAGTGTGCCATTAATATGTTTCACCACAATTCTATGTATTATGCAATATATGTTATAATATGTATGGAATCAGCTCTCTTAGTCTTTCTTCATACTGTTTTGCTACTCATCTTTACAGATAAGGAAACAAAGGAAAGACAAACTAGTCTATGTTTGCTAGTAAACAAATGGAGGGAAATCTGGACACTCTAAATTTGTGGATACACTCTTACTCTCATTGACAGTGTTTACTCTCTTGGTTGCTTCTGTGAACACTATTTAAATATTAAGATTCATGAACTCTCTAAGGATGATGAAGTGGTAGTAGTAAAAGTTAGAGTTTGGTGAAGAAAACGCTGCCATTTTTAAGCTTCTCATAACTCCTTCTCTGAGTAGCATTAAGCTTGGAGAAGGATAGCCTCATCAAAAAGTTGCTGCATTCTGAAGACGACTTGTCTGCACTAGTTTTGAATTCATCTTTCACAGGAAAAATGGAATAGAGTGCAGTCCTGTAAAGGGATGTCTTTCTGGACCTAATAAGGGAAATAATTTATAAAGTCACTGACAACAGTAAAATGCAAAACCTTATCAGACAATAACCATTATTTTAAAGAAACTTCAAGAGGAATTATTAGATTCACACACTTTAGCTTAAAATATGGCTTCCCAATGAGAAAAAAAAATTAATCAAAAGGTCTAAAGTGACATTAAAAAATACATGTATCATATTCTAGCTTAAAAAGAATAAAAAAGAGGAAAGAAATTAAAAAGAACTTTCCTAAAATAAGTAAATCTGCAGTAAAGCATTAAATTCTGATGGTTTGTTCACTTTTATTAGCAATTGAATTAATTTGACAGGCAAAATATTCACTTAAAGATACACTAACATAGCTATAAATAACAATGTTTTACTATCAATTCTTTTGGGTGGATCTTTATATGAGAGTAACTTTCCCTATGAGAATGAGAAATGGTTTTGGTATAGTAGTGTATAGTTCTTTTAATTAAAAATAAAGCAACCCAATAATCCAAACGGTGCCATTGTGCTGCTTCACGTTAATGATAAATATGCTCGACTTTGCTATAATCTCTTATAATTTCATATAAAATGCTGAATGTGGTGACTCATCAGACAAACCATGACATATCTTGCAAAATTAGAAAACATTCTGTTTGGGATATGAATGTTATCTATTCCAATTATACAGAACACATCATGCTCAAGATGTACATTTATTTGAAAACATTTAGTCCAATTTACATGAATGCAGGGAAAATCACATCCAATAAACCACAATTGTAGAGGAGACAAAATAATGAAGTTTTGTCACATTTACACATATGTAGTTATATATCTAGATAAACACGATCCTATATCAAGATAAGGGGTGATCAATCACAATCACAGGCCAATAACTAGCATTTCAGTAGTAGTAGGAGCCCCTCTTGAGTATGTAGGGCCTTCTGGGTTTGTTCTCATACAGCTGTCTTTTCAGAATGTAAGGAATTTTTCTCTTTATCACTTCTTCCTTCTCATTTTTGTCATCACCATTGTCAAGAATATCTTCCTGAATAATCTAAAATAGAGAAAGCACAAAGGGAAGTTACATGCATAACATATATTTCAGACATTTTATCCTACATTTTGCTCTATTTTCTGTTTTAAACACAATGCATCTGTAGGATCAAAGAAACTATTTTATCTCATGACAGATGATTATCAATGACTGAGATGGAATTAAACGATAATCTTTCTGATTTTTTATCTCCTTTTCCAGCACACCGGCCTGCTTTTTAAAAGTGTATTTGCATTTTCCAACTGAAGGAACATATCAGAGAAACCTTCAAATTAGTTTTGAGACTTTTAATATAAAATGGCAGTTCAAAAATGATATTAAATATATCATAATAAATATAGTTTGAATCTGACGTGCCATGTGAATAAGAAAGTTAATAGGACTTTATGTTGATTTAAGTCAATTGCTGACATGACTTGAAAGACATGACCAGTCTCCTAAACAAAGAAAAGATTGCCTGTTTCACATATCTTGGATATTTTAGAGATCTACAAATGTGGAAACACTGTTCAAATAGCTAAGATCTCTTCAGATTACAGCTGTCTCTTAAACTTTGAGGTTACAATAACTAATACTGATATTTCAATTGTAATGCACATTCATGCCATTCTATCACCAAGTATTTTATTTCAACCCACAGTTACTCAGTTTCAGAGAAGGCAAAGCAGCTACTGCCAGGCAATCTAGGTTTTTAATCTTTACTTTCTTTAAAGTTCATAGTCTGTAATTACTTGTACTATGCTCAGAATGATATTATCGTCTTGTTTTTAAATGACTCAAGAGTTAAAATAACAAGAGCTCCACTCTTATGCGCAGTTGACTTATCTGGTAATTAGTTTATTGAGGGTCTTTCTTGTTTGGATAAATAAACACGCAATTGACATTTCCCTCTGTTAAAATTGGAATTTTCGAGTTTTATTGAGCTAAATAGTGTTTTAAAGACAGTGCCATTTAGCTGGAATTAAAATGAAAGGATGAATAGTACAACAAGTAAATTTGAACTAGCCTTTTCGGGTTTTTCATCTGGAAAGCATCCTTTTGTTTATCAGTTAGCATAAACATCAGCAGTTCTGCTGGTATTTCCTCCTCCCACAGGGTATCTCTGCGGTAACCACTCACAGACAGGCTTGTTATATTAACAGGGAGGGCACCATCAGAGCTGCAATGTTAGGCTAAACCCACAATCTAAAACATTAAGCAAACTTCTTAGAGCTTGATCTGAAAAATCATGTTTCTCCAATTGGAAAAATGTAATCGCATTCCGTTTTTCTTTCTTTATTTTCCTTTTTCTTTTTTTTTAAGGAACATTCAGTTGTCTCCCACATTTTCCTTCTTTCTTTTCAAATTTATGTTGCTTCTTCCAAAGTTCTAATTTATTTTTTGGTTATACCTAAGGGACTGTACTTTATGTGTCACAGTTTAAGTTTTGAGCCTTAAGATGGCATTGGCTAGTTCAACAATGTCTGTTTCCTGTTTCAGAACATTTAATTGACAGAACAGTTGGAATATGAATATGGAGTGTTGTTAATAGCAGTTATTGGTACTTACCTACTAATCTAGAATGCAAAGACCTTTCCATACATGGAGATATATCTCTAACACATTATTTTAAAAATTAAAAATTATTTTACTTGCCCAACAATCAACCAAAAAAGCTAAAAAACAATATGTAGGCACATGCTGATCTATGAGTTGCAACTAGAACTCTTTGATTTTTGTTCTATTTTATTTGAAACTTTTGTTTGTTTTATTTATAGATTGAAGAAAAGTTTGATAATCTCCAAATTCTGAAGAACATTTGGAAGTTAAGGAGTATTGACTTCAAAAGATGGTTTATTACTTTCTAGTATGTGTAAGTCCCCTACTATGATCTTATCAGCGTATAGAAATGAATGCAAATGAGAGCCCACTAGTTCAAAGATCCTCATGCCCATCCTTGAGTTCTGCCTTACCTCCCAGTGTTGGAAGGCCCTGCTGTGACAGATTTTTTGAAGCTGGAATATGGTCAGCATTGCTTCCAAGCTAAAGCCATCTAGAACAATGGGAACTTTCCTTTTTCCAACAAGATCACTTTCATGCATTTCTCCTGCTTCCTCGGCTTGGCTGTTCAGGTTATTTATAAGACTGCAAACATTTAGCAAGGTCATTTTCCAAGAGGGAGGACTTGCTTTATTGATCTGAAATATTGAAAATGTAATAAAAGATATTACAATTAAAGTCTGTTAAAAGAGCATGGAATATGCATTGATTGTCTTAAACTCCTCTATCTTATGTTCTACTTGCAATAAAATTGTGAATGTGAGAATATTTTTATTATATTTCTAACTCACAGACATTCAAATTTATGGGTACAAAGATATTCACTCTGTTTTCAAGCAGCTTGGAATCTTTCCTATTACCTGCCTTGAACAAGGTTATCCAGCCATTGTATCCAATATTCTGTGTTAGTATGATATTTTAGAATAAGCATTCTCCATATTTTTTTTCAATACCTTGTGCCTTACCAGCTAATACGCTATTTCAATTTTACATTTTGAAAGTTATTTAAATACTTTCTATTTTGATGTTTCTTAGTAATAGTTCCTTAGAACACTGGTTCTGATCTCAATTATTTTTAAAATATATTTTAAGTTGAAATAGAATTACATCACCTCCTCCCTCCTTTTTCTCCATCTATCATCTTCCTGGTATCATTCTTCAGCTTCCATGAACCATTCCCATGTCTTCCCCTACTCTTAAGTTGATGGCCTCATTTTTTTTGGTTATTATTATTATAAGCATACACATAGGTATGTGTGTGTGTGTGTATACTAATACATACAAGTACAACCTGCTGAGTCTGTTTTGTTGGTCTTGTTTATAGTGAAAACCATATACACACCTTCACTATCTTAAAAAGGTATTCTACTGTCAACTAAATGGCATTGAAGAAAGTAAAAATGGCTTTTTAAACTAAATATCCTAGATTTTCATGCAATATTCAACGATATATATATATGTGTGTGTGTGTGTGTGTGTGTGTGTGTGTGTGTGTGTGTGTGTGTAGACAGTAGAATAGAACAGAATTGAATTGAATAGAAAATAGAATATGTTCCCTAGGCACATTTGAATACAGAAAATAGAGGGAGGGCAGGAGTTGAGGCAACTGATTGCATCACCTATTTTCTGTCTATCAAACAAAAATATCATTGTGGCCCCTATAGTACCAGGAGGTGAAACTGGAGCAAAGGATAACTAAGGAGACATATTTTTGATAATATATTTGAAGAAAGTTTAATGTCTAAATCACAAATCCTAAATATAATCCCCGTCAAATGTGTTTTCATTATTAAATGTGACATAAGAACTACGACTAACACCCACTTAGCTATAATTCACTAAACTAAGACCAACTCAGCAAGTGTTAAATTCAAGGATTGCAACACATAGCAAGCAGCTAAAGTCATCAGGTGCCATTTAGCTCTAGAGTTTTACGCCTGAATATGAATGCAAAAGTTTGTAACAGATTCTGGATTCCAGCTGTTTATTCATGAACATGCAATGAACTCCTATCATATATAAGGATTTCTGTTTGCTTATGAAAACAATTATTTGGTTAGTTTCCAATGAAAACATGCTGTATCAGTACTATTTCTTAATAAAACTATACTCTAATGCCAATGGTGATAATTTTAAAAATGTATTGTGAAAACAAAAAACAAATTCTCTTGTGTCTGTGCTTGTTTTCAGTCATTTTATTTCACTGGAGCTTTTGTTGCCTAGATTTTTTTTTTAGTAATAGCATTTCAATGTCTAAACAACTTTATCCAAAAATAGAAATTTTTCACGTGCTTAATTTTAAAAATGGAAATAGGAAAGCTAATGATCTCTGGAGCTTTTAATAATGGCGTTGCGATAACGGAATCAAATCCTATCTTATTAAAATTTTAAATGTAGTCATTTGATTAAAGTGGTCCTATAATTAGAGTTCTCATTTATATAGTACTATAAACATACAAAAATGGTTGAATGACAGAAATGAATGATAAAGTAATTTCACAGAGAAACAAATATGAAATGTGCTTTTTTTTTCCATTTAAAAAAAAAATGGAGTAATTTTACATCTGGATAACCTTCTCGTCAAATAGTCTGTCTTACTTATTTTTGTTGAAATGAAGCCGTGTAATTGAAATACTTCCTGTTAAACTGTTTTAGACTGATTGAATCAATATCTTTGCAGCATATTTTTGAATGGAATAGATGACTCTATTCCAGATACTAAATTTATTTTATTTTATTACATTTTATTGCATTTGCTTGATTAGAGAATGGAACTCGAACTCTCACATGTTCTCAGAATGGTAGCAGTTGCAAAACTCTGTCACATTCTGGCAATTACTTAGAACATGTATGTGTGAACAATGTATATTTAGAATTTCAGAAATGAAATTTATTCTTAGACACCAAGGGCTTTGAATCTAACCTAAGAGAGTATTGTTTAACTCTACATATCTCCCTTCCTTGGAAATGAGAAGACTATAGCCATTGATATTCATGCTGAATACTGAACAAAGGATCTGTTATCTTTAGGTGAATAAATTTCCTATTAATGTTGACTAAATTTTTAAAGTAGACTCAGAAGGCACATACATCTGATGTACAATTTACAAAATAGTAGTTTACTTTATCCAATCAATTTTAGTAAGTCTTGGTCATCACTGAATTCTGTGTGGTCCTAGATTTTACCAAACTTCTTTTGAGGACCCTAGCAGAACACACACCTTCATTATGTGTAAAGTGATAATATCATGTGCTCTCAAACACACAATTGCAAAATGATTTTCTTTCCTTTCTGCCCAGTATCAAACACAATAAAATTGCCATTGCATACTAAATATTTTTGTGCCCAGAGTATGCACACTCAATTAAGGAAGAGCTCTGTATGGAAAAAAAAAAACTGATTTAGAATATTGCATCAGAATTTAGGTCAGTGTCTTGATTACTTTTCACCACAAATATTAAGTTCCAGCCTCGCTACATCAGGGTTTAACTCTGGATGTACCAAGAAGTGAGCTCACTTCAAACTATCTCCCTAGCTTTTTAATGGAAATATTATGCTAACTATTCCTTTTGATACACAGTGATTTACTGACTCTGAATCAATTCATTTCATATGCTTGCATGGTAATGTGATGTATTCTAACAGTTTTGTTCCTAAGTAAAAGTTAGTAACTAGAAAAGGTGCACTAGAGCTTGCAGAATTTTGCTCAAAATACAGAATTTTATTGAGCCAGTGAGTAAATAGTGAATATTTATAGCTTAAACTTTTGAAAGAATAAGTATGTAAACTCTGTTGTAGGTAAAGTATTTATTATAACCTATCAGAGAACCGTACATTTCTAGGTTCTACAGTCCAACTGCTACACTTGATAGAAAAGCTAAGGTCAATCTTTTAAACTAACTGATAAGTTGATGTCATGGTTTCCCGACTGGATCTCAAGGTTAATGTTTGCTTGTCCATAGGACGCTTCTATACCAAATTCCCACCCATGTTGCCATGTGTTAAGAAATATATTTTATTTTCCACAGTTTAAATAAAACAGGTAAAACTTCAATTAGGTTTCACTTATGTATTTAACTTGAGGCCAAAATACCTTTCAACATGCCAGTGTAATAATGATGTAAACAAATTACTTTATGCTTACATATCTCCATAACATTATCTGTGGCTGCTTAATTAAATAAAAACATAGCAACTGACAGTCCTATAGATATTTTTCCTTTCATATCAACACTTTTAACTCCTGAGAAAAAAAATATCTCCCAATTAAAAAATGTCTCCCAAAGGCTTCTACAGTTTTGAGGTAAGCAACGATACCTATATTGATTAACATAAGAAAACAACAATGTGTAGATTGGAAATTCATATGTCTTTCAACCCTGTGTTAAACAAAAGAACAAAATTACCTTTGATGCATGCATATTTGTCAATATATCTGCCTCTAATGTTCTCATGTCCTCTTCTGAATCTGAATAAAATCAAAACCACACATTTACCATGTACTCACACATCATGTAATTATATTACAAACAACATATTTCAAATTAATTTAAAGAATTTGTCTTCTTGAACCTTATTGCCCATTCCATGTAATTCCTTTGAAACAGCATTCAGAAAGAAATACATTGTAGCTTAATTTTATGCTGACAGCTACAATTGTAGAGTCACTCCTAAGAAAATAAGCACATGGTAATTCACTAAGCAAAGCAGTCATGATTTAGAATTCTTTTTCTCTGAATCTCAGTAAAACATTTAATTATATTGCATAATGTAGACTTCATCAAATATGTTGCATTAAGATCACATATACATAAGATCACATATACATAAGATCACATATACAGAAATATATGTATCATAAAGAACATAATAAAATATGAATAAAAGAGCATTGTTTTCATTGCAGATCCAGAGGGAATTGTTCACCAGTAATTTTAGTATAAAAATGATACTGAAATTCACTTCACTACAAATGTCATTTCATAAATACTCTTGGAAAGAATTGGTGTGTGTTTTAAACAAGCAGTTTGAGTTGTGTATGCTTTCAGTTTTATCATAAGCAAGCGAGGAAGTGACTTAAGCTGAGACAGAGCTCTCCATCGACACATGGTAAGCAATATTGAAAACAGATCACTGATTCATTTTTTGAACACATTTTCCAAGATTCCATTTATGAGTATGGTATAGAGAGGCAAATTTAGAAATACTACACAGTTGTAGAGCATTTTAATATTCATTGGCCTCTTGTGATAAAACAACACAGAGATTACAATCGCCCCATTTTACACTCTATAGTCATTATAACACCGGGTCCCACTTGATATGAACAACTGGCAAGAAATAAATTAACTCAGAAACACTTTTGACATGTTTGTTCTAGACACGGAATTTTTTCAAAATGAATGACAAAATTAATTCTGTTAATCACTGATGAAAATATGCTCTTGTCACAGAAAAATGGTTTTGAGAACTAGTATACAGTTTTTAATTTAAAATCTATATTTGGAACCTCTAATTATAACTAATTTTCTGTAAATATTTGTTAAAACCATAGTTGCAGAAAACTGTATTGTTCTCATAAGATAGTTCTGGGATCTTATGTGAATAAAATAGCTAAATCATTCTAAGCAAATGACATTGCATTTTGATAGAGCTATCTTTGTACTTAAAAGTCTTAGGAGTTTAAACTAACACTTCAGAGTACTAGTTATTAAGTATAATAGCTACGACTGTAAGTCAATTGATTTTATTTCATTTATCCCATAAGATTTTCCAATGTGATTTTTTGTCCTATTATTATCCAATTATTACTTAAAACACACTGCAATCATCCATCTATTTCACATTACTCTTTTACACTTATCTACTTTAAGGAGAGCTGATACATATCTGATAACAATATATTGCTTCTCCTTAACTGTTATATACAAAACACACTAAAGCTAAATTTTCCCATTAATACAAGTATACCAATTTTATGCTTATAGTTTGTGCCAATTTGAATTACATTCAGAAAAGCAACAATTATATTAATATCATGACTTTGTCACAATGAAATGTACTTTCAGAAAGGATTTGGGACATTCTGTGTTTCATTAGAAACAACATTCTTTGATACTTATTTCACACGTCCTAACACACATATAGATTTAAACATAATTTGAGGAAAATCACAAAGGTAAGTGAAAGAGACAAGTAACAACTCCTAAAAAATGTAAAAAAAGATGAGGAGAAAAGATTGCGAATGGGATGTTTAATGTCTGCATTCTGAGAAGCACTGCCCCTATTCTCCTCAATAATGACCAACCCAGTTCTATTTTTCATCTTTGTTTTATTTCTCTTATTTTCTCTTTAATGGTTATATTCCAAAGGAGAATATCCTGTGTTCCCTGGAAAACCCCAGTTTATGCTTTACAGATTTTAAAAAGAAAAATAAACATTTCAGTTCCTACAACCAGAGCAGGCAAGAAACATGATATTCTGTTTCTGTCACTAAAATGCAGTTAGAGAGAAAGAGAGAAACTCCTCCTGGATTCATTAACCTGAGCAGCAGCAGGCTGCGAGAGAAATCACTTCAGGGAGTTGTAAAATGAAGTTGAGCTTACCTGAGCACAGACTCCAGGAACTGAAAGCCAGCAGCATCAGACACCCCAGCTGGATATGCACTGTTGCCATCATCTTTCTGCCTTCTGACAAGCAAGTCCACACAGAGAGACACCGAAGGAGCTCTCTCAATGCTCTCTCTTGCCTTCAGCTGGCTTTGAAAGTCAGTGAACTAGTAGAGATGCTCCGGCCATTCCCTATATATATCTATACGAGCAGGAGGATGATGTCATGACTGTACAGGATGTGCCCTGGTTTCATCTCCATCCCTCCCTTTCTCTCCACTCCTTCCTCCTTTGCCCTCATCCCCCACCCATGAACCTTGATTGAAAGTGATGATCTTCCCTAATTGCAGCTGTTGCTCAGGATTTCTGACTCACAGAAAGTATGTTCAAAAGCACTGCCATATAAAGCAGAGTGAAAAGTACTCCAAGTGTCTCTCTTTCCTCATTTTTCTCTCATGCCCCCACTCAGGGAGTTTGTCATATTTAAGCAAAAGCTGTAGAGTGAAATCACTGGTGCCTTATGCTTGGAAGATTTAAAAAACTTGAAGTACTTTTCTGATAATGCAAACTTCTGAGCAAATGCTTGTCATTTCAAAACTCAAAGAATTTGCATATCACATAGCAAAAAAATGGATAATGGGATAATAAAATGATTTTAAAAGGGAAAAATATCAGTGAAGATAGAAGAACATTATGTCCAAGGAATAGTATTATTTCCTATTCAGTTGAATATATACTATATGTAACTGAGTACAGACTGAATTACATATTTTGGTCTTTAATTGAATGTCTTAAAAAATGCTTAGGAAATGAAGCTGCAAACACATTGTGTGTTAGAAGGTGAATTATGAATTGCTGTATTAACAATGCCTCTCCCCATTCATTCTTTCTTTATTACATTGCTTAGATCTTTCTTGATTTGTTACTAATGCTGTTATCTCCCTTTCTTTCATAATCTCCTTCTCTGTGATATTTTCTTTGCATTCTATCAGCTGACCCCCACCCTGCAGTTTAACCCTATTTTTATTGTAAAAATGAGACTCTACTTTCAGAATGAAATATATTTTATATAACCACCATCCACTAGAGTCACATTTCTAAGAGAAAACCTTCATGTAATCTGTGAGTTTCAATGCTATTCTTTCCTTCTTTCAGCTCTTGGAAGGAAATTGCTCAAATGCCTTTGATAGTAGCTTTCTTCCTGCATTATGTACTTGATGACACAAGGGGTCATCTGAGCTGGAGTGAGGAATGTGGTTATTTGAAACCAAAGATTTCTGATATTCGTTTACTTAAAAAATTTAATCATGTAATTATAACTAAGAGAAATATCAGAATTGGTTACTATGTACAGTTTGTTTATATCATTCTGTTTTTGATATGAACTTAACTTTTCCATCTTTGTACCAAACCCAAGAGAAGTGATTGATTATAAATATTTAATAATTACTTTAGATAATAAAGGTATATTAAAACAACTCGGCGTTCAAGAGCTAAAAAAGCAGTTGTCTCTTTTATTACTTTAATTCTGTCTTGTAGTTTCTGTGAAGCACAAATCCTGAGTTTAGCTCGCCTGGAATAAGTTTTCTCCAAAGGATGATTGACTGGCAAGATTGAAGCAAGCATGGATTTTTTCTACCGCTAGGGGGAGCAGTGGAAGTTTAAAAGGCTTTCTTTTTCTCTGAGAAGACTTGCTCACTTTTTTCTAGTTATCCTGGAATCTGTGTGACAGAATCCTTTCAGGCCGACTTTAATGAAGAAGTGAAAACATTGTGTATTCTTTGCATAAAATCTAAATTAATTACTTTCTTTGCTTCTTGAATTGTAAAACACAAAGAATAATCTTTGAAAAAGTGTAAAATGTGTGATAGCGGTCTGCTAGTAAAAGGAAAATGTGATGTTTATTCCCCCAAGTGGTTTTCTAGCAAGTGAAACTTAGAGAAGTGTTTATAAGATGTATTCCTGATTAGCTAAAAAAATAAAAAAAATAGCATTTGAACTGATTTTAGGCATTTTAGTCATCTGGCATGAATATTCATCGTTAACATGACAGTTAATTTAGATACATGATAAATCTCAAAGAATACCAGAAATTGAATTAACCAATATGACTCAAAATAAAACAGATTATCTTTGGTAATATTACTAATTATTAAAAAATACACAATTTGTGTCCTTCAATTGGTATTATAAAATATGCTTCTCTTTTCCCTTTTATCCTGGTTTATTGGAGCTATAGAAAGATTATTAAAGCGTCTATTCCAGCAGAACATTATAGGTGGTCAGTGGTCTTTGCTCAGTGCCTGGGATCCTTCCCAAATGTAATGGCCAGGACAGGGCTTCATTGAGACTTCAGCTCTTTCTAAACAAAACAACTGAGACATGACAGAAACAAATAATGCACTAAGTGCTTTGAGACACACTGTGAGTAAAAAAGACTGATAAATTGCAAAGGTAGCAGAAGACCTTTGAGAACAGGTGATTTGAATACATTAAATTAAGAAAAAAGGAACTAAGAATTCCACAAAGCCTACTCTAAGACTAGGAGATTGTTATAGAAGATGAGACATGAAGACTGTAAGAGCCAGAGAACCTAGGAGCTTTCTGTGAGTCTCCTAGCAATTTCAGAAGCTACATCCTAATGTATCTGCCACCAAGCATCAACAAAAATGCTAACAAGGACAGGGCAGTGGGCAGGCGGCAACACATGAGACCTCAAAACTACACAAAGACTACAGGCACCAAAGGACTGCTGAGTATGGGGGAAATAGACTTCCTGAGGGAAGAGCTCACCAAGCTCAACAAGAGATGACCCAATGCCAAATGGTCAGTTTTAAAAACATACATACAAGTGTCATTATACAGACTGAGCATATTACATTTAGGAATACAACACACACACACACACACACACACACACACACACACACAATTAACACAAATTAAAGAATAAAGATTCCATGTATTTGAAAGACAGAAATGGAAGGTGGGTATACTGTAGCTTTTGGGGAAGAAAGGGAAAGGGGGGCTGATGCAATTATAATTTCAAAAAGATTTTTAAAATAACCATAAATTAAATAGCTAAATAAAGCATAACATTACGAAAAATGCCTAATTTAGTAAAAGGCTTGTAGTGAAAGTATGAACACCTAAGTCTGGATATCTAGAACACATGTAAATGCTAGGCAGGCAATGTTCTCCTGTTAACCCTAGACTTGGGAGGAGGGAAGAAAGAGAGCAGGAGAAATCCTGAAGGTTTTTGGCCAGCTAGCCAAAGTCTGGATTCACTGATAGACTCTGTCTCAAAAGGACAATTGAAAAAAGGTACTCACTGTCAATCTCTGGCCTCCATGCACATGCATAGGTACATGAACATGCACCTACATGCTTATGTATACATACAGCACCCCCCCTCCGACACACACACACATACATACACACTAAAACTAACCCAAATGATAACCTTCAATCAGAATTTTGGCTTCTTTCTAGGGAGATATGTAAATACTCTTTATTCTAAAACTGTTTTACTTGAAACTCTGCTTCATAGAGTAATAAGCAACCAGTGTTTATCTCTGACATTCTTCCTGTGTTAACCCTCCAGGGTGAGGTCACAATGTTGAAATCATCCTAGAAATGGTAAGTTTTCTAAAGTAGATGGACTTTTACATTTGGCCAGTCATTTGCAGCATATTTATTAGCCAGTGCTCAGGAGACAGAAGCAGGCAGAACTCTCTGTGAGTTCATGGCCAGCCTGGTCTACAGAGTGAGTCAGGACAGCCAGCGTTAAAACAGAAACAATGTCTCGAAAAACCAAATCAAACAAACAAACAAAAATAGTGAAGTGTTAACTTGTTCAGTTTGGAGACAAAAAAAAACACCGCTGGATGGAGAGTGGCCCTGCAGGTCCACACCAGCGCCTTCTGCACCTCTGGAGACTTTCTCACTTTATTGACCCAATTTAGGCTTACTAAAGATTCTGAAAGGACATGTCTACAATATAACTAGCCTATTTCTACCTGGGCAGTCTGCTGTCTTCCTTGGTTTATTCTGTATCCCCCTTGTGGTATAACTGTTCATTAACAAAGATTTTCTTTTGTGATTTAATCCAATCAGACCTTCCCAAGTTAGAAATCTAAGACATTCTTTCTAGTTGTCTCTTGCTTTCTCCAGGTTCTCCTAATATCTCTGCTGCTTTAATCAAACTGCAGATTCTGGTTGGAAAGGACTCTATTGCTTCTGAAAGTTTACAATCTAAGATTGCCCAAAATGTGTACATGAGCCTAACTAAAAGACTAATTTTTAAATACTTTTCATGTCTTCGTCATGTCAAATGAGTCATTCTTTTGAGCCATAATCTCTTAAAACTCCATGATTCTTTTTCATCTATTTTTATAAGAGCCTTTAGAACTACTTAACTTCTTCTCCTTTTCCAAGTCATTCTTTCCTTCATGACTAGGAAAACCAACTTTGAAAAAGTCACAGAGGGATATCACTGGAGCCATGCATCTTTATCAGCTGATTGTTCAGATTGAATGTGGCTTTAGTTTTATTTCTCTAAATGCATTTCAGGTCTGGAGTTGTGACTGTGATTCATCTGAACAAACAATATGTCAGACTCCTGTAAGCTTAATTGATTTTTGCTGTCAATTAAAGACCATTTTCATGATATATAGATAAGCGTCTGCACACATTCATACTTATATACACTATCTTATACACTAAATGTGTATTATACAGACCTTAAGAGTTTTAGGTAATTGGAAATCAAATAGTCAATTTTCCATTGTAAGCATAAACATGCTTAACCCATAATCTCTACAAATTCCCAGTTCATTTTGATGGTTTTTTCCAGTTTCTGTTGCGATAGCCTTATAGATAATTAACTTGGAATAGTTAATAATGGGTTTCTATAGTCAAAGCAAATTTACAACCAAAACTCTAATTATAATCTCTGGTTTGTTTTTGATCTGCATGTTAATGAGTTAACTTATTTAACAAAGGCTGTTCCACATTGTGACACTGCTGACTATTGCTATCTTCTTTCTCATATTAAAAAAAAAAATAGACCTCCATAGTGTCACTACCCCCAACAGATAATGCAGAGATAAGTGTCCTTATATGTCTTCTTTCTATAAGTCTCCTTTCTAAGTAAAAAGTTAAAGAAAAGATCCTTCACAAATCATATTCATGTTCTTTTTTCTTGCTTTTACAAATTACAGTAATTATCTAGAGTAAGAAATAGACTTTGAATGAAATAAATAGTCTCTATTTATATGTTATAAAGTTTGTGGATATTTCCATAACAGCTATATTAAGTCACACTGAGATGCATTTTAGTTACCCTTTGCCAGTAGACGATTCAGTCTTTAAAAGTGTAATTTTTCTTTTCTTCCTTCTCTTTTCTTTATTTACATCTTACCGGGGTTCAAAGTGAGTGACTTACAAGTAAGCTGCCAGGGAACTACAACCGCAGACCTCAGTAAGACACCTGGTTTGATTTCTTTCTCTTAAGATACTACTTGTGTATTTGATACATGACAGTTTATGCTATTTAACTCTTATTCCTGGATTTTTTTTCAACTTAAGCTACGTTCTTGTTTGATTCTGATGTGAGCTCCAGCTTTAAACCTTCTCTTGTCCCTCAGAATCTTAAAGTTTGAATATCTGATGACTATAACCAAATGCCCAATCATAACCTTGATGGCTCTGCTTGGAACTTACTGGAACAGCATCCTGTCCACTTTGGAGTCCTCCAAATTCCTTATTAACATAGTATTATTCTTTTGTCTTCTTATTTCACTTACTAGAATTATGATTTTCTGAGCTGCATATAATCATGATGTTGGGATGCTTTCATCAGTTTGTTTCGGTCTTCCATGTCTAAATCCTTCTGAGCTAGCAAAAGCCCATGTGGATATAGGTCTGATTTTAAATTATGTTCTATATCCAGCCATGTTGTCTTATTTCATTATCACTACCACCTAGCTCCATCAGAGCCTCTCTTCTGAGTTGCAACCATGGCTACCCTAGTACTCACCTCTAAGTCATTCATGATCTCTTCCAATGCACACATTGCACAGTGGGTTATACAGTGTAACCCTATTATTGTCATTCTCTATTGAAAACACTGCAAAAGTTTTTGTTTGCATTCAGAACAAAGTCTTGACCTAAGCCTGTAGTACCGGAGTCAGGTCTTGTCTCTTTCTCTGCTACCGTACTTTATCATTCTCCTTTTCTGTCCCTAAATTTCAAAGCCACCTTGTCTTTATTCAAACACACCTAACTGCCAAGAGCCATCACTGAAGACTTCCAGACTGCCATAGAGTTAACGAGGCTGGGCAGTTTACTGGTTTGCCCAGCTCCAGTGAATGTATCTCAGAGAGGCAATACCCTGAGAGATTTGTTGCTCAAATACCCCTTGCCTCAAGTTAAATAAACGAGTGAAATCTAACAAACGAATTTCAGTGCCCTCTGCTAAGTTTGATCTTCCTTGACCACATTTAACTTGATATTTTCCTAGGTTTTACAATTATAAACTTACCGATGGGGTTTTGTACATAGGGCTATGTGGCATGTAGACTAGGCAGATTCTCCTTCACCTGAGAAAAAAACAAAAAGAACCCTGACTTAAAGTTTTCTAGTTGATAACAAAGTTGCTTCACTGTGTTCACGAAATAAGAATTGTATTAAGCTAGGAAGCTATGAAGTGTACTCTTTTCATAGTAACTGCAAAACTGCTACCTGCTAGCTACAACAGAAACTGGCTACAGAATACTTGGCTTGCTTAAACTCTGTTGATATATAATAACAAAATTGTTGTTTTGGGAGTATAGATATATTGTGGGAGGGGAAGTGCATGATAAACTGGATGTTCATGTGTAATCATGTGTGGATATTGAAAACAAACTGTTTTCTACATATGTAACTTGTAATCATTCACTGGGAAAAATAAGACTCATGATTATGATGTGACTTCTTTTTAGGTATAGGGTATTGTTTAAAAGGTATATAGGAAAATAATAAGAAAATTGAAGCTTATAAGATGTATGAGATGTATGTATGTTGGAGCATGGCTTCTTCTACAAAAAAAGGAAAGTAGGAAGCTTGTAAGATATGTGGATAAGATCTATGTGTGTTGGAGCTTTGATTCTTACGTAAGAAAGAAGAAGTTTACACTATGGGTATGGGTAAGGTATGTTAAAGCTTACAAGATTTGTGTGTATATGAGATGTATATGTATTGAAGTTTTGTTCCTTCCATGAGATGTATGTAGATGTGTGTTTGTGTGTATGTGCTGAAGCTTTGTTTCTTCCACAAGATGTGTGTGAATATGTATATGTGTGATTTTATGAAGAGGATATAGTGAAAATGCTGGAATGGAGATAGACATTTAAAGGAAGATAGAAGCCTGAATAAAGGGTATGTATGACCCATTCATTAGATGTCTATGTACCCCTAACCCCAGCTGACTCCACACCTCCTCTTTGGAACCCTGACCTGCTGGACTTTGTTGACACATGTCTCCCTCCCCCCCCTCTCTTTCTCTCATCAATTACATTAGTGTCTGACTCCACATGTCTCCTGGAACACCTGACTTCAAGCAAAAGCTGGACTTTGGCACCTAACTATGTTCATAAACAACTAAAATGAATATTATATAGTGTTTAGCAAACAGTACCTGATAACTTCTAGAATAAGAGAAATATATCCCTCACTGTTTGATATTGGCTTGAGCTAAGGGACTTACTTTGACAAAAAAGATGTTGGCAAATAGACGGAAAATCAACTTGATATGTGTTTGTAGTACTAGTCTTGATTTCTTACTTCCATTCCATTGTCTAAAGAATAACTTTTACTCAAAGAACCCCAAACCAGAAAGGATATATGACATATGAAATCTCACATGACTGACACTTTGTAATATAAATTAGAGGCTTCTGCATTTCAACTAGTTTTATCTGAATTAATTCATGGTCATGTGAGCTGGTTTCACTAATTGTTTTAAATAATTGCATTTTGGAGTCATTCATCATGTAGCATTTTGTAGTAATAGCTGACTAATATTCCTGTTTATTTTTAAATGTACTCCATTGTTGATTCATTAAGTCTCTTACAGTTAATGATTTAATGAAATCCCAAACAGACAACTGATTATATAATTGCCATATTCTTTTCTTACCTCTCTAAACACTTTTATTCTCTAATCTATACTGGTTGATTCTCATGAAAGAAATATTTTGAAGTGATTCATAACTACACAAAAATGTAAAAAAGAGCTTCCGGGCAATGAATCTTGAGTATTGCTGTAAATTGCACGTAGCATTTTGCAAGTCGCCATTGAGAATAAGTAGGTGTAACAGCACCTGTAAGTCCCCCACATTTGGTGAATCATTTTGTACACAACAATATAAAGTTGTCAGAGATTAAGGCAAGAGTGAACAATATAGCCTAGAAAAAGCATTTGCAACCAACATCAGAAAACTAAGAATAATCTAAATATGAATCAAAAATTCATTGATTGAAACTGCCTATAGGAGACAATTTGCCAGGTTAATTTGATTTCATATAATACAGAAAACTATAAAAACAAAGTCCATGGGATGATACTGTACACATTGTAAAGATATAAAACAATAAATGAATAATATATGGTGTGAGTATGGATAAGTATTCTTCTTAAAGCAGGGTGATAATGAAATTTATTTCATATTCAAGGATGCAGTCAATGTTTGTAATATCAATAATACAATATTTAGTTCACAAGTAATAAAGATTTTGTTTGAATATACTACAGAAAATGCCATTCCAATAAAATATAAGCTTCTAACTTGAAAATGCATTCAGTAAAACAATAAGATGCTCAGTTTAGACTATTTGTCATTATATTAACCATGCTTTTCTGCCTTTGTACATGTCATAGATCTTAAAATACATCAACACTTTACCTCAGATTTACCTTCTTATTGTGAAAAATTAAATGGACTCTTAGGCATTCATTGTGTCACTTTAACTGGGTACAAAGTTAGCAAGTATAAACAGGAGTTGGAGAGAGTGAACCTATAGTCTTGGGGGGTAGTAGTTAGGAAAAGATATTCCCTCCACTGTACTCTAGGTGGAGGCACTAGTATATAGAGAGTGGCAGCGCCAGCTCGGAACTCTTGTGAGTACTAAATCGTATTTTAACATCATCATGAGTCACTGCCTTGGTGAATACTAGACCCAGAAAGTGTTATTTGAAACCAGCCTTGGACTTCTATTTTTCAAAGAGACAATTGCAAACCAGATACTCTTGAATGGATTACAAATTTCCTTCACTACTTTAATGACATTTGTTCTGATGACAGTAAGTTAATCTCACAATGTAGTGCAAAGGAAGGTTATCCTGGAACCCTTTCTAACTCTTTTGAGAAACCGACTTACTCTGAGGACTACGCTGTTATTAGTCCTGCATCCCCATAAGTTGGAGCTCATGCAAAAGGCGTTAGTCACTGTAGAATTGGTTTTCCATATAGATAACTGTATTTTTTAGCCATTGTTATAATTACTGTCTTGCTTTTGGTATATTCAATTCTGTTGCTATATTTCAGTAAATCCAGATCTGTTAGTTTCAAAATCACAAACTTTCTACTCAAATAGTCCCTTTTAAACATTATCTAATATCATTATCCTTTAATTATTTGTCTTCTGCCTCTGATATCTCATGAAAATGGTCACGAGTTCGACATATAACAAATGTTTTTGCTAAAGAACTCAAGCAAAGTAACCTGTCCAATTTAAGACTTAAAGATCTGCATACTTAAATTTTTTTTCCTTCAATGGGAAAACATACCTGAATAAATTTTGATGCTAACCCTCATACATCCAGATGATCATCTTTCAATATTATCGTGCAAGGAAGCTCCTTACTATTCTAATAATAATGCCAGTTTTATTACTGCTTCTATTAAGGACGTTCTTAGTTCTTGATATATTACTATGTACAGGCTAAATATTCTTCAATGATTTGTTTTTTTTCAATGCTGTTCTCTTATATAGCTCACTAAATTTCTTTGAAATATGATTTCATATAATAATTGACGGCTATAACATTTTTTTCTTTTTATCTAAAATATATTTTGCTTTTTAAGAAACATCTTTTAACAAAATAAAATATAAGGTAAAACAAAAACCATCACATCAAAGTTGGACAAGGCAAACCAAGTGTTGCTTGTGCACTCAGGAGTCCCATAAAAATACTAAACTGAAAGCTATAAAGTTTATGCAGAGGACCTAGTGAAGACCCATGCCAGCCCTGTGCTTCCTGCTCAAGTCTCTGTGAGTTCATTGGAGCTTTGATCATCTGATTTGGAGGGCCTTGTTTTCCTAACATCATCCATCACTTTCCTGGAGCTCTGTGTTCCTGGAGCTCTGAGGGGAGGAATTTGATGGAAATAACCCATTTAGAGTTGTGTGCTGCAAGATTTCTCGCCATCTCCTCGCCCCTCTTTTTCTCTCTCCCCTTGCCCTCTCTCCATAATGTCTGGCTGTTGGATTCTGTATTTGTTCCCATCTGCTGCAGTAGGAGGTTTCTTTGCTAATTACTGAATGAGGCACTGATCTATGAGTATAGCAGAATATCATTAGAAGTCATTTTATTGTTAGTTTTTGCTTTTAGACCAGTAATATTTGGTTTTACTCTAGGTCTCCAAGCTACCTAGCCTGGAACTTCATCACCCCAGCACTGTCAAGTATGGGATCCATACCTGGGTTCCACAAAGACGGCCTTTAATCAAATCAGACATTGGTTAGTTATTCCCACAAGTTTGTGCCACTGTTGTCCTAGCATATTATACAGGCAGAACAAATTGTACATCAAAAGTTTTGTGGCTAGATTGATGTTTACATTTCACTTTTGTTAGTCTGCAGAGTACTGTCGTATATCAAAGGCACTAAAAGATGGTAGTGAAGGTACTATGTAGGCACCAGCTCAACCTCTCTAAGTTCAGTGATTTCTGTAAGTGTTGTCTTAAGCAATTGGCCTTACTGTCAAGTTGTGGAGAGCAATCTATTGTCTTCGCAACTGCCTGGGTTGTTTGGGGATTTCCATGTACTCTTTGGCCAACAACTTCATTGGATGTATTGAAAGCTTCGTTTGCTGACACGAGATGGTCAGTTGGGACTCTCTCTCTATCATTATTTGGAGACTTCATTAGGATTTCCTTCAGATATTTTAGGAAGTCTCCACTTCACCATGTTTCCATATCTTCCCTTATACGTCTCTCAATTCTGTCTCTCCCTGCATTTCTTTCTTCAATCCTATCTCCCCTCCCCATTTTTACTTAATCCTCCCTTTTCTGTCCTCCACTGTAGTCCTCAATCTCCATCCACCCATAAAATTTATTCTATTTCACCTTCCCTGGGAGATCTATTGTCTCTCTAGCCCCTTCCTCTGTATTACCTTTCTGGGATTACTGATTGAAGCTTGGTTATCATTTATTTAATTGGTTATATCCACATATAAGTGAATACATACCATATTTATCTTTCTGGGTCTGGGTTACCTCATTCAGGATGAATTATTTTCTTAGTTCCATATATTTGCCTGCAAATTTAATGATGTCAATTTTTTAACAGCTGAGTAATACTCTAGTGTGTAAATGTATCACGTTCTCTGTATCCATTCTTCTGTTTAAGGACATCTTGGTCGTCTCCAGTTTCTGGCTATTATAAATAGAGCAGCAATGAACACGGTTTGTCAAGTGTCCTTGTGGTAAGATGAGCTGTCCTTTGAGCATATAGAATTTATTTAGAATTATCTTAGAATTTATTTTTCTGTGATTTCTATACTTACATTCTTTTCAATGGCTTCTATTACTGTATTTCCCTTTTTGATTTTCTGCTTAATTTTACTACGCATTCATCAGTTTTAATTATCCTTTCACAAAGTAATATTCAGTTTTTGTTCATTTTCCCCACTACTTATTTTCTGTTGTAGTAGCTGCTCTTCTTAACAATGATATTTATCTTTCTTGTTGTTTTTCTTTAAACTGCTGGTACTTCTTTATCTTCTATGAGTAAAACTTAGAATTTTATATTCAATAGTTTTCTTTTCTTCTGATAGATATTATAATCTATGAGTTTCTCTCAGACAATGCTTATAACAGATTTCAATTATTTTTTCATTGTCTCTAGGATTCATTTATACTGGCTCATATCAAAGATGTTTTTAATTACTATTAAGTCTAGAAATCTTTACTAGAAATAATTCTGCAAAATTCACAAATATGTGTAAATTAAGCAGCATACCATTAAAACCAATAGATAAAAGAAGAAATTAGAAGAAAACATAGAAACATTGAGTTAAAATTTTTAAATATTACACAGAAACAGGCAAAGAGAACAAAAACAGCTCTTAGAACAAGGCATAGCTCACTTACTTGAACAAAAGTACCTAAAATTATTAACCTGATATTGCACCATAAAAACTATTTAAAAAAGACAAAGTAAGATAATGTTAGTATGTATGTATGTGTATATATATATATATATATATATATATATATATATATATATATATATATATATCAGAACAGAAACAAAGAGAGACTAGAAAAACAACTAAATGAAAACATTTCCAAATATAGTATGAAAACATTTCATAGTATTATGTGTCAACAAACTGGATAACATAAAAATTAAGCAACTTACAGTATACATACTCTCTGTGAGAATAGTTCAAGAAAGATATAAATTGGCTCATTCCAATAATATGCATGATGAATGAATCAGTAATTTTTAAAAATGTTCTCAATTAAAGAAAATCCCAGAGCTCTATGGTTTCACTGATGAATTCTAATAATATTTAAGGAAAAAATTGAGGCTAAAGAAATATTTCCAACCTCAGTTTTTGAGACCAGCATTTTGCTCTGGTAACAAGTCAGAATAAGCATACTTTTGGCTACTAAAAAAAATTAAGGATTAATCTTCTTGGTAGATACAGATCCAAACAATCTTACACCAAATACATGCAAATAAATTCAGAAAAAAATCAATTATCAAAGAGACTTATTTTTGGGATGCATATATTGAAATGATTCTCCCTTGTAAAGCAGCCTCAGTTTCAAATGGGGTTACTTATCCCCCATATCAATCATGCCACCATTATACTAAAAGGTATATTTTACCTGGCAGGCTGGTATTATAGTTCATAGAGTTCATAACTGTGGTAGACAGCTGGACCACTACCCAAGACTGGAGCCAGGTAAAGAGATTTTTGAGTGCTTATAAGAAAACTCCAAGAAACTAATACAAGACTCTTGTGACCTCAGTTTCATCAAGAAACAGAATTGTTTTTAGAATGTGTTTTTCTTCTACTACCAGATGTAGCAGATAGGAGTGAGATTACTTCAAATTATTCATTACAACTTGCTATTGTTATTTGTTTATATGCTTCTTTGGAAAGGCATATTGTTGCCATATACAACATGTCCACCATATGTGGCTTGTCCTTGTGTGCTTTAGTCACGTGACTCTTCTTTAACCCTCAAGGTATAAGTTGACTGATGCTCTGAATAAAGTTGGCTAGTGCATGAGGCTTTACTCTACTTCATTTATTGTCTCTACTCTCCCAGGTCCCACTGCCTCTAGAGCGGCAAACAGTAGACCATCAATGCCTTTATCTCCCAGCAGCCTGTACAGTACCATCTAGCACCATGATAACCAGCTTTCATGGTAGAATGTTATAGCTCATTGTCATCTTGATTACACTATGCATTTCATACAAAGAGTGTGGTATCTATAAGAGTAGGGACTTATAAACTAGTTTTGGTGAATAACTAATGGAAATGTGTAAGAGCCTACGTTCTTTTAGGGATCTCTGGGACTTCTCTGGCCAAGGGCTCCAACAGAGATGTCTTATATCTGACACTTATATCTTATAGCTGATGACTTCATTTTGAAGCTATGTTTCAACTGGGTCTAGGAATGGTTTATTCTGGTGGTGGATTTTGTTATTGTATACATGATAGATGATGACAGTCTTGTAGGCATAAAAAATTTTTAAAGTTGCTGATTTGTGAAGGCTTCTACCAAGATTTCAAAGGAAAGACTGAGAGACTAGGCAGCGTATGAGTGATAGGACTGGATTTCCTATAAACAGTCACTATAAGGCCATTGGAGAAGTGATGGGAATTAACTCAAACTGCAGCAAAAATGCTACCCTAAGCCCTTTGATACTCACATCATACCACCCTCAGCTGTTGTTGAATATGAAAATAAGAATACTTAATGTTTTCCCTGTTTCATTTTAGTATTGGTTGGCCTAATTACTTTATTCATTTGGAATTGAGAATGTATACCCTGAGCGACTGAATATTGAAAGTATGTAACTCATTTTCTTATTACCTATAAAGATGAGCTTACATTTAAGAGCTTGCTCTGAGTCTCTGAGGAGATTCTGGGTTTGAAATTTTGATAAACCCTTGAAGATACAATATTTGAGACTTCCCTGAGAGAGACTGAATGCACTGTATCTTCACTGGTGTAAGATGGGCATGAAGCGTTGGAGGCCTGGAACAGTGTACTGTAATTTGGATATAGAGTGTTACAAAAGGCCCATGTGTGGAAGGCTTGCTTACAATCTATGGCCCTATTGGAAGGTGACAGTATGTGTGCAAAATGGACCTGGTAGATGGCCTTAAGATCCTGAGCATGTCCAATCTCATCTATCTCACAACCAAAGCACATCAGAGCTGGCTAGTATTAGGATAGGAGCAAGTAGGGCTTGGGAGAAGGTTGGGTCATATAGGTAATTCCCTTACAAGGAACACTTCCTATCTCCTTATGCTCTCATCCCTTTCCTTGGCAATAATTTACACAAACATGCACACACACACACACAAATGCCATGATATACTGCACTAAAATCAAAAGGAATAAGCAACCATAGGTTAAAATCTCTGAAACTATAACCAAAAAAAAAGAGGTATATTTCATAAGCTTACTTTGGGGGCATATTTCATCACATGATAAAAAGCTAAGATGGTTATTATTAAGTACTCCAGGTAGTCATTGTGATAAGCATCAGTTTCTACTTCATGCTCACTTCACCAAACATACAATGTGACTTCCAGAGCAAGATAGCAGCTATAGTTTTTTTTCTTAACTTAATGTTGAAAGTGATGTGCTTTTTTTGTTTGTCTCTACTCATGAACTACAATTACTTTGAGCCATTAGACATGCTACTGGGAACTACTCTGTATTCAAGAACAGGTCAATTAACTTCATCTATTGGATGAAGAAACATGTAAGCATCAGCATTTTCTCTCAAGCTCTTTAATCTCTTACAGAAATCTTGTTTTCACATCTGTGACTGTTATTCTAAATTCTAACTTTTACAACTCAGATGTACACTGGAACCTCATTTTTAGATTGAAATCTCACGCATTTGATTGTTTGTGCAATCTGGTCAAATTGTTTTCAGAAGAAATCTATCAATCACCTGACTATAAAATTATATTACCAGGAGATGTAGTATGTCTCCTTTATTCTCCTCATTATCTTCAGGAAACAAAGCAGTCATGCTTACAGAAAGTACTTAGGTGGATAAAATAAAATGTGAATGGTTGCCTGTAGTTATTTGTTTAGAGGTGCAATCCCATGAAATTTTCCTCCTTCCATGTTAACATGTCCATTGATATTGCTTTGTTATGGTCTTGTTTATGCAGCTATTTCTGAAGGAGGCTGTTTCACAGCAGACTCTGTGGTATTCTGGCTCTTACAATCTTCCATGCCCTCTTCTCCCTAAGGTATAGATGCAGGATCTATGATGTAGATGTGTCCATTGAGGTTGGGATCCTCATGATCTGTTGATCTCTGCATTGTGTCCAGATGTGGTTTTCTGTGATGGTTTTTATTTATATCATTTATATTTATTTATAAAGAGAGACTTCTTTGATGAAGGGTGGTAGCTGCACTTATCTGTGAGTATAAGGACAATACTCAGAATGTAGTAAAGAATTATTCTTATCCAGCAAAGTGTCAGTAGTAGATTTGTTTCTAAGATCCATGACTTCACTAGCCCCAGGAAGCTGGCTAGGTATTCAGTATCAGGCATGCTTTTGCTCCTGCTGAGTAGTCCACACATCCAATTAGATAGTTGTTGGCTAACAACAATAAGTGAATGCCCTTTCTTGCACTTTTATGAATTTCTTGTCATGGCTCATAGATATCAGAGTTGGGTAGGACTGTTTAACTGCCACCCTTTCTTGGAAGCTTGAGCAGTATTTTCTGAAACTATTATACCTAGTCCAACAGGAAAGAGACTTTCAATTCAGATCCAGTTTGAGTTGTCTGAGTTGTATGTTCTAAGTGTATGACATCTTCTTCAATAGGGATCCATCTTCAACCCTGAAAAGTTATCAGGAGATAGCCAGGATTGACATTGTCAATCCATATTGCTTTGGGAATCATTTGGATAACCTTGACCACTTCTTTGAAAGGTTGTTCCTCTTGTCTGGTACAGGATTTTTATTAGTCTATGGATCTTATAGAATGAAATAACTAATGGCTAAACTTAAGCTTATATATACATGTAATATGGCATTCCTTATATATAATATAACATATGTGTGTGTGTGTGTGTGTGTGTGCGCGCGCGTGCATACAATTATATGTATTATGTATAATTTGACATACTTATAAAACAATATGATTCCTTGAGGCTTTGTCAAAAACCTTACGGTTATTTGTCATCCTCCTTCTGTATTTATCTCCTTCCCTCCTCCCCAATTGCTTACTGCAAGAAGAATTAATGTCCCTCATGGATGAGCCCCTTTATCGGTTGTTCAATGCAGAGTGACCAGCCTTGAAAAGTACATATAAAAACCAAAAATGAATTCAGCAAGTTGTATTGACATACACTTGTTCACACAAACACACACACACACTCACACATACACACACACATATACACCAAATATAATAAAAGAAAAAGATGTTATCAACTTGGTCAGGGCATGGGAATGGTTCAATAGAGGGTCACTGGGAGGAGCTGAAGGTGTAGATGTAGACTCAGGTTCAATAGCTTTATTATTATTTTTTATTCTTTGGCTAATTCAACCATTGGTCCTAGTCCTGGATCCCTGGAATTTTTCAGCCTTCAATCTACTCTTAAGTCTAAAATTGGAAGGTTTCAGCCTCAGCCTCTGTACAGTCTGGAACACTTAAACCTCCAAGACTCACTGTTGACTGAGCCATACTGGCTAGCTCCTTTTGAGCTCAGAACTGTACTGAACTCAACTCTTCCCCAAGCTGATTGTTTCAAACTGATCTTCTGTGCCACTTACTGTTTCTGGCCAAACTCCTCTGACTCAGAGACTCTGGCTGATTATTTGATTTCCTCAGACTGAACTGCCTCAGATTCCTCAGACTGCTTTTCTAGCTGTCTCAGACTGTTACACTGAGCTGAAAGCCTGCTTTTTATATAATTAGAGTTGGGTATGTCCTCACTCTGCTAACTTTTCCTCTCATTCATCATTTTGCCTGCCCTGACTCTGACTTCACTCTGATTCATCTCAGATGTCACTTCCTGTTTGATAGTGACTCCTTCTGAGCTCTACTTCTGTTCTCCAAAGTGCTGGCATTAAAACAGTATACCACCACAGCCTTATAAATACTGGGATTAAAGGTACATATCAAAATTCTTTCTACTCTAGAGCAGCCACGCTGACAGATTAAAATTTAAAGTTTTTGATAATTGATTGGCATATTAGTCTGTTTGGCCCTCCATAAGATATAGGGTGGCCAAACAAGTCAAATTTCACATTCCCACAACTTTTGAAACTCGAAGTTCATAACCACAGTACCTAAAATTCCATTTTCTCATTATGACCTTCCTCCTAGGTCACAGGCAAATTTTAGTACTATACCCATGCCAACTTTCATTTGAGTACAAAGTGGTAAGATAAATTGGGCATCTCTTTGTCTTTCTAAAGTGACAAGAACATAAGAACCCTATGTCCTGAAAAGCCCATTCTTGTGACTCCATTAGGCCCTGTTTCCCCAAAAGTCATATCAGAGATTAAATTTTCACTATTTGATTTCCAACTGAGTCATAGTCTAGTCCATAGCAGTTGCTGTTAAAACTTTGATACATGTTAAATACTGTTAAAACTTTTCCACAGCACAAGGAGACAAATGTGGCACAGGGTTGAATTTAGACCAATTCAAAGCATAGGATGCATTTTAGAAAAATAACACTTTCCAACCTACTCTACAGTAGGTAAGTACCAATTAGTGAGCAAAAGTTCAGAATTGGTATAGGTGATTTATTATACTGCTGATAACATTTATATAATAGTAAGACTTATATAAAAGCACTCCTCAATTTCTTTAATCCTCAAAATATTTGTTTCTTCCCCTTCCCCCTATCACAAATATACTCTACAGAGAGCTCAGCTCAAGAAATGATCTTTTATACAACACCCCCATTTGATTCACTATTTTGAAAGCTGGAATTATGCTTTTTTTTTTTTACTTTGAATAGATGTTAGCCCAGTACCTTCATACTATACATGTGAAATAATCATTTGTTTTGTCAGAGAACAGATCAGTTTCAAGGCTTTATTTCTTATAAACCAAATTAATTATAATTCTGTTTGTATCTTTTTAGTACTAATGTATTAAATACTTTTAACATTTGCAAAAATCATTACCATTAAAATCATTAGCATTTTTCTTTGCATATATCTTTAAATTCATGCATATGCTACTTTAATTTCCAACTTTCATATGGCTTTTCAGAGAGAAAAGCAGATCTAAGGATTTTTCCCCCAGTTAATATTTGAAGCAAACTCAAGGGCCTAGAAGCAACAGATGATAATCTGCAATACTTTCAAGTGCTTCAAATGCTCTGAAGTGAAGACAAATTTGAATACCTTCTCTAATCTACAGATAGTAGTGATTGAAATTCTGATTTTCTTTCTAAATCTGATGTACTATCCTACTATCAACTTTTTGCCGCAAGTATCACCCATCCTGACTATGTAAGGAAGCATTACACGGATAAGGTAGTGTGTATCTGTAGTCCCAAAACTCAGAGGCAGAGGCAGGAGAATTGTGAATTTTGGCCACCAAACTTGAAGCCAACATGGAATACGATATTGAGACTCTAGGTAACAGATACTAAGAATATCTCTAACAAACAGAACACAGGGCCCAGGCTGTAATTTAGTGGTACAGTACTTGCCTAACATGCAGAGGACACTATGCTTGATCCCTAGCACAGCAAAACAAAAATAACTTGCCAAAATAATACCTGGAAACATATGGAGTCTTCTTTCTTTTCATATCCATCCCTTATTTTTTTAAAAAGAGTTATGTATCTTAAAATGTGTTAGATTAATGTGTCTAACACATTAGAATGTGAATATTTTTCTACTAATAACCATGCTACATATTTCTACAAAACATTGATTATTTTGTAAAAATAGTTCTAAAGCCTCATAATTTCCCGATGTCTTGCTTTAAAATAAATATTTAAGAGAGTAGTGTTTCAACTCTAAAATTATGAGAAATTTAAAAATTAATTTATTCTCTTCTTGATTCAGAAATCACAACAGAAACATGAAGCCTTACATTGATAATTCTAACTCCTTTCAGTCTATGGACTTCCACTTTATTATTATTTTTTTTTGTTTTATTTTGGTTTTTTTGTCCATCAGTAGACTACAAGCTGTAACTGGCACACTAGTATAACAGGTAATCCATTTTGGTTTGGTTACATGCAAGTCAACAGTTAAACAAGTGTTCTCATCATTGGTTCCTACTATCTTCATTTTTACAGTGAAAAACTGGGCATATAAAGTATCTACATTTCTTGGATCAATTCTAAAATCACCTTGGATTCTAGTTTTATCTTGGTTTTATATTATCCAGTTAATAACACACTTTCAATTCAAGTCATATGATAATATCTTGAGAGCATTCTTGTAGATGTTGATTCAGGGCAGATATAAAGGTAGCTTTGAGGCAAACAGCAGTTTATTCTTTGGTTAATTCAATCTCCAGCCCATAGAAGGTTTTGGCCTCCTAAAATCTAATCTTAAACCTAGAGCTGGAAGGCTTTGGCCTCATCCTCCAAAACTGACTCACTCTGTTGAGCTCCTTTTGGACTCAGAGCTGTACTAAACTCAAATGATGCTTCTGGTTGGCTGATTCAACTCTCTCACTGTTCTGGCTCAAACTCTTCTCTAAGCTGCTAGTTCAAAATGACCTTCTGAGCTGGTTGACTGTTTCAGAATTAGCTCTTCTGACTCTGGCTGACTCTTGCAACTTCTTTGACTGAACTGCTCTGCTTGCTTTCAAAGGGATTGACTCTTCTTCTCTGAATGGTTTCTGTGTCATTGCCTCAGACTGCCTCAGACTGCCTCAGACTGCCTCAGACTGCCTCAGACTGCCTCAGACTGCCTCAGATTGCCTCTGTGTTTCTCTGAACTTCTTCTGTCTCTTTGAATTTGAGGCCTGCTTTTATATTCTTAGAGTTGGGAGTGCCCTCACCGTAATCTCAGACTTCACTTTGTTCCTTAATCTGATTCAATCTCGAAAGGTGTGTCCTCATCCCATAAACATGAAAAGAGAGCCATGACCTACTTCTGAACTGACTGCTTCCTTTAGAACCCTAATGTTGCATTTAAAGGTGTGTGCTAAATTTCCATAACCACACACAGAAATACCTTTCACCTAGCTTTAGTACAAACAGAGGATAGGATTAGCCTGACTAACATTCTTTCTACATTCTGTCTGGATCCTACAGGGCTCTGGATTTGATCCTTTCATACAGGCCCTTGGGCTTGATCCCTTTCTAGCTATCACACAGGCCTTTCAAGTGATCCTTTCTCAGATAGCCATGTTGCTAGATCAAATGATTAAATATTCCTCTACAGATTCTCTTTCCTGATGAACAACCTTGGCCAAAATAAAATACAAATGTATACATATCTTGTAAAGCACAATATAATACAATAATATTATTTTATTGGATAAATATATTTTAGAAAAAAAATATAAATATATATAAATAAATATATAAAATATATAAAAATATAAATAAATAAAAATAAATACATATAAATATATATAAATATATAAATATACATGAGTATATAAATAAATATATAAATAAATTTTTGAAAAATAAAAATATAAATATAAATAATAAATATATATAAATTGAAAAATACATATACATATAAATATATATAAATAAATATAGAAATACATTATATATGAATATAAATAAATATAAAAATATGTAAATAAATAAATATATATACATATATATATATATATATATATATATATATATATATACATAATTTTAGAACTAGGTTTTGTAGCTTTAAAAATTTTCCCTGTGGTTGAGCAATGTCTTGTAGTAATCAGGCTTATATTTGTCACTTTGTCTCATTAAAGTTAATAACACCCATGGCTACTTAGTGAAAACATTTGGCCTTTTATTTGGGTCACAAATATCTGGCCAACACCCAGTCACTCATCTATTCAAACAAGGAGTTTAATTAATTAGAAGCTATTTTTAATGGAAACATCCACTGAAGCTGGATGACTAATTATATACCCTAACTATGTAAGTCCTACAAAGCTTAGGAGTGCCTTTCTTGCCTTTTATGGGGAATCAAAAGAACATGGCCACCATAACATCCTTTGGCTGAAATGGACTTTCCGCTCCTGTTCTTTGCCTACAGCATTCAAGATCATTTTTCTTCCTTGGCAAAAACCTCTCAGGCTATTTCATACACGATGATACTCAATTCTAGGATTTAAATGAGTTTGTGGGTAAAGCCAAATCCATTCCAGGTTTTAGACACTTTATATAACCATGAGCAGATTTAAGATGGGGAAAGAACCACTGATGACAGAAATTCACTGGGTAACAGCCACAGCAAACTTGTGCTAACTCTGGAATACAGCCAAACTACTTATTGTCTACAAAGCCAGGTGGAATTTTGTTCATTCTCTGGTAGGCAGCTCTGTGTTGTCCCATGCCATTTTGTCAGCACATCCTGATTGTCTAAAGATCCACTCACTGGTTTCATGCCACCCACTGACAGGCTCTAATTATTTCTGATCTTTTTTCTCTTGTCCAAACAAAAATTACATATTTTATTGTTTTTTTTTTTTCCCTTGACTAAGAGTAGTGGTTTCACAAAATCAGATGAACTGATGGATTTTAACAAGCTATCTAGTGTGTTATTTCTTAATAGATTACCATGTGAGTGGTGACAAATTGGCTCGCAGTCACTTGTGTGTAATCCCAGACTTAGAACTTCAGGTCTGCTGTTCTTTTTAACACAGGCCCCAGGGAAAACTGGCTCATACCAACACAGATGCTTCTGATAAAAACACCAGTAAGCCAATTTAATTGTTAAAATGTGAAGAGGAAATGACTAGTACAAAGATTATAAAACATCTATATAAAAATAATTTTTAAAGAAAAATTTCCCCTCAAAGTTGTATTTCATAAGAAAGCTTAGAAAATATTACTGTTCCTCTCTTCAATTCCAGAGCAGAAAACTGAGTCTCAGACAAGTTAACCATTACCTATCAGAAATGTCAGAGTTGTGACATAGAGTTTATTGTAGGTAGAACACTGAAACTTTAACTTTGATGCCACATATGCTATCGTTAGAGAAATTCAGCAATAACAACCAACAACACCAGGCTATAGAGCTGATTCTATAAATGTTTAAAAAGATTTAAGCTGGGAATAAGAGTAATATTTATTCACATTTATGAATTATTATTGTTCGCATATAAGATATATAACAGGTGGGAAACATGTACATGTGTTTTCTATAATGCAATGAATTAGCAAACATACCATTTTGACATGATAAGACAATCATGACATGATTTGTACTAGTGGAAAAATTTTGGAAACAAATGTGTTTTCCTATGGCAAAAGCAGTTATAATCAACTCATTAAGCAAAAGCCCTGAGTTTAATGCTTGCTTCACGTGTCTTCTGTATTGTACAATAGCTCTCTGGACTTGTTCACCTTGTATATTTGCTGCTTGGGATTCTTTGTCATATGTCTCCTCAACCCTTCCTTTCCCCTGGCACTGGTACCTAGGAGGAGTATTTTCAAAAGATTAGCTTTCTAATATTCTGGAGCAGGAAGATAATTGAAGTGTTGATATAAATGGCTCAGTGTATGTGCCAAGGCTCTACACCCCATTGTGTATATGGAAAGAGCAGTATAAATTGTCTTGAAATTTACTTGTCATCAAGGAAACAGGACTTCATAATATCAATAGAACTTAGTTCTATACTTTAAAAAAAATTGTACCAATAATTTGTACATACACACATTTATTTATAGCCTACAAAAGTAAGATGCTTCTGTCAGAGTGTTTTAACAACTTCCGTTTTGATACCAATTGAATCACAGATTAAATAATATTCATTTCTTTTAGGAAATACTCATTTTTTCACTATTAAGTTTAACATTTTGATTTTCAAATGCCAACATAAATATGAAAGGTAAAATATTAGTTACTTCTGCATCATTGTGAATAAGCACCAAGCATAGCAACATATGAAAATGAAGATTAATTCCGTCTCTTGGCTCAGAGGGATTTCAGTCTATCCTGGAGTGGAAGGTTTAGCATCAGAAGCACAGGTGATACCAATTCACACCATGGCCATGGACTCAGGAGCAGAAAACAGGTGGAAACTGTGGATGTACTCTTCAAAGGCTACCTCTAGTGATTCCTTTTACCTGGAAGACCTCACCTTCTAGAGATTCCAAAGCAGGTTCCAATCACAATACATAAAGCATGTATTTTCTATTTGGGCTCACAGATACAGAGAACATACTAGTTGTCATCTACCATCAAAATTGTTTGGATTGTTTCCAAACAAAAATAGTTTACAGTGTATCTATTTTGTTTTATAAGTTAACATTTGCCTCATTCTGCTCAATAAATAGTACAAGAATGCGTTGTTGTAAAGACTCACATAATTCTTAAGAGTTACTGTTAGAGATGTGTTCTGTTATATCATTGGAAGGACAAGAAGTCATTATTTGCCTTATTTTTAAGTTTGGGATAATTTTGGGGGAAAATCTACTTAGGATAATGCCATTTGTCAGTATTTTATACACATCATTTCATTTACTTAGCAAAGCAAATATCAGTGAGCATTAGCCCTTTAAAAACACATTATTTTCTAGGGAACACTTCTGATAATAAATTTGACTTCCATGTTGAACACTTTAAAGGGAATTGCTGTACAAAGCTAAGTTCATTCTTAGATTGCATGCCCACTAATATTGTGTGGAATATGTTGTTGCTTGGACCATTGTCTTAGCTGGAAAAGAGCATCAGAATTTTCAAATTCAGACAAGTTCATAGATTCAAAATAATACCTTCTTTTCAATTATCAATGCAACATCTGCTTCTCAGTGGATCAGATTTTATAAAACAGTTGTTTTTCTGATCATGTCTTTTGTGATCTCAAGCAAACTTCCTTGGATCACTGCTTTTTCTTTGATACATTCATGCATAAACTGGAAGTAAAGTCGTCTACAGCATTAGACTATAATCTATAGTCCTCCTCATTTTTTTTTTTTTTTTTTTGCTGTTGCGGGGCATGGGTTCAAGACAAGGTTTTTCTATTGTAATTCTGGCTGTCCTGGAAGTCAGTCTGTAAACCAGGCCGGCCTCAAAATCACAGAGATCTGCCTGCCTCTGCCTCTGCCTCTGGAATGCTGGGATTAAAGGGATGTGCTACCACCTCCTGTCCCCTTCTCATTCTTTTAGGTCTTCAAAACTCAGCTCTCCCAGACAAGATCTGCATAGGTCAACATAGTTTTGCTATTTTCATTTAGGGTCAGGGTTAGGATTAGGATAAGGATTTTGCTTCCTTATTTTTCTATTTAAGTACTAGGGTCCATGTTTTGTATTTCTCTCAGCTTTTAATAACTAAGGGATGACAACATTTCATGATTTTCCACAGCTTTATTAATATATAATTGCCAAATAAAAATGCATTTGTTTAATGTATACAAACCTTTCTGTGTTTAACTGTTAGACATGAAAGAGCTGGTCATGAAGGGTATTAATAGAATATTTTATATGAAGAGTAATAACATCTTACAGGCAACTCATTTGTGATAACTTGAAAGTTGCATAAAGGTCATGCTAATAAAGGTGTAATGTTGTTTTCTCTTCCTCCATTAAGTCTTTACTAAAATATAGAGTACATACTTATACAAATGATGCCAATAAAGGTAGGGAACCAAAATGATAGGATACACATAGACACTAGAAAACTCAAAATTCTCTGCAAATTGACACAATCATTATATTAGTATGTAAATAGCGTATCTGTAGAAGAACAGTTTAGAATAACTTAGAGAAACTATGTAAACTTTCATAATGACTTAAATCATTTTATGTGTTAGCAAAGGAAGGGAAAGAAAAGCACACTAGCTTATGTGAATTTTATTACACAGAAAGTATGTATGTATAAAAACACAAAGCATGAAACCTACACATGTATGCTCATGCATTGATACACAGTGAGAAACAAAACATTTCATTGCCACGTTAACGATTATAAAAGTTTTCTCTAGCATTTAAAGATGATTATATATTCTCAAATAGTTCTTCTAGGCCAATAAAATTAATTAAATTGTAACAGTGACTATTATAATTTTTACATTTATAATGCATCAGGAGAAGACACGTATGTATACCTAATGGAAGATTATGAAGAAAATATAATTTTAATTAACATAAAACACATACATAAAATATAGATGAAGTTATTACTAAGCAATGAAAAATGGTTCTTCTGAGCAATGTGAAGTCCTGAACGAAGCAGGACTTCGTTGATGAAAAATAAAATGACCTCTTGTCTTGTTTGCTGTCGCTGGTTCCAGGAAGGATTTCCATAGAAAACAGGGGAGATCTGTACTTTGCTAGGACTCAGTGCATCAGCCTGAAAAGGGAAATGGAAAAACCCACAGTCTGTTGCTTTCTCCTCCCTCCCCTTTCACCCCCTCCTCCAATCCTATGATTAGGAACTGGGTGGGGCTTGGGGGTGCAATTATTGGTGGCAGGTTGGGAGTAAATACCTAGAAGGAAGGCCTAGGGTAAATCTTCCAGTACCTTTCTCCTGGAGCTCCTGTGCCTCCCCATACTCTCTTATAAACCCAGCCCAGGAATTCGAGATTTCTACTCATAAAAATTTAGACCATAATCTCCATAATTCTCTTTTACCTTTTTTAGTTCCATAACACCTTCTACTGTTCTATAGCTAAAGGCTGTGACAAATAGCTCACTTTTCGTATGACACTCCCAAGGACCCAGAGGCCCAGTAAGTGATCTTATAAGGCAGATGGATGTCAGCACCCCAGAGGTAAGCAAGAGACCCTGCAGGAGTCCTACTCCAGGCAGTGATCTATCAGTCCTGCAGCCCTTGGTCTTTCACCTTGTGTCAGCTGAGCTTGAGAGTGTGTGAGGGGGTTGCTCGGTGGGGGAGGAGTTGACCGACGTTCCTAAAATGGAGAACTAGGGAATTTGAATTCCTAGGTGCATTGCATTGCAGCGGCACTTCGCAACTGGCTTTAGCATACTTGCATTAAGGGCAGGGGAAGTTTTTATTTTTTTTTGTGTATGGAGTCCGTAGGGAGCACATTCTTGGCCCTCATTCCTGTTTGCCAAGATCAGATTACTGTTCACAGACTGGAGCTGGCTGGCAGGAGGTGGAGGGGTGGGGGAGTGGGGGTGGGGTGGGGGTGGGGTTAGTTTTAAATCTTTTATGTGTGTGCACCTTGTGTGGTTGGGTGTGGAAGGCAGGAAAAGGGGGTTTTCCAAGTCGAGTGAAATTCCCATTCTATAGTTATTACCATGCCTGTAGGGTTGGCAGGTCTTAAGAGTTTAGCTAGTCGGCAAATAACTACAGAACACAATAGAGTCACTCTCTCTCTCTCTCTCTCTCTCTCTCTCTCTCTCTCTCTCTCTCTCTCTGCCTCCCTCCTTCCCTCTCTCTTTTCTCTTCCTCCTTCTCCCACTGTCCTCTTCCTCCCTCCCTCCCTTCTCTCTCTCTCCTCTGGTTTCTCTGCTTCTAAACAAACACCTTCTTCTAGGCTGAAGCTGGGCTGGTCTCCCTAGGCGCAGCAGCCACAACAATCCGTCCCGCAGTTCAAAGTTAAGCAGCAATTGCACAACTTCAAGCAACTCTCTCAGCCAGCTGCTAATGAGCTGAAAGCCAGGAACATCTGAGGAGGTGAAGAGGAGGCTTCCAGCCCTCCTCCCTTCACCGCAGAGACTTAGACACCCCTCCCCAGGCCCAGATCACTTTTGAGATAAGGACTGTGTTATTTGCTTGCCTTGCCGGACACACCATGGCTCCCTTTGGAAGAAATTTGCTGAAGACGCGACATAAAAACAGGTAAAAAGTGATTGTGTGTGTGTGTGTGTGTGTGTGTGTGTGTGTGTGTGTGTGTGTGTGTGTGTTGGACTCAGTCCTTTAAGAGTGAAAGTGTTTCCTTGGATTTCAATTCTGATAAAAACTTTTGAAAGCATAAAGCCTTGAGGAGTCAAGTCCGGAATGAAGACCATGGCTCCTGTATAGGTGATGGCAGTAGCCCGCACAAGGATCATGGGAAATCAAGACTGATTTTAACTCTCTTTTCCTTTATGGCAGTCTGAGTTTATAACTCACATCAACATTTTTTCATTAGTTTGTCCTGAACTTTGGGGGAGAAAAGAATAACAAGATGTATCCTGTGCAAACACAGCTTTAGAATATTGCTTTTTGAAAAAGCTTAAGAGTGTGGTAAATACTTAACTAGAATTTCTAGCCACTTGTTAGAAAAAAAAAGTACAACTGCTGATTAAATCTGGAAACAATGCTTTGGTTCCCCGAGACTGGGGCATTCCTAAAATCTGGAATGTTCCCAAGTGAAAAGATTCCCATAGGGAACTTTTTATGGACTGTGTCTTTGAGAACTTTAGGTGACTTAGGCATTCAAAAAGGAGTCAAGCAGCTGCGTGCTTCAGATCTTTATTATTGCCACTTTACCTTGACTTAATAGATGAAGCCTACATTAACTGCAGTTTAAATACATGTACTTAAACCATAGATGTGTGAGAGAGAGAGGAGAGATTAAATTTGGTATAATGGGATAATATGCATATTTATATTCAGTACCATATTTATATGTCAAATATTACATTTTTATGTGAACAGCGCAAGAATAATTTTAGATAGGTTTTATATTTTTTAGTTTATTTGTATTGGCATAGGGACTTTTCAACCACTCTCTTCTCCATTATGCCTGTTTGTGCTTGTCATAATTTATGTAGTGTAAATTTAAGTGGATACAATTACAAGGTAGGAAATGATGTAATTATTTTAAAGTGTCTGCATGATAATATAGTGATACAGCTTTAAAATAATTCTTCATACTTTGATTTGTACACAAATATTTACTTTGTATATTCTGTTCTAACTCATTCCAAATATATCAACGGTTTAGTTGACTAAATTTCTTTAAGAAGCTAAAAAAAGCCTTATTAAATACTATAATTGCCATCTCAACCATTTTTATGTACTAATAACTTGATACTATGTGATAAATATGGTATTTGTGAAATAAATATATTTTATTATGTGTTAAGATAAAATTTTCAGTATATTTTAACTAACTAAAACTAGATTTGTGTATTAATGATGACAAGGTATTTAAAAACACCGCAGGTGCCCAGCCTCAATTCTGCTGTTTCAAAGTAAATTTTTGTAGTGCCACTATCGTACCATTTTTGCATTTGTTTAGACACTATGAAATTGTGTAAACAGAATTTTGAAAGGTTTATTGTTTTAGGAAATGAAGTGTGCTTTTGGCAACCAATTCTTGTCATCAAAATTGTTGTTTGTGGTGAAGATTTCTTTAAACAAATTTAAGAATTCCAACACTGGCGTGCCAAGTCACAGGGCACCGAGCCTTTGAATGAACCCCTGAGTTTCCTTCCTCAATGTACAGAGTCCATTTTCATTGTGTGGCTTTTGTCACTGAACCTTCTGCTCTACCTAAGGTTAACTGCCACTCTTGGTCCCTACGCGAATGTTCTTAGCATGATATTTCAAATGACAAAAAACCTGGAAGTTTATCATTTCGAGTTTCTCTGAGAAAATAGAGAGATGTTGGTAAGGCTCACGATTTATTAGGACCTTAATTTGAGGGTGTGAGCAAAAGTGGTAATGAGAAGGATATGTGTAAGCTACTCCAATGATTGATTGCTTTTTTTTGCAGATTTTTACTTTTTAGCCTGAAGTTAAGAAGAGAGAGAGAGATAGAGATAGAGATAAAGATAGAGATTACAGAGGTGGTCAATGACATAGAAATATGAGTATTTGAAAATCCGCACTAAATATGTCGCATTGGGCCTAAAAAAATAGATTTAATATAATGCACCGACTTATAGAAGGTCTTGTTATTTGTATTTGTCTTTTCACCTCTTCAGGATGAAATAACAGATAAACATGAGTTCATGGTTAAGTTTATTCATTTCACTGAATAGGAAGAATATGGTTTAACTAACTCCACTTCAAGACCTAAGCAACAAACCTTTTCACTTAATGATGGGTCAGTCAACTGTTTAATAGAGAATGATTGATAATAGTTATCTGACAAAAGCTAATGAATTAATTGAAATATATTCTATAAGATACATATTTTGTAGACTTATGAATATTCACATATATAATTTGAAAAAACAAGGAAGAATTTGAATACCATGTTTAGATATTGTTTGTTCTATACTTTAATGAAGAGAATGATGTTAGTACTGTTACATCTTCTCAGCAGGAAAAGTAAAGATTGCTGAAAAAAATTGTTGGGAATTTGCAATTACAAAACTTACATAAAGTTTGCATATTAATTTAATTTTTTGCATTTCTTTTTCCTTATCTTCACCCTTGGAGTATTATTCTTAAGCCACCCAAGACTGACCAGCATGAGATAGTCCAGTAACTGTGCTCAGAATAAGTACATATTTGAGAGTTTTAGACATAAACATAATATAATCAGTACTGCAAAAGATGAGGCACAAGAAATTTTAGCAAGCACAGTCTCTAGCGTGGAGGGTGGAGTCATATCTGTCTAGACATCATTATGTTTTCTTGCCTAGGAGAGTGCCTGGTATGTTGTAGACCTGTAATACAGTTGTTTGTTTAGTTTTATGTACTAAGTTATAATTTCTCCATAGCCTAGAAAGACCGTCATTACTGTATTCCTTATTCGTCAAATGATGTAAGCTAGTGTTGCATGAAACTCAATATTCAAGAGAGGTCAATTGACTTTGGTTACAATCAAAACCATGAGGAGATAATCAAATAATTTTATAGATTCACACACAAAGCTCTTCCTATCCTATCAGATAATTTATCACAAATGGAATGAATAATTCCATTAAAACGTTTGGCAAGTTTTCTTTAGAAAATTCAAGAATACTACATGGCCCCAAACATTTTGGGTTTTTTAAGCTTTCATGTAAATGAAAGAGATCCAATCTAAATATTTTAATTATTATAATTAGCATTAGTCTGTTTAAATGTTCTAATTGTATGTTTAATTAGAAGAGTACCATTTTCAAAGGGACTCAAGTTCTTATGGGATACATTGTTTATTTTAGTTCCAGAATAATTGGATAAACTGTGATGGAAACTTGAGTATTGTTGCACATTTTGCTAATAAGACTTTTGTTCACTGTGACTTAAATTGATAGAAATACCTAGATTGATTTATTTTCAACAGACTATTCAATCTTTTCAAAGTGTATACTAATGGCTACTAGGCAACCATTTTTTTTTTTTTTCACATAAAAGCTAGTGTAGTGAATAGCAAAACTTTGGTCCATATGACATTCTTATGAATATTCTTATTCAGTCGCTGAACTTAGATTTTAACATATTCAGTTATTTGATTGAGATAACTTTTATAAATGTGATTGTCTTTGTATTGGATCATATCTTCAACACAATAATGGCTTTACAAATTAATATTAATGAGCTAGAAAGCAATAACATTCATAAAACATTTAAAGAACTCCTGACACTGCCAGGATATACTGGAACATTTACTTAGGAAACGTGACTCTTTAGCTCTGCTTGCTATACTCTGTTAGAAACAGCTTCACTCCACACTGGCCTTGAGTTTATGATTCTCCTGCCTTTGCTTCCTGAGTGTTGAGATAACAACCATGTAAACTAAACCCTATACAATGTATGATTTCTTTATGTCTTAGTAAATAACGTTTGAGAAGGTGGAATTGGTTGGAACGCTCACCAATTCTTACTGAAAGCAAAGATTTCTGTACTACTGAAGGGCCCCATGCTTTCCTCATAAAGAAATATTTACTAACCACAGACTAGAGAGAGTGAAATAGGCTTTTATCTTTATCTTTAAGTCCTGTTTGAACTTCTCTTCACTTTCACTTGAGGCATTTCAGAATGTTTGTGCTAAAAGTAGGATAGGCTGTCAACCTGTCTCAGGCTATAAGACAGTCTTTTTATATGAATCCCAAATTAAAGGATCCCAGAAAACATACCTGTAATGAACATTTGAAGTAGTACAGCTCCACGTTTTAAATAGTTATTTAAAGTATCGATGTTCACTTTGCTGTTGAGCGGTTAGGATATACCTGACTGTGTATTTTAATCAAGTACGCATATCATAAATAAATATGCTAACTATTTCATCAGAAAGAAGAATTAAGTCCTATAAGTAGCATAAAAGGTTCTTGGCAAGAAGTCCATCTTCTCTTTGTCATTAGAAGTGGAAAATATGTACTGTTCTTTTTTTGTAGCTTCAAATAGAGATATAAAATGTTCCCTTGGATTGAGAGATGCCAGATTTTTGAGTTTCTAAATCTTCATAGTTCTCTAAGTTTCTGAGAAAGATTTTCCTGATGATACCTGGTACCTTAAATACTTGTTAGCTGGCAGCAAACAACCTATTAGGAACAATGACTGGAATGCTTTATCCCTGGCAAAAATAGCCTAAGAGCATTGGCAGGGGTGAAACTGAGCTCCAGGTTAAAACTTGAATTGGAAAAGAAAAACCAAAAACTTGAGCCAACTTAGCCAGCTTAACACTTACTGTGTAAGAGGTTTCAGTGGGCATCAAACCAACAAGTGGCACACGCCAGTGAAAGCAGCTCTTGAAAATTGTTTTGAAACAAGTTAAACAATTTATAGCTGGATAACAATTTAATTTAGAAAAATGTCTTGATTCGTTTGACTGGAAATCAGAACATTTTAAGAGTGTTTATTGTAAGGTATAGAGGAGCTTACAACAGTTCTGAGAATTCACAAAAGTTGAACTCTGAAATATAATTTTTTTGTAAATTGCAAAAAATGTTGACATAGGGATATGTTTATGTCTTCCAGGTACATATGTGTACTCAATTTACTTTTCAAGGAATTTATCTCTAGCATATTGATCTTCTAAAATGAGCCTTCTTGATATCTGTACTACATACATGTCAAAGGAAAAAGTATGGCCTATTTCTGCCTTCTACTGTTCTTTAGTGTATTTTTTACTTAAGTTGATGTGAGTTTATTTTTGTTTTGTTTGGAGGTTGGAGCCTTGTGGGCTTTCCCCTGTCCACTTGGCATGTCTCTTTTCATCCTTATTTGGCTTGTGCTTAGGCACTCACATTGGTAAGACTTTAGGCATGTAGCTTTTGATGTCCCCAGGACACACATCTCAAAGAAAACTTCCTGGGTGCTCTGGCTCTTAAAATCTTTCCATCCCATGTTTTGATCCCTGAATATTAGGTGCAGGAGCTGTACCATAGATGTATCCACTGGGAGTGGGCTCCAAAACTCTGCATTTTGATATGTTGTGATTTTCTGTAATGGTCTGCATCTGTTGCAAAGAAAAGTTTCCTTGATGAGGGATGAAGATTACAATTATGTGTGGGTATAAGGACAAATATTTAGAGTATAGTTAGGATTATGCTTGCTTAATAAAGTCATAGGTTCTTCTCCAAGATCCATGACTTCACTAGCCCTGGGTAGTTGGCTAGGTTTCCAGTACCAGGCAGGAGATTTAAAGTTATCGAATACAACAATGAAAAACACAACTGATTTCTAAAGAGTTAATTATTCAATACTTTTAATTGACTGTCATTCCTTCCCTCTGTTGCATATTATATTTCATCTTCTAGAGGAAATTGTTGAATCATTTGAATATAATTAAGAGTAATTAATAATAATAAGGATAACCTAGTACAAAATACTTAATTTAAATTGAAGAGAGATTGTGAAAAGTGTTACACGTTGGCTATAATAAACACAATTATTTCAAGGACAAGGAAAATCAATTGGTCTTACGTATGATGACCAGTCCAAAAAATTATACTTTAGGCTTTAGAGTTATAGGCTGGAAGGCTGTTTTTACGTAGAAACTGTCAATATTTCTATAAAAATTCACATAGAATGTTGACCTGTTGACACTGAATGATTTGCCTCTCTTTTTCCTCATGAAATAACTAGAATGTATGCTCAATGAATATTTTCTAATTGAATAAAGGAATCCAACATATGCTCTTAAAACTCAGCTAATCCCCAGAAAAACATCTGGTCAGAGAAGTGGGTCGATGCATTTTTGTTGAATGCATGTTTGTGTAATTTAGAATGAATTCATACATGCAGTGCTGACCTTTTATCATCTGTGTGACTTTATCATGCCTTCAGGTAGTTGAAAGAGACTCTATGGGAGATCTTGTCTTGTGGTAAAACAACTGAAACCAAACAAGAAATGGACACGGTCACTAGTTACTCCCTACTGATGGTCATATCCTTTACTTGTGCTTCTGAAACTCAGTCGTATGTGTATATAAAGAGGTGTAGTGACTGTCAGTCGATAGGCTCTCCATATTTTGATGTTTTATAAGCATCATTCTTTTGAGATAAGAGGGAAACAGGACTTGTTCTCCCAAATGAAAGGAAGACCTATGATACATTGGACTATTACAGTTTATAAGACAAAGAGCAAGTGCTAAAAATACACAGAGAAAATATCTTGGCTAAGAGTGAGCTCTGTATTCATATTGACCTTAGGACATTGCTGACCTTGTCATGACTAGCCCTGGGTGATCAGGTATAAAGATCAAAGATTCTTATACAAAGACAGCAACAATAATACCACAGAAGAAAAAATTTTAACTTTGTAATATGTGTGTGAGTATGTGTGTGTGTGAGTAGGATGCTTTTCAAGTAAGAGAATGTACAGGTATTAATTAATGAATTACTAAGTTCATTCTTGGGTTGGGAAAGTGATTCTTATGCTTCATTAGCAACAAGCTACTTCAAGTCCACTAATATTTCTTATAATAACTCATTTTTTTGTTGAGTACCTTTCTGAGTAAATGAATAAATAAACTCATTTAATACTTAACACTATGGAGAAAGCACTATTATTTTCTTGAAGCTACATATGAAGTATCTGAAACACCAAACCATGCAGCAGTTAATAAGTGAGAAAATGGTGTCATATTCATTCTTACTCTCCAAGACTACTTAGTAATGAATGCATTATCCTCTTAGGATATATATATATATATTTCATTTAAAAAAAGAGAATTAATTCTAAACAGATAGACTTGTGGATTGTCTATGGAAGACTTGCCATAGTCCTAGAATACAATAAAACTAAATAAGGAACCATTCTTTTTTCAGGGCTGTTAAAATAAAAATGCTATAAATCTTATCTAAATTTTAAATATATAAAAATAGTGTGATATTTGAAATAACTCTCATTTATTAGAATTTCTGCAACAACACTGATCTCTTTATTCCTGTGATGTGAAGAATTAGATGGTGATTATTAAATTAGATTATTAAACCTAATTTGAAATGTCAATAAATACTATACAAGTCTATCCTTAGGTGATAATAAAAAGTACTTGAATTCCAACAGTATTTTGGTTTTATTTTATAACTCTTCCTAACCAATTTTGAGACCATTAAGAAATTGCCATACATATATAGCATAGTATGATTTTTGTGAACCTTTCCTTAAGTATTTTTATGCAGTTTTGATAAGAAGAAAGGATATATAACTATAATATTGTTTTTAAAGTTTTTATTTATTATTGAATAAAGTGTATGCGTGTATCTGTGTGTGGACATGTACACAAACATTTTAGCACATGTGGAGTCAGAAAAGCACATTTGGTTCACTGAAGTTGGAGATTACAGTTGCTTCTAAGCAGCAGCGAGAAATGGGTGTTGGAAAACAAATTCAAGTCCTCTGCAAGAGCAACAAACACTCAACTGCTGAGCCATCTTTCCAGCCTCTAATATTCTATCTTCTAAAAAGAGGGCTTGAATTTAGTATTTAATGTTCCTTTCACATCTAAGTTTCTACAAATCTAAAATATTCTCCAAAATAGAAGCAAAGCTTCTCATAGTTACAATATTCACCAAATAGAGTGCCATGATACAACTCAACTCTATTTCCACTTTATAAAATGATGTGACAAGAATCAAGTAAAAAAAAAGAGGCCATGCATTTGAAAGAGAATGAAAAGGGGTATTTAGGAGGCTTTGTAATGAGGGACGAAAATGGTAAAATAGTATAATTATATTATAATCTCATAAAATAAAAGAAAAAGATGAAAGAAAAGATATGGCGAATGACACCTAAGATTGTTTAATATATAATCTTTCATGAGCATGATTCTAAGTTTAACAGCTTAGATATGTAATTGTTATGGGAAATTAAATTATTATTTTGTTTCTTTAGGACTATTAAACTCTGTATTTGATAGTGTACCTGACATACAAAGGCATGAGTTCATTCTTAAGAGATTATACTCTTAACTAGAGAAAATAGCACTGTAGCTAAATATGCATGAGCAAGAAGGAAGGAAGGAAGGAAGGAAGGAAGGAAGGAAGGAAGGAAAGAAGGAAGGAAGGAAGGAAACTTCTCTTCCTTGAGAAATTATCTTTGAAAGAAAATCTTTATACTACAATTAAAAGACGGATATGTAGTTTCTTGTCATTGATAAACATTGTTCTTTTCTAGGGTATGTACTCCCAAAGCACTGATGATTGACTCTCAATGTAAGCATATGAGATAGGAGTGGATGGAAGTAAAGGAAAATAAAGGAACATCATTGTAATTAAGTAGCATTTATTAAACTCCCACTGTGACAGGCCTGAGCAAGAGAAGGGAATGCAATAAGATGTGCAGAAAGATGTGGGAGGGGGCTGAATCACACAGGTGTAAGAATGAGTCAGTATAATCAAAACAGAAGAACCTAAGAATTGGGAAGCAATATGGTTAGTTTAGCAAGAATCCATAACTATGATGGTGGTAGTAGAAAACATTTGCAGTTGAGTTTACAATGGAAATGTTTAGGAAATAAATGTGAATGTTTCTATGTTCTTCCCCACTTCATCATTGCAGTTGATCTGAAATCATTCTAATAATTTCACTAAACCCATCAGTTTATCAGATTATATGGTCAGTTGTTTTATCTCTTAAATTTTAATTCAATAGTTTGTGGGTAGCTGACAACCTTTTGAAAGTTTTCATTCCCTCTACTGTGCTGTATGATTAATAGAAGCTCCATCTAAAGTCCACTGATATACTTCAGAGTATGTTTGCTATTCTCAACCAGTGAGTAAGGTATTTTATAGACTCTTAAATGCCTTTGTTTATTCTAGAATTGGGTATTTGTTATGATCTCTTTTAACCCTACTGGAATTTTCTGAAGTTGTGGTTAGCTGAGGGAAGATGGCAATGGCTCTGTGAGATCACAATCTCCCACAGAAGAGCCTTTGGGTAACTGGGTGTTTTTTTTTGTTTTTTTTTTTAGCTCTGCCAATAAGACCTCAGATTTTCCTGGAAGCTAGAGCAGATGCCATCAAAATCCATGTTAATTTCCACTGGGTAAACATATAAAAAATCCATTCCCATATAAAGAAAAGAGTTATGCTCAATAAAAATTATCTCTTCAGAAGCAGCAGATCTTTGATATTTCATTGTTACTCCCTGTTCAGGAACCTAGTCACATCCTCTTAGTAGGCTACAAAGTATTTGTAGTCATTTCTTTACTTCCTATCTACTTCCAATAAAAAAAGTTAAAGCAAGTTTTTTTCTTGGAGCTGTTAAAAATATACATAAGACAGAGCAACATGATGATTATAGTACTTTTGGTTTTATTTATAATTTGATGAAATCAGAGTATAGATAATTAAATTAATGACGCCAAACAATATAATGTTTTATATAGTTTCTCCTTATTGCACTATTATAGAAGGTTTTAATGTATTTTACCATCTGAAAAGAAAACACTCTTGAGTGTTTCTGCCTCCCCATTCTCTCCCTCCATATATATATATATATATATATATATATATATATATATATATCCTGGTTTTGATTCAGCATGCTGATTGATGATTTAAAAGATCTTGAAACATTAGACAAGCTCTAAATTTGGGTAACTTATAAAGAATTAGTGATAAGTCCTATATAGATTATGGTTTTAAGGAACTGATAATTAATAGATGCATAAGATCTATCAAAATACTTAAAGAGTGGGCTATTACACTTGTCATAATGGAACCCATATATCCAGAAATAATTATTTACTTTCTCTTGTAATATATGCCATACATTATTTAATTGTTTGGTATAAAATGGTAAAAAATTATTTTGTTGTCTAGTATAAAAATATACAGTACAAAAGCAGCAAATGAATGAGAAATTTTAGGTAGTGGTAATTGTTAAAAGGAATGAAAGCAGCATGTCACATTGAAGAGTGTACAGTGCTTCAGAAGAGGCTTTTAAATTAAGGCTTAAATGGGCAAAAGGATTGAGGCATGTAACATGTCAAGGGAAGACTATTTTAGGCTTATGAATCAGATTGTGTAAGGCCTTCATCATGGAAGAGGGCTTTGTGTGGTAGAGCCCAAGTCATTATGATTGTATTTTAAAAGTATTTTAAAGAGAAATTCACTGGAGTGTGTATAATAAAGAAAATATGTTTGGAAAGGTCAAGGTGTCCACTGAAGCGATAGTTGTGGTAGCATGAACAGCACACTAGAGAACTTACTATACTCGTCTAGCCAAAAGTTAGTACCAGTGAGGACAGGAGAACAGCAAGAGAAGAAAAGAACTGAGTGCATTTGCAAGTAGGATTTATAAGTGTTTAATGTGTGAAGGTATGTTTTAAAATGGAAAATTAAGAAATTTTAAATTAAAAACCATAAGTGATGGAAGACATTTGTAGTAAAACAGGTGTTGAGCTTATGGGGTTATTAATGATTAGTGTGTGCCTTGTTAAGTTTCAAATGCTAACTCAGCATTCAAGGGAAGGTGTGTAGGACGATGTCTAAAGCTCAGTGCTAGGGATGGATATACGTAGAGGAATCTCTTCAGTGACAGAAAGAGGATTACGTTTCTCTGTAGTTTAGGAAACAATAGCAAACCCAAAGTCTAAGTGAGATATAAAATTTGAGTTAAAAAATAGAAAAAAAAGAGCATCATTGGTAAAGAAGACAGAACAAAATGTAAAGTACTTGACATTGCATCATCGTCGCTCACAGAAAATGAAAGGATTGCCTCATTTCATGGTAGAAATTATTAATAATCTGTGATTAATCTGGGAGACATAAGGTTGAAGGTAGCACAGAAGGATCATAAATAGGCCAATGAGAGGGGAGAAAAATAAAGAGATCTCTGAATACAAAAGTTACAAAGGTAGGTAAGAATCACCTTTGGAGACAGAATTTTAAGAATTTAAATTCAGTGAACAGGGCAGTGTTGGGATGAAAAAGAGAATCAATGACAGCAGCAGTTTTGGTTCTGAGTCACTGAGGATATAGGTGTGCCATGCTGAAGAGCATGAAGAAAGTAACAAGGACAAATTAAGGGAGGGAAGATCAAGGTGAAGAGTAAAAATTCAAGGTGTCATCTAAATGTTTCCAAACATCCTACCTACAGACACCTGGTGTTTGGACATATGCACCTGAGAAGGACTGTGATAGCTGGCATTCATCCTGCCTACAACACCTTGCTCTGTCTTCATGTGAAGATGATTTATATGGAGCATCATGCTTTTGGAGTACAGCTTTGTAGGCACAGTGTACTGGTTTCCAGTCAGGGATTCCAGGCTGACTAATTCAATTATCCTACTTAGTCCCTATGAAACAACAATGTTTAAATGATCTTTTAACTATTATCTTTGGTTGAAGTTGCTTTCAAACTTTACCATAATTTGTGCTAAAACGTGTGTGTTTCTTTTGTATAAAGATCACATTATTTTTATTTTATATATTCTAAAGAACCATATACACAAAACTTTTTTAAATGCTGAAATTAACGAAATGACTAATTTTCTTTTTTTCTTTCTTTCTTTCTTTCTTTCTTTCTTTCTTTCTTTCTTTCTTTCTTTCTTTCTTTCTTTCTTTCTTTCTTTCTTTTTTATTTATGTATTTTTTGGGACAGGGTTTCTCTTTTGTAACCCTGGCTGTCCTGGAACTCACTCTGTAGACCAGAGTGGCCTCAAACTCACAGAGATCCACCTGCCTCTGCCTTCCATGTGCTGGGACTATAGGCCTGAGCCACAACTGCCCAGCAAGAAATGTCTAATTTTCAAAACTGAGGTAGAGATTTTTGGTGTAGTTAAATTATAAAGGTCAAAAGGGAATTAGTGTGTGTGATGTGTGTATAGAATGCCACCTGACAATTATTTTAGATTTTTTAGACATCTCTCACCTTTACAAGTCACTCTCTCATTCTAGTATGAATACAGCCACAGACAATAAATATAGTAAAAGAGTCATAGTTTTATTTCTGTCAAACTTTAACTATTAAAAATAGTTTGCAAGAAAGGTTATAACCACCAGCTCTTAGTATCCAGATGTCTTAATGTAGATTGATCACAGAAGTTTTCTTCCTTTGAGACAGACTTACATACAGAGGGAAAGGGAGGGAGTATGGGAGGGAGAGAGATGGAGAGAGAGAGATGGAGAGAGAGAGGGGAGAGAGAGAGAGAGAGAGAGGATGAATTAATAACTACTATATTAGGGTTTCAGGTGTCAAAGGTGAAAAGACCAAATGGAAAGCAAATTAGCATTAACCAAGGTAGAATGTGCTGCTAATGAGTGTCCACTAGCTTCTGCAGAAGCATAAGATGCCTAAGTGTCTATCTCTATTTTTGGTTGTGGGAATGGAGATATTATTAAAATAGAATTTTTCTAGAGGGTGATTTTCAGGGAATTTCCCAGCAAAAATGACATTGGAAACAGTTAAGTGTTATTCAGATGGAGAAGAAAAAAGTGGGGTGTTTTGGGACAAGAATACTAGTCAAAATATATGCATACCAGGTTCATTTGATTCTATTTTAGCACTTAATATGTAGTAGTAGCCTGTAACAGTCAGAGTTCAGCAAGAAATTAAGAATTAATGTATGTGTAAATAATTGTCTGGCTATGATATGAGGACAGATCATTAAAAACAAAGCTAATAAGTTTAAAATACCAGTCATCTGTGCCTATTGTATTGCTTATTCATTTGCTAATGCCAGGAATTTAAACTCTTAATTTACTCTGATATTTTTTGTCTTCATATTCCCTAGACTTTTACATCCCTGATTAAATTCTTTCTGTCTCCTGTCTCTTTTTCTTCTATATCTTTCTATTGTCTGTCACATTACCACTACCGCCATTTAAACATATCTTCCTCACACTTACCTTTCTTACACAAACTCAAATAGTAATCTGTAATCATTCTTTCTAGTTCATCATTTCTCAAGAACTCTTTAGTTCAACAAAAGTGAGTGCCACCTCCACTTATTCCAAAAGAAACAACTTTCTTCTAGTTATCAGGGATCTTTGAATTGCCAAAGTCTGTAACCTGTTTCAGAACTCATGTGACTCGACCTCTCATAGTAAGTTGTAACTTCTGCAAGCTTTTCTTGAAGCCCTCTCATTCTTGAGTCAACTTCTAAGATGCCATTGTCATGTGGTCCTTTCTTATTTTTCTTGCTTTTGCTGTCAAGTTTCCCATAAACCTTGTGTCTTCCACATATGAAACACAAAGTTCATTGAGCCACCAACTCTTTGTATCTCTTTTCAAAAGGAAAAGGTTTATATTAACGGACAAATGTCATAAAAGGCATCCTGTGGAAATACATAGAGGCTGGTAGCTTCTGCTCTCTTCCTTTGGAATGTTTCCTGAGATTGTTGCTTGATGAAAAACCTGCCCTGGTGCACTGTGGTGCACTGCCAAAAGAGAAACTAATGCTGGAGGTCCAAATACCTACAGCTGTCCCTCAAGGCAGCATTCAGGTTAGATAGTTTTCCTTTCAGTAAACATGCTCTGTTAATATGAAATATTTCTCTATAAAATACAAATCAATAAGCAAACTTTACTTTCAGGTAGAGACAGAGTTAACACGGGGAAGCAAGCACTGGAATGGAACAAGAGATTTAATAGTTTCCCAGTGGTTTGTCTGGTAAACACTAATGTTAAATATTTGCATTTCGGTTATAATCAATTTCTGGAATCCAAACTATGAGCTAGGTTTACCTAACCTCCAGCAGTCTTCAGTACACATTCTTCACAAACTCCCTTCCCCTTCACTGTTTATGAGAATCATGTTCCATACCTACACTGCAGCAACGGAATGTCAAGGTTGCTGCTCTTCTGCATGACTTGCTTATAGTCTCACTTAAAAATTTAAACCGACATTACTAGAGCATAAAACTAGTAGATACACACACAGTCATCTGTCAAACTGTGATGGTCAGAGCAACTTTTTTAACGTTGTTTTTACTAATAGTTTCATCTCCTGATTTTTCAGAGAAAGCTAAGTTTTCTACACATCTTCAATTCTCAAAGTATTTTAATAAAAATACTAGTAATCTGTGTTCAAAGGAAAAGGATTTGTGAGCTTTATGCTTCATTTAGAAAGATACTGATTTGCATTTTCTCCCTGACCTGGAGAAAGATCTGTGTTACTCATGGGGGAAGGGTCAGTGCTTTACTCAGAGCTTTTATGGACAGTGTTTGCCTCACACTGAGTCTAATTAACTTGAGTGTGTGGGACAGAGCCACCCCACTTGTTTATGCTTCATTAATTTTAATTTTTAAATTCCATTCTGTAAGTTTGTATATGGGTGTGTATACTTTTAAACAGTCAATAAAAGTCATCATGTATCATGAATATTTCTAACTCATGCAGAACATATTTTCTTAATTTAAAACACCTTAAGTTTTTCAGAGATATTTCAGAAAATCTCAAAACAGCTGGCCCTGATGATACATGTCTTCATGCCCAGCATTAGGCAACATGGTTTGATCTCTATGAGCTTCAGGCCAGCTTTGTCTACAGTAAGAGCCTACCACTAGAGGAAAAAATAAAAAAAATAAAATAAAATAAAAAGAAACCAAGAAGGAAGAAAGGAAGAAATGAAAGAAATAAAATTAATTGCTCGTTATAGCTCTTAAACACTAAAAACAGTAGAGAAATGTATCAGGTCTACTAGTTATTGAAAGTAAATTGAACAATTTTCCAAAACATAAGAAGACTTGTGTTAGTCAACATTTTGATGTCTTAAAATTAGTAACCCATCAGCATGTTTTATGATGCTAGAGAAAATTGTGTTATTTTCACCTACAACATCGAGTATTAGCTTAGTTTCTTATTAAATATTCTGTGAAAAGGCAAACAGCACATTTCATTTCTTGTAGTAAGGAAGGTAGCTGAGTTTGTGTGCTAAAATGTTTTGTGCAGATCATAAAGTGCCTAACGTGTGACAAAAGTACCTAATATTTTAGAAAATATTCTATTAAAAACCGTGTTTATCTTTTCCTGGGTGTACAGTGCAACTCTAGCATGTTAAGGGCTCTCCGAGTTTCTAGAGCAAAGAATTTCCCTGTATGTATTCATGACTAAGCAAAAGCTCTGTGGGAAGGGCTGGGTAATAAACATCTTAGAGTTTGTGAGCCATCAAATCTCTCTCAACTAATTAGCTTTGTCATCGTAGAGTGAAAGAAGACAGGGACAGGAAGTAAATGAACAATCATGGCTACATTTCAATAAAGCTTTATGGACATTAATATTTAGTCAGATAATTTGCATGACTAATAAGATAATTTTTCTTCTTTTAAGAATATGAAACATTTATAAAAGTAAGAAACACTCTTAGTTCCTAAAATTGTCCCTTTTACTTATTAGCTTCCAATACTAGCACAACTTTTGTTGTTTAATACGACATACTGATGTACAATAGAATACCATGTTGTAAGAAGAGTTCGTATGAAAAGGATAGTCAATATGAGGGGATGCTATGTATTGGTGTCATTTTGAATAAAAAGTTATATGACAAATGACTTGTACTTACTCAGCTGTAAAATGAGCATAACAGGACTATAACTTTACACTGTGATGAGAACTAAATAAATAAGAACCTGAAAACTATTTGCAGCAGGGCAGACAGAGCTCATAGTAAGCATCAATTCAGCGATATTACTATACTATTGTTTGGATAGAAATATCACAGATGTGCAGAAAAGCTACAAGGAAATGAGTATCTCTGGAGGTCATTTTTACTTCCCAGCGATCTGACAATATCCTGAACAGAAGAGTCAACTTGACTTCTCTGTTTGCTTTTGGACTAGTCCCAAACTTCTGATCTTCCTGCCTCTGCTTCCTGAGTGCCCAGACTTCTCCGCATTCTAGCACATTCCTTAAACTTTGACTAACAAGTGAACTCATAATAACTCGTGCTGTGTTTCAGATGCATAAATCAATTTGAGGTAACTAGCAAAATAAAATGAACTAAATACATTCGCAAAGTTTTTTTTTTTTTTGATTGCATATTTAATCAAGGTTTACTTGTACATTCCCACTTTGGTGTCATGCCTTAATCACAAAGCTAACTGGTCTTACTGTGCACATCTACCCTAAAATAATTATATCACAGGTGCAGTGTGTCACATAAACTAATCATAGTTTCAGGCTGACAATCTGTAACGCTTAGGGAAAGTGCTATTAAATAAATTATAAACTTTTAGTCTGAAAGTTGCTGTGACATTTTAATTACTACTTAGCATCCAAACTGATTATGTCATCCTTAATATTTTAAGTTTTATAATTGGAATATATTTGAGTTTACAGCCTCAAAACAAACTTATAATATCTGGCACATATCTTAATTTAGTGAACTTGTTCTTTATCCAAAAAAGTTCTACGTTCTTGATGCTAGAGAGATGGCTCAGCAGTTAAGGGAGTATATTGCTCTTACAGAGGACCTTGAGTTTCATTGCCAGCACCAAGCTCAGGCAGATGACAGCTGCCTATAACTCTAGCTCCAGGGTGTCTGATGCTCTAGGCCTCCAAAAGCACCTGCATTCATGTGCCCAAACTAAGACATAGAAACAAACACATAATTGAAAATATATCTTAAAGAAAACTATTTCTATATTCTTTAATGAATTATATGTTTTGGGTTAAAGCAATATATTTTTCTACAACTTCTTTCCATGTTGGAGTCTGTGCTACATAAGCACATTATTATTCTATAATTTCTTTTCACAATAATTGATTCCAAACCTTGTATTGTAGGCTCATTCTGTTGTTTACTGACATACTTTAGCTGCTGAAAGTTTCAAAACGTAGAGCTCATTTCTCATGAGATTTAATAGTTGATTCTGATGGACTAAGGTGAGAAGGGCCTGTTTGAAGGAATCTTATAACTGTCTTAGCCATTTAGCTTTTTCATGAAAATCTGAACTATTATAAGTCACTAAAAACTGTGATTTGGGGTATAGATGTGGCTTGGTGGATAAAGCACTTACTGTGCATACGAAAGGACCTGATGCACAGTCCCAGAACCCACATAGAGTCAGGCACGTGCAGCAGCCTTTTGTCATCTCAGTTCTCATAACTCAGAGACTGAGGTTCCTGAAGAAAGCTGGCTAGGTTGTCCAGCCCATGGAGGTCTGCGTCAATAGTGTGAAGAGTAATTGGGGAAGGCACCAAATGATGTCAACTTCTGTCTCACACATGCATATATGTGCAAACATATGCACATGCATCACGCACATGTATTCATACACATCTAGAATGAATATATATGTCACAGGTACGCACCAAACACATACCAAAAGTGCTTCCTGCTGCATATTCCCTTAAAGTTATCTTTTCCCTAAAAGATTATCTTGTGGTTTTCAGAATACTGGTTACATAAAGGTGAATAATATATTCAACTATGCATATTTTAGAGAGTTCTAGATTCATGAATTAAACCAACCACAGATCTAAAGTATCATAAAAGCAATTGTATCTGCAATGAACATATACAGACCTCTTTAGCTCATCTGTCATTATTCTCCAAACAAGACAATTTATCAAAATGCTTGCTCTACATCTACATCTTTTAGATATAGGTATTTTGGAATGATTCAAAGACTATGATATGAAGTGTGAAGAAGATGTGCAAATATTGTACCATTCTTAAGCATTTCTGGATTTTGTCATCTTTGAAATATGAGGTCTATAACTATAGATATTAAGAAGTGACTTTATGTTGTATTAATTCTGTTTTGTTGTTGTTGCTTGCTTGCTATGCATTTAAATAACAAAATGTTAATAGTGTAAAATAAACTATGGAGGAGAATATATGTCTGATGGGTCTCTGTAGGTGTTGGGCAGAGAAGTGAACCACATGAAAAGATGAGAATGAAAACCCAGTTCAGACTGACTTTGTCACCCTGGATCAAGACTTTGGGGACTTTTGATACCAGATATTTTATTCCCAACATATTTAAGCCCAATATAATTTGGAAAGAAGTTTCCTGGTGTAATGCAATACCTGGTGCACAAAGTAGCTTAATTACATCGAAATTCAACTCAAGGAAGATGCCATTTCTTCCATGAAGATGGGTTCTAGAGATAGGCAACCTGTGCTAGCTTGAGGGCCTAACTAGGCCCTTGTCCGGCCTTGTCTCATTCATTAAGATAGTGTCGAGGTCATTTGGGCTATTATCCACTTCTAGACCAGGTTGTGGGAACTTGGGTAAGCCTCAGGCTATGAGGATCATTCAGACTATAGGTATCTCTTGTCACGGATGTAGAAACTTGATACGAACTAGCCCAACGCAAATCACCAGGCTATTAATCACTTCAGCTTTCTGAATGGAAATACAGGTGATTTCTTATGTCTTTCCCATTGGAAAGACAATCCTGTATGCTTAATATTCTTGGTTTCTCTGGGGATCTGTAGGCAGATAGACCTTTTTGCTGTGTTCCCAATATAAGTCTTTAACAAACCTTTCAAGGGAATTTATTATATTATGATTTTTTTTTAAATACAGGAAGATAATTTTCATTTCCTATGGAATGAGAATTTTGAGGTAAAAGCATTTATTTACATTTTACTTACTGTTCCTAGAATGTTACATCATAATATACTCTCATCATAAGTAAGAAGACTGATAGAATATACAAATCAGAAATCCTTGTTTCAAATAAACAGGTAAAGGCAAAAATAATTATTTGTTATTCTTGTTTGTTTTTTGTTTGTTTTCTTGTTATACCAATTCATGTGAATAATTACTTTAGATAATATTAGATTCTGGGGATTTGTGGAGATGACTCACTGGGTAAAAAGCATTATCTGCTGTACCTGATACTGGAGTTCCATTTCTAGATCCTACATGTTGGAAGAAATGATGTGACTCTGGCATGCTGACCTCTCTCCAACACATGTGTGAGGTGTTGCAAACACCACGCACACGCACGCACAGACACACACACACACACACACACACACACACATATACACACAATTATACAAACAAATAAGTAAAAATGTTTTTATGAGATTGTATAATATTCCATGGTGTGTTTTGAATAACATAAGGCAAACAATGTTACATTCATTCATAGTAGTTTTACTATCGCTATATTCCATGAAGGCTATGGCTGGTTGTTTTATCTGATCCTATCATCCTCACAATTCAATAGGAACAGATGAGAAAATTCTTCATCATTTCTCACAGTTGTAGCTGGATATTTCCATTTTATCCTGTGAACATTATAGTCATTTTATCTTGCTTCCCCTTGTCATAAATTTAGAGAGCTCAAATATTCCCTTAACTGTTATGTTGCTTGTTCATTGTGTCTAAGGCAGACTAGATTTCTGGGAATAAGTTAGAGAGCAACGCAATAACACATTCTGCCAACTTCTCCTATCACAGGCCGGCCTGGCCCAGGTGTCCTTGTTTAGTCCCAGAACACTATACACACACATCTCCTGTAGCCCTATACAACCTATGTTCTATATTTACCAACCTGATGTTTTGTCTAATGAAGATGGAAGACTTGATAGGGAAAAGAGAGTTTTCAATCAGTTAAAACCAACTGTATTCTGAATGTGTATTTACAGCTCCCAAAAGTTATGTTTCTTCAAATCAACTCTGGATTAAAAAGAATTCTAGTTGGAAAAGATTGGATATGGATATGGGGGGGTGGGTGTTATATTACATTAAGTAGAGGGCCAACATTAATTAACATTTGTGTAAGACTCATAATGTCTCCTTTGGTTTTTGTTTTCATATATTTTTCTCCAAGTTTCTGTAGAGAATCAAACAAAAACAGGCAAAGGAGAAGCTCAGATAAATCTTTAAATCTAGGAGCTATTTAAGCTGTGATTTTCTAAACACTTTCCACTATTAACTACTTTTGACCCCCAAAATTTTGTGTGACCCAAATCTATCAGTTTTCAATATATATGTAAAAATCAAATGTTTGCTGACTATAAATCATAGACATTTGTTTTAAAATATTTTCCATATTTTCTCTATAATTTAACTATTTAACATGTCAGTACATTCATAATCAGATGGAAGTGTTAACAATAAAATTATATTTTGCCTGAATATTTGATACCATAGAATGCAGAATATATTTTTCGGGTTTGATAGGCATTTTTTTATGATCATCAATGCTGACAGTGCTGCTACACATAAATACATCGTATAAAATGGCAGAAGTATATTTAAGAAGCATTGCAGAAACTGTTAGAACACCAAGGTTAAGATTCATGTGATTTTTATGAAATTTAAGTGAAAAGTTCAAAGAAGAAATTTTGAAATTGAACATTTTAATACAGTTCAATGCAAAGATATACTTATCTGATGCTTACATGTTCACAAATGTTGGTAGGGACAGAATAAAAGACTGTTTTAATAATTAAATTATCAAAATTATGTATTTCTAGAAAGAACAAACTTTCTAAGATAACCCTGAATAGACTTAAATCTGAGCTGAGTGTTTCTCTTAACAGCTGTTACTATTGTGTGGAGTGACACCACACATGGTACCAAGTAAGCATGTGTGTTCAGAACCAAGATTCCAGTGAAATTGTGTGACACAACAGAGAACATATTGCCATAAACACCTTAGATTTGTTGTATTGAAGAATCTGTGTTTTAAACAGCACCATCATTGACATTTTAGATTAAACAGTTCTTTTCTGTGAGGGACCCTTTTGTGAATTGCAGGATATTTGTGTTACTGGCCCCTCTACCCAGCATATGTCAATAGTCTGTGGCAAGTGATATGAAAACTACAAGTGTCTTCAAACACTCACAATCAGTCCTCAGATGTAAATTAATCTGGGAATGAAGATCTTAAGAAGAATCTTTAGCTTAAAAAATGGGAAGTTGCTGGATGGTAGTGCATGCTTTTAATCCCAGCACTCAACTGGCAGGTGCAGGCAAATTACTGTGAGTACAAGGCCAGCCTGGTCTACAAAGTGAGTTTCAGCACAACCAGAGTTACAACACAGAAACACTGTCTCAAAAAAAAGGTAGTAATAATAATTAATAATAATAATAATAATAATAATAATAATGAAATAGAAACTGGAAATAGAAATAGAATTACCCAGTCAGGATAAATGCTTCCCCATGCTTCTCAACTAACTACCTTTCAGTAAGATTAACCTAGTTTCCAGCACAAATGTCACTAGTACAAAGGGCCTGAAAAAAAAATGTGATTTCTAAGAATGAAGACTTTTACTCACTTATATGTGGTTATTAATTGTTAGGCAAAGGACAATGTTCCTGCAATCCACAGACCCAGAGACCCTGTGCAACAGGAAGGGCCTCAGTGGGGGCACAGGAATTACCATGGTATTGGGAAATAGAACAGATGGTGAGGTGGGCTGTGGGAGGATAGGATTGGGAAGAGAATGAACCAGGTGTGGGGAGAGGTATAGAGGGAGAGAATATATGGAGAAAGAACTGGAATTGGAAGACATTTAGGGAGGGTTCTAGAGAACTAGTGCAGTGGAAACTCACGGGAGACTATGTTGGAGACCTTGGTAAAGACCTCTAACAAAGGGGAATGGGGATCCTGAACTGGTCATCTCCTATAACTGGGTGAGGCTCCCAGTGGAGGGACTGGAACACCACCCCAGCCACAAAGCCATCAAACTCCCTACAGGACCCATTGGGACAATGGAAGGGCAGAACACCATGCCAAAGGAGAGAATCCATGCCGGATTCTGCAGGGTAGGTCAGGAACGAGAGACTGGACAGCCAGAAGATGATTTCAAATTATATCCTGCTCTACTCATAGATCGCTACCTATCCTGATCTGCATTAGAGAGGCTTCCTCCTGCATCTGATGGGAACAAATATAGAGGACCAGAGTCATATTTATTTATTTATTTATCTATCTATCTATCTATCTATTTATTTATTTATTTAGTCAGTTAGTTAGTTAGTTTTGTCCAGACAGGGTTTCTCTTTTGTAACTCTGGCTGCCCTGGAACTCACTCTCTAGACCAGGCAGGCCTCAAACACACAGATATCTACCTGCCTCTGCCTCCTGAGTACTGGGATTAAAAGTGAGTGACACCACTGCCTGGCAAAATTTAAATTAAAAAAAAAAATCATTGTTTCTAATTTCACCTATAGATTGCACTTCTTTGTGAGTTCATAGGTATGATGCTAGGGAACAAGGGAGGTGATGGAGCATTTGGATGTTCTTGATACATCTGGTCCCTGGTTCTTTCCAGTTGTTCTCTGCTTGTTGGCCTCCATAAGATGGAAATCTGTGCTCCATTAAGCCCCGTCCACCATGATGATTTATCTTAATAGTTCAGAGAGCCAGTGGAGCCACCTGATCATGTATGGTAGTTTCATAAACCATGAGCCAAAATACATTCTTCCCTTCTTTAGTTTTCCCAGGCATTCTATCACAGCAACAGAGAGCCTGATTCACCAAATTTATCAAAAAACAAAAATAAAACAAAGTACACTCTCAGATATGTTATATTTAACCATTTGTCTTTTCAGATAACAATCTGCTTCTCTCTTAGTTATACATATCTATGACTACAATTGCATTCACCAGATAAGCATATCATATACATAAGCATATCCATATCAGATGACTAAATTTTGCAATGATCATAGGATACAATTATTTCTTAAAGAACTATTAAGAATTCTAATTTGTTTTAATGTCTGTGGATGATTATTTTGACTCTTTTAATTTTGATACTTTTTAAGTTTTTGAAACACTAAGGATACTCATTATTCTATAGCAGGGTAGCATTTGAAAATACTTAATATACTAAGAAATTTAGTAGTAGAACTGTTACTAATAGTCCTTTCTTTTCAACTCAAACCTTGGTTCCCATAGTGTGCCAGAGTCAGTCTTGTAAATCATTCTTGTCTTAGTATCATGTTCCCATAGAAGTACAGTTCCCATAGGAGGTGTGATTAGGAAATATTTATCAAGTGGTTGAATAGAAAGTCACTCAGGGAAGTATCAGAAAATAACTAATTTTCAAATCCTAAGCCAGCTACAAAATACCGTTCAGACATGGCGAAAATATGTAAGTCATGGAAGATTTAATGCCTAAATTTGCTAATAAATTCTCAATACATATAAATGCAATTCAATAAAGAGGCAGACATTTTAAAAATTACTTTGATTGAAAAATTGGTGTAAAAAATTCCCCAAATATTAAGTAATAGTCAACACTAGAAAATACAGAAATATTGGTTGGATGTTTGAAAAACGATATAAAAAAAGTTTTGGAGCAAGTGGGATTATGAGAGTATGATCAAGTCTCCAATTATTTTGTATAGAATATGCAATAAATAAAATTTTTCTTCTTGCTTGTAATGAAACGATTACAGCTTTATGGCAAAAGCTTAAAAGTAGCAGCTTTTGGGGGTAAGGAAAACTCAGAGTTAGAACTCAATCCTGTCGAAGTAGGAAGCATCTCAATTGGTGTAGGCATTCTCGGAATATTGAGGGATGGCCATTATAATTCTTCATAAAGAAGAGACTCTGCTCCCTGATTTCCAGTGTCATTCACACCTCGAATATAAGGCTGAAGAACTCATAGGTCAAATGGCAACCACTGCTGAAAACCAGAAGTAATGGTTCCTAACCAGAAAAGAGAACAGGAGACAGCTTTTGTTTGTTTCTTTGATTGATTTTTGGAGACACATGTTTTGTCAGGTAATGGAGATGTCCAAGGCATCCAGAGAATCTCCAGTACTGTATCAGCTTGGAGACAAGATTAACCATTTAAAAGTGGCACGGAAGGTGACATTCCTGCACAATTTCCCTACAGCTGCAAATGAGAGAAGTCCTTCTAGATGAGCTTAAGGCTTTGCAGTGGACACTATTAGTCCATTGCTCTCAGAAGATAATGGTTTTGCCATAAAATTCAATAAAAGTAGCATTTTTAAATTTACCCTATGTGTCTAAAACTTCCAATCTATAAGCTTTCAAATATCCCCATGCCTGTTTCTTTGTTGAGAATAATTCATATAACAGTTGTTTTAGAATTGTGACAATGAAATGATTTGATTAATAGACAGCAGATCTAAGAAGAATGCTTGGATTATTTCAAATGCTTTATACTTCACAGTTATGATTTCCAATATCGTATATTTTAAATATTTTGTTATTTATTTTAGAGTGTATGTAGGGGTGTATGTGTGTATGTCGGGGAGGCACACACCACTGTAGGCATGTGGAGGTCAAAATCAGTTCTGTACTTCCATCATGTATATCCCGGAATTATTAAACTCAGGCGGGTAGCCTTGGTCTAAAGCTCCTTTACCATAAACTGGCCCAATGTATATTGAATAGATTTTTCAAATCCCAAACATTGAAAAAAAGTACCATAAAGATTTCCTTTTTGTAAATATTATAGCTATTTATACTGTCAGTTAATGTTGATAATTACTACAAAGAATGAAGCTTATGTTTTATGTTTCTCATGAAATATCGCATATAAATAAGTTATAATTAAATATAAATGCAGAATGAGTTACAGCTTTTGAAATTATAAAAGGAAGTAGCACCTAACTGCAAAGTATAAAAACATCAACAGTAATTTTGAATATTGTATATACATGGCTAAAACACATAAAAGTATGGATTTTTTAGAAAGCTAATTTATATTGTAGAGCTCTAACGTGGACAACATTGGCAAATCCATTTGAGTGCATACTTGCTTTGATAAAGGACATTCTTATGTATTATTTCTCTACTTGTAAGGATATAATGTTTTTGTTGTTCTAAATTCTAATACACTTTTGCGTGGCATAATTAACTAATGAATTATAAACATAAACAAAATACTACACTTCTTTTAAAAATATGTTACTCAACACAATTTACTAAGTGAAAACATTTTGAACAGAGTTATCAAGATCCAGAATTTTGGCTGGTCATATAAAATTCTACTTTGTGTAGTTGAATATTTAATTTTACTGTCCTCTGCTAGGGAGTAACTAATTTTTTTTTTTTTTATGGGTCTTAGTGTCACTGACTTTTGTCTTCATCTCAGGAGAGTCAATAGCCAAATTGAGATGAGTATTTCATAAGAAAGAAAATAGCATTAGTGAGTTTTGCTACTAAGACATAAATGCTGTACATTCTAAATGTTAAATGGTAACAATGTCTTTGGTAACTTCCTCATTGAATATTTGCTTCAGGGTTATTATATAAGGTCGTGAATGAATTTGCCTTAACTCGCACAACAAATCTCTTTATACTCATACATCTCATGGCATCATAAATCATATAGGAGTATAAATCATATCCCTTGTTTGCTAGCATTCTTCAGAATGGTATTGTGAAAGACAGTCCAAGTGACTTCCACTCACAGTGGAAATGTGGTTTTAGCGGTTCTCCAAAGAGACAATTAGTAGTTTGTTGAACTTTCTTGATTTTTTTATTCAAGAAAACTGCTTTTATTCTCCTCTGGATAAACACTCCTTTAGTGTTGAGTGAATTTTCAAATTTACATTTGAATTCATGTAGAGGTTTAATCCTGTCATGTATTACAGTAGTTAGGAGATGGACACTGTAGGTAACTATGCTGTTCAGAAATGAGACCTTCAGCAAGTGATTAAGTTTGCATGCATTTATTTGGGATTTACAAGAGTAGAGTGGCTGCACACAGCAGGAGTGTGCCTTCTCTCTCTCTTGACATAGATGCTCTATCCTACCTTGGGATGTTTAGCAGAAAGAAATCTTCATTATATAAAGTCCCTAGACCTTGTGCACTTAAAATTATGAGCCACAATAAACCTCCCCCCACCCTTTAGAAAGGAGCTTGTTTCAAACAGTTTGTCAGATATAACAAAAATCAAACTAACATACCAGTTTTCACAATGGCAAAAGAGGGCAAATATTATCAAGTCTATAAACATGTATACTCCAGTTTGAATCATTCCTAATATTTCTGTGTCTAAAATGATAGTCCTCTAAGCCATCATCTTTTAGTCCTTTTCCAACACTGCTTGTAGACTATTGGGGGGTGGGCCTCCGTAAGGAAAGGTGATCATCTCAGGCATGTCCTTAGGGTCCTGATTCCTTTCTATTAGAGTCTGTTATGTTTCTTGTTTACTATGATATAAGAGGTCTTTCTACTTCCTGTCTACAATGATCCCTATTCTAAATGTCCCCTACACTACCATGATGTTCTTCCCACATGTATGGAAACAAGTATCAGAATGAAATCTTTGGAACTGTGAAGAAATTCTTCCTCCCTCGAGTGGAGGTATTTTGTCACAGCAATGCAAATCCTGATATATGATGTTATTTTGTTACAGATCTTTGCGTCGTCATCTTCTTTGTGTATTGCTGTATGTGCAGGAATGTCAGACATGCCTGGCACAGAGTTGCCGTAGCATAAGCAGTTGTTCAATGAAAGAACGGCTGCTTTGAATACAGAATCATACAGTCAACTATTGTTGACTCTATGACTGTAATACCTACCCTGACCATTCTTACCTATATTTCCATGTCTTCTTCTAGTTTCAAGACACCAAAAGGGGAAGGCTTCATTTAGTATCTTCTCTGTCATGCTCTCTGTAATTATGGTCATTGGATCAGTTCTGCAAACATGTCAAGACTAACTTTAAAATATTATATAAAAATCATTTCCGTTGTTTTACAGGGACAGTTTGTCCTTTTCGTAATCATTTAAAAGGTAAATTGAATAGAAATAGAATCCAAAAGTTTTTCATTCATATATTGTAGTACATCGTTCGATTTTTCTGTAGTCACAGTCTCAAAGTATGCCTCTCATTGAAGAGTAGAGGCAAGAAATGGCATTAATGCTTAATCGTCGTTCTGAGTTTACAGAGGTGACGACAGAAATATAATACTCTGTTTTCCTTTTAGATCTCCAACTAAAGACATGGATTCTGAAGAGAAGGAAATTGTGGTTTGGGTTTGCCAGGAGGAGAAAATTGTCTGTGGATTAACTAAACGCACCACCTCCACAGATGTCATCCAGGCTCTGCTAGAGGAACATGAGGCTACATTTGGAGAGAAGCGATTTCTGTTGGGCAAGGCCAGCGACTACTGCATAGTTGAGAAGTGGAGGGGCTCAGAGCGGGCTCTTCCTCCTTTGACAAGGATCCTGAAGCTGTGGAAGGCTTGGGGAGATGAGCAGCCCAATATGCAATTTGTTTTGGTTAAAACAGATGCCTTTCTCCCAGTTCCACTGTGGCGGACAGCTGAAGCCAAACTAGTGCAAAATAATGAAAAGCCTTGTGAACTCAGCCCAGCGAATTACATGAAAACGTTACCACCGGATAAACAAAAGCGAATCGTCAAGAAAACCTTCCGGAAACTGGCTAAAATCAAGCAGGACACGGTTTCTCATGATCGCGATAATATGGAGACTTTAGTTCATCTGATTATTTCTCAGGATCACACTATTCACCAGCAAGTGCAAAGGATGAAAGAGTTGGATATGGAAATTGAAAAATGTGAAGCTAAGATCCACATGGACAGGGTAGGACACGATGGGGATAATTATGTTCAGGAGGCATATTTAATGCCCAGGTTCAGTGAAAATGAACAAAAATTAGACTTTCTGTCTGAGGACAAGCAGACTCTGGAGGACCTGGATGACTGTGGTGGGATGGCCCTGCTGGAGGAACGACTGCGGTACTACAGAGTGCTCATCGATAAACTCTCAGCTGAAATTGAGAGAGAGGTGAAGAGCGAAGGCATTGATGGGAGTGAAGAAGACACAGAGGGGGCAGCTGCTTGTGAGCTGGAAAACTCTGATTTAGAAAGTGTTAAGTGCGATTTGGAGAGAAGTATGAAAGCTGGTTTGAAAATCCACTCTCACTTGAGTGGCATCCAGAAAGAGATTAAATACAGTGACTCATTGCTTCAGATGAAAGCAAAAGAGTATGAACTCTTGGCCAAGGAGTTCAGCTTACTTCATATTAGTAACAAAGAGGGGTGCCAGTTAAAAGAAAACAGAGGCAAGGAACTCGAAGCTCCCAGCAGCACTGGGGAGGACCCTGCATTCACTCAAAGGGTGTTTAACACATATACAAATGACACCGATTCAGACACTGGTATTAGTTCCAATCACAGTCAGGACTCTGAAACAACTCTAGGCGACGTGCTCCTGTTGTCCACGTAACTGAGGTGGCTTCTTTCTGACCATTAATGATGTTTTCTGTGATTTAACAAGAAACTCTTTGTGAAAATGTAAACCACACTAAGGAATTCAGTAGTTAATAAAACTAGTGAACAACATAGCTTGTTTTTACATAGTATTTCCAATTTGACTTTATTATGGGTTCAAGCAATGAGCTATATTTGGAATGCAGCATATATCTTATGGTTATATAACACAGAAACAATATAATGGGAACTGATTGATAATTCCCCACAGCTTCTGTGAGACATTAATGATATGAACTTAAAAACACTTCTCAACTTTGTTCTTCTGTTCATATTGCAAGCATGAAAAAGTAAAAGGAACATATGATTGTCATTCTTGACAACATTGTATCACTAGAATGTTTGAGTCCGTAAAGTGTAGGTTCTCTCTTATGTCATGTATGTCACATATGCATCAACTCCTATCTCATTTTTCCAATTGCTAGACTGTAAAATGTACTATGTGTCTGTCTCTTCCTGACTGCTGTCTGTTTAAGTAAGGGACAGAAAGCTGCTGGGACATGTATAATTCCTGACAGTGAATCAGTTTGAGTGCAGATGAGGCAAAGCCAAGTGCTACACACACAAACAGTTTTTTCCCCCTCTAAGTAACTCTAAGATGATCACAAGCTGTGCAGAAGCTTTCACTAACTGCTCATTAGTTCTTCTGATCAAGCCAATGCTGTGTAGAAGTTCATTATTTGGGGTGTTACAATGTAGGCTAGAGAAGAAATCAGTGATGACTTTATTTATATCGTAACTGCATAGGTTGAAGTGGAATTCAGGGTCCTTTGTGTCGACATAGCAGTGTTCAGTTCTCTGGAAACATACAGAGTAGAACTGGATGTTTATTCTAGTATACTGTAACCCAGCTGTCAGAGTAATTCCCTGGTGCTTAAAACAGCTCAATACTTTCATGCTGTCCTAAGCACGCTAAGTGGAAATTCAAGAAATCGAGGGGATTGTTTGGAATGGGTCGCCACTGATAATTATAGTATTTTGCTTGATTTTAAAATAGACATTTTCCGTCTCTCCTGCCCTCTTACTAGCTTACATTCCCTTCTCCCTCTCATCTCCCTTTTCTTTCTCCCTTCCTTGCTGTAAAGACAGAATGGCATCCTAGACAAAGTGACTAATTTTGTCATTGTCTTGTTAACTGAATATTGGTGTATCTTAAATTTCTTTAGTTGGCACATTTCACAAATGTCAGGACACATAATGTTGAACTATTGTTTGATGTATTTATAGAATGTAGACATTAGCTATTATTCCTAAAATGTTCCTTTTTTATACAAACTACTGAGACATTTAACTGTTCTCTATTTTTAAAGTTTGAAAGCTTTTAAGATTTTACCAGCTTTATTGCAGACTCAATATCTTTATTCTGCTCTTTCTGTTTTTTTCTTCTTCCCCCGTTTACTTGCGTGTGTGTTGGGAAGATACTTGTAGTTCCATAGAGTTTCACATCTGGAAAGCACCTATGTTACCATGTTTTTATATGCTTGTTTTTGTTAAAAAGATATTTTCAGGCCAGACAACGAGAATTTTCATTCCATGAAAATACTGGAATAAACAGTAAGTATTCATGTTCACATAAATTATATTCTAAAGAAAGAATTTGTGAATTCACATAACAGCCTGTTCCATCATTAAAGAACATGTTAAATTGTTGACATATTTATTCATATATTAAATTCATAAGATCATCATAAATAAGCTGCTTGCTACTTTTTCCCCACTAAATTGAACATTATCTCTTTGGATTATATGTTTAGTAAGAAAGTAAGAGATATGTATCTCAGTACTCAGTACTCAACTTGATAATATTATCTAAAGAATTGACTTCTGTTTTCACACAGTTACCTATAGTGATGGTGTCTAAGATGCACTTCTGCATTTTACTGTAAACAGTATTTAAAACTTCTGTGAGAGTACAAACTTTTGAAACATATTGTAGAAGTTACATTTTTCTGAATTATTGGAATATATTTTTTGCCCTTGGTCATTACATTAAATCACAAGTGAAATAGTTTCTGTCATGAAACTAATAGAGCTAAGTATGAAAATATTTATACAGATAGAAGTATAAAATTATCTCATGGATACTACACTGTTTATTGTAAAAATTGATGACTAAGCTTATAAATACTGGACTTAAAAGATTAATGCTTTAATTATCTTTAGCAATTTAGCAAATTACAAATCATTAAGGAACCTGGAAGATTACCCATGAAATGGCTATATGCAGATAGAAGAAGCAAGCCATGGTTAACAATGATTATTTTTCCCATACCTGGGTTTTGAGAGCATCCCTGACCACTCTTCTTCTCAGGAGGCCTGTTTCAATCCTCTCTCACTGTACACTGAAACGCTCCCTACTTTCACTGTGCTTAAAAATGCTCTGTTTTTCTTAAAAATTATGTTCTATCTAGGCAGTTCTAATATCTTATCTCTGAACCTAAAAATATTTTAGATGGACTTTGTTTGGGCTTCTCTTATACACACACTAGGGTGTATATATGTATGTCACAATCTAACTCCACTCACCTAGAGTTTTATCTTAGTAATGTTATCGTCTGCCTTTCTAACTTTATTGGTTATCAGCAACTTCTTAGCATCTTGTTCTATTTGTGAATTAAAGTTCTAAACCGTAGGGGGATTTAACATGTTTTGTTATTTTATTTTTTTACTTTATATTTACTTGCCCAATTTGTACATAAGTATGCACATTAGCAGGCTTAAATATATTAAAAGGAATTCTACCTTTAAATTTAGGGGGCAAAAACTAAGTCTTTACCTTGCTCTGAACTTTATCAATGTGGTGTTATTTTAGTACATTATTAGAGGGCACTATGTGGTATTTCAGTACATATATACATTGCATAAAGTCCAAGTCAGGAAAATAAATTTAATTTTTTTTCATTTAACAGAGTTTCTGACTTAAAACAACTCAAATGTCTTTTACTTTAATGGCAATGCTCTAACATCTAAGCATTGTTCATTTATAAGAAAAATATTTCGTAGTGTTGGGTTTAAAATGGTAGATACACAAGAACTTTTAAGCAGTAAATTAAATCTCCACATAATTTTTCTTCTGAATTGCAAAATTATGATGCTTTGTTAGTATATATTTCTAGCCCATTAAAATTTTTATTTTTGTAATTTATTTAAACTTCCACTGTATATGGTAAAATATGTTCTGTGGCTGAATTTTATAAATTTTCAGAGTAGAGTTATTGTTATATTTAAAACATATTTTTCTAGTGACAAAGGAATACCTTTTAATCCTGAGATAGCTTTTAAAATAACATTGGACTGCTTCTTTTCATATTGCCTTACTGGTTTGATAGACTTCATTTGATATATTTAAAGTAAGTATCATTTCTTCAAGTTATAACTGATCCAGAAAAATAAAAGATTATTGTATCCCGTCTTTGGTATTTTCTTTATTTAAATAGTTATATTTAAAAAAAATTACATGTCCCTTTGAATTATATAACTCTCAAACTAAACTAGCTCATACAATCTGTTTTAAGACTGCTTAGTATTTCTTGACAAAACAAATGTGTAGCAAATAATATCTAGGAAAACTTTTTTAACAGGTTTCATACATACTTGTTCCAATTTGTAATGGAAGTATGCCCTAACTTGTGTGCTGATTTTATGCATGGCTTCTTTCTTTCTAGAGTGAAGTTGTTTTATGTAAGAATGTCCAAGATCTTGTTGATTTTTTTCTACTAGAATTTATTCCATCACTGCTATCTTCAAAATAAGCCTTCAGTTTTGACTGTTTTAAACAACTTATCACTGGAATCATAAGAATATTCACTACCTTGTTCTATAATTATATCATTGAAACCCCTAAAAGCTGTCATATTCCGTGATTTAAAAAACAGCTTCTACCTTTTTAGTATACATATTCATGTTTTAGTGTTAAACTTGGGAGCAATATGGAGTTGCAGTTTTATTAATTTTTGAAAGTCATGAGACAACTGATTTTATTTTGGTTGATTAAAAATTATTTTATAACACTTGGCACAAAAATTTGACCCACAGTTTTAGAGTGGCATCTATCACTGGTTGTGTGTGAACCAAATTATGATGTATATATTAGAACTATTGCTGGCTTTTCTGTATCATTCTCTTGTTTTGGCTAAACTATATGTTTATATTGTGGTAAGTAATATATCATCTCATTCATGACTTTAAAATGTTTTTTAATATTTGTTATACTAAACTGAATTACATATCCCTAATATATTTTATAAGACATTTCTGTTGATTTTCCTTTTATGTTTCTGCAATGTATTCAATCATCTTCCAAGCTACAAAGGTATTATGTTGGTATTTTAAATTTGAATCATGCCAAATTTATAAATATATGTAAGGCATGTTGACTTCTTTAAAACTAGGACTTATTATCTGAGAACTTTTTGTTCTCTAGCAGCATTTAAAGATTTTATTCAGTTCTACCACATAAAATATTAGACTAAACCTAAGTGTTTCACATGAGATAATCTCTACTCATTAGATTATTCACCTGGAAGTTGTCCTTACCTACTTTATGTAGAAAGTCTCTACTAATGTCTTGTTTTAAGTTCACATACTATTATGCTTTATCCATTGAACTCATCAACTTTATAGAATACAATAAACTTGTCTAGTTTTCCACTCTTTTTTTCTGATGTTATTTCATATCAAAAAAGTAATTCGTATTTTTTTAGATGCTGTATAATTTCAACTCGTCTCTGGAAAGAGTTTCCTGAACAAAGCCAACAAGATAAAAAAAAAAAAGTATGAAAACAAAGAAATCTGCTATTTTTACTCGTTTGTTGAGAATAAAGCCTATGAACTACAAATACCAAGATATGTATTCTTCACATCAATATATATATTAAGATGGCTGACAATTATCATTTCCTAATTGGTGAACTTACAGTATTAACAGCCTCCAAAATGATTGCTTGTGTAAGAAACAATGTTTAACCTACACTATTTCTATACAATGCCACTAATGGCACTTTTCCAAGAAAGTTTTTATTAAAATATTCTTTCATTAGTTTTGAGCATTCTAAACCCCTCAGTCACTGTTGTTTAATATAGATACTGCCCCTATCAACATTTGGAACAAGCAAAAATGCTCTTTCCTAACCACATTTCTTAACTCTTATAATACTAACATTCACTAGAAACTCAAATTACCCTCTTTCAAGCAATGAAGCAATATAGGAACTTAAGTATTACTCAAAGAAATTAGCCTTTGTAATTTTAAAATGAAAATGTAAAAATTGATAATAGGAATCTATTATATTGAGTAAAGATGAAAAGTACCTACTACTTAATGTAAGTCAGATCATCATAGGCCAAACTCAATACTAACTTAAGGAGCAAAGACATAAAAAATATTTTAGTTTCATTTTTATTTTTGAAGCAGTGTCCTGTTATGTAGCCAATGCTGTATGACTAGTCTTAGAGACATTTCCCTCGGGCTCCTGAGTGATGAGAAAGTCAGAATCCTGAGGCATAAGTATTATGTACATATATATTATATAACATAATATATATGTGTGCATGTTTCTGTATAAATTATATCTATATACCAATTTATTTTTGAGGTCCATATATATTTGCCAATAACTTAGCAAGCTCAGATGGATGTCAGCACTATAAACTCCTTTTGATATGCTTTTATAGATATTGATGCTTCTGAACGTAATAATCAGAGTATTAGTTATTGAGAAAACTCTTTCAGTACATGTGCTCTGAATTTTATATTAAAATGAAGTTAAAATAAATTTACTTCAGTATAAGAATGCATATTTTCCTATAGTTCTTATACTTATCTCTAGAGATTGTTACTAATAAATTATAACTAATTATTTTTCTGAACTAAAATATTATTTAGAAAAGTTACCATGTAGGTATTCAGATAATGTTCAAATAAAAAACCAAAGAGAAATCGATTAAGAAAACTAACTGTTCCAGCTACACAGTCTATGATGACTGTGTATTCAATTTTTATATCCACAACATCAGAATGTCTGTATTTCCCCTATTTCCAATTTACATCTATATAACTGAAGAATAAAATGAATTTTATGGCCTTCTCTGATAAATAAATTTATAGTTTTACTTATAACTTTACTTTTTAACACTGTAATATAGAAAGAGTGGTGTAGTTCAACAACCCCCACATATTCATAGATTTCAGTCTTATAGTTCAATAAACAACTAGAAAATATTGCCAAATCTTTTACAATGCATATAAATATACGTTCTTGTGTTAAGCATTACTGAAAGTTACAATGTCTAGTAGGAAAGGAAATGTTAAGGGAGTTAAAAGATAAGTTACTGAAATTTGTAAATATTTCTATTAATAGTTAAAAGACAGTCTTAGTTATGTATTTTTTGCTATGAAGAGACACCATGACCACAGCAATTCTTATAAACAAAGACAGTATTTGGGTCTGGCTTACAAGTTCAGAGGTTTAGTCCATTCAATTATGGCAGGAAGCACATCAGCACATAGACAGATATGTTGCTGGAGGAGCTAAGGGTTTACATCTGGATCAGCAAGAAAAAAAAGCTACGAGGCCTGTCTAGAACTTTTAAAACCACAAAGCCCAAACCCAGTACTGCATTTCCTCCAATAAGGCCAGACCTCTCAATAGTGCCACAGCCTATGAGCCTATAAAGGCCGTTTTTATTTCAACCACCACAAAGACCATGCAAGAGTGAAATTAATCTGAAAATTCGTGAACTGCAGTGTTCTTCAAATAAGTTACAAGACTTAAATGACAAATGCCAAGTAGCAAATCTACGTGAAAAAGGAAATGTCTAGATACTGTTGATATTTTCATATTATAGTAATGACTCTATAATGATATAGTAATAATACTCTTGTGTTTTCTACATAAATGTACTTACAAATAAAGAATCATTATAAGTAAGGTAAGTAAGATTATTTCCTGTGTGAAAAATATTTCTGATTCTTTGCTACGCTCTTTGAGTTTTCACAAATAAAACAACTAGAGGTGAATGGATAATGAAAAATCAGCTGCCAGGAACTATAAGCCTGATTATTTTAGAAATAACCCTGACTTCCAGAACTCAAATTCTGGCCCATAAAATAATGTAAAAATAGAAAAGAAAACACTAAAATGCTAAATTAGGTTCTGTATGTTAATGAATTGCATAAACTACTTTTATATTTTTCAGATTTCTAGTTCCAATATTTTTTATGATTGTGGAGATAACAAAATAAATATGAAGTAGACTTCTGACAGAGATGGAATTAATACTCAAAAAGTCTGTTTCTTCTAATATTTCCAATTCTTCCTCTGATTTATTTTCAAATTAATCATGTAAAGTCATTGTCATTAACCTTAATTGACAAGAATTATGACAGTGATATGTAAACAACATATAGCCAGGAAAATAATTCATAAGACACTTTTCTATAAGACAAAACACTTGGAAACACAATTCCTGTTTATTTTTATCCTTTTAATGTCAATAAGGGTTAGTACTTGATATTGGTTAATATATTATTAAAAGTGACACAAAAGTTGAGAACATAAGACACATTTTAATAGCTCTTTGCAGTGAAACAATAGTTAAATTTTATTTCTACCCATGGGTAAAATATAGTTTACCCTGATGTGCAAAATTAACATCTTTTCATTCTTCTTTATAACTCAAAAACAATGTTACTTATGTGCATATACATTCAAGTTATAGCTTGTTTTTTTTTATCTTAAAGTTTATTTTTTCATTCTGAATAACATTTGTTTTAATTCATGTAAGAAAGTAAGAGGAGTTTTATACTTCTCAGAACTAAACAATAGTTTGAAAAATTTGCTGTCACGTCATTCCCCTTCAGTGTGAAGCCATATGACATGACATGCTGATTGCTAACAGTTTTTCCTATGTTGTAAGTATTGATCTTTGACAAAAAAATTTAAATTTTCTTTAGTAGAAGAAACTCAAAGTTGACTAACAGAACTATACAATTCCTACTGGACTCTACCCATAATAAATTAGGTTCTCTTCCAAAAGACTGTAAAATACATAAATATTAATTTCATGAGAAATAGCACTGTGACTTTGGATGAAGCTATCATTTATTATAACTGGAATTTGTAACTCAAAAAATAGGTCACACTATGGAGACAGTGCCTTATGGTGAAATTTCTAGGTCGTCCTGAGTCATGAGTCTTTCTGAGGTAATTCCCAAACCTGTTACCACAACAGATTGACAAAGAATGCTTTTTAAGAGGATGGATTCCTAGATTTTGCCTTAGCAATTTTGAATGGTGGGGTCTGGATTGTAACTTTAACTTTTCATGCTGAAATTGCTGCCCAAATTATTGTAAAGCCAATGTATTAAAAATGTGGGTTATTAATTTTGGCAGAGCTGGTAACTTAAGTTTTCATAAAGCTGCAGTGTTGGAATGTAGAAAGCCAAGCATTACCCATGGTGATTGAGAATTCATTAACTAGGAAAAACACAAAAGTCCCTAAAGTCCTAAGCCAAAGGTGAACTGGAAACAGAACTTTGGTAGTCTGCTCCAAGGCTACATTTGGCCAAGATTAGATACTTTAATGTCACATTTTAAGCAGTGCTTAGTCCAAGGTGGAAATAATAGACAAACTAGGCTTGTAGAGGAATTTCTGCTGTCATATGAGTGCTAGGTATATATTTTATATACTCTCCACTCTCCACCAAATATGTCAACGGTTGTTACATATTAAATAGTGTAATCTTCCCTGAATGGTGTTTTTCTTGGCTCAAATTCAATGCAATTGATTTTACATAATACTTAAAAAGAGTCTTATTTAAAAGGCACACAGAGTCATATCAAACATGAGCTCAACATCTATTATTTAGGTAGTTTAAATGTGATCTCTCCCAGAGCCAAGGAATTTTAATTGGTCCCTAATTGTTAGCACAGTTTGGGCAGTTTAGGAGACATGCCCTTGCTAAAGGAACAGTGTCACTGGGGGCAAGTTTTGAGGTTTAAAAGCCATATTCCATTCCCAGTTCAATCTCTTTCTGTTTCCTCCTTGGTGTTCAAAATTTTTAGCTTGTTTCTCCAGTTGCCATATCTCCGTGTTACCATGCTTCTTTACAATGATGTAGATAGATTCTACTCCCTCTAGATCTGTTACCTCCAGAATCTCTTCAATAAGTTTCTTTGGCCATGATATTTTTCCATAATAGTATGGTAACTAAGACAGAAGTTGTGACCTGGAAGTGTGCTGTCTCTGACATACCACACCATGCTGGATTTTGGAGAAATAGGGAAGACTATTGATTAGACAAGTGACTGAATGCCATAAGTAGAGTTTAATGTACAATCCTAGTAGGAGTTTGGAAGGCAGTAGTGTTGAAAATCATGCAATTTGTGGAGGCCTCAAGCAGATGCTGAGAGGAACGATGTTAAGGAGATACAGAAATTTCTCTTGTGATATTTCAGCAAAGAATGTGGCTGCTTTCTGACCTTGTCCTAAGAACTTGCCTGAGGCTAGAATTAAAAGTAATGGACTAATATTTTTGGCAGAATATATTCCAAACCAGCCCAAGATTAAGTCTTCCCCAAGGCTATAAGTAATTACTTTTATGCAGATCTATACTGGAAAAGAGCAAGTGAGCCAGAAATAAAATATAAAATGTACGGTTTGAAGAGGAAAAGAACAGATTAAGGAGATTATGGAGAGGCCTAATGTGAACTAAAATAAAAAGAAGGGTGCCCTCGGGGCAAGACTTTTCCCAGCTAAATTTTTCTACTTTTGAAAGGAAAAGGCCTAAGCAATCACGTGCTCCTGGGAAAGAACAACAACAAAACCTTCTGCAAATGTGATTCCAGAGTCTACTTCATGCTGGCAGTCAAACTCAGAAGTGTTATCCACATGGTGTTAGCCTTGATGTCATTAATGATGCACAAATGAAGTTGTGGAATCTACCTTCATGGTTTTAGAGAGCTACTGAGACAAGATATGTTAGGGAAATTCCTAGGGAGAGATCCTCAGAGCCACTCCAAAAAGGTGTGAAAGTGAAGTTTGGATTAGCTTGAAGACTTCAAGATGTTTGCTATGCCTGTGCTGTGAGATATCTGCCAGGGAGAGCTGCACATCGGGAGCTGAGCCATCATGAAAGAGCGACAAATATGTTGCACGCAGCAAAGCTTGAAGGGTATAGCTGTCTAAGCCTTTTGACACTGGACATGGAGCTAGAGGATTTGATATTTGCCCTGTTCTGTTTTAGTCTTGCTTTGGTTCAATATTTCCTCTCTATGCTGCTATTACTCCCTTTTGAAATGGTGATGTGTATTCTGTGCCATTCTATGTTGGGAGTATGCAATTTATTTTATCATTTTACAAGAGTTACAGTTAAGATTACCTCATGTCTCAGTAGAGATTGGACTTTTAAACAGTGTTAAGACTGTGAAAGATTATGGGAATTCTTGGAGTTGAACTAAATGCATTTTGCATTATCATATAATCATGAAACTATGGGGTACACAGTGTGGAATGTTGTGGTTTGAATAAGATATCCTCCATAGACTCAAGTATATGAATACTTGGTCTTCTGTTAGGGGTGCTATTAAGGGCATCTAGAAGGTATGGCCTTGCTGGAGAAAGTGTCAGTAGAGGTGGGCTTTAAAGTTTCCAAAGACTTAGGCTTTGTCATATTTCTTTCTCTGCTTCCTGCCTGTGTTTGAAGATGTGAGTTCTCAAATTTTTTGCTCCATCCACCTTGCCTGCCTGCTGTCATACTTCTCCACTATATATATAATAAAAAAAATTGTATTATATTACTATGGCAAGAGTAGAAGAAATCACCATTGTTTTTATGTAAATAGAAATGTGAATGCCCATGAGACTGAATAGGAGGGCTTGTTTTAGTTTCTTCATTGTTGTTATTGTTGTTGCTATGTGTGTTGTGTATTCATGTGTATATTTTTATGTGCACACATAGGTGGGTGTGCATTTATGTCAATTATGCACATGTATGGTGAATCAACTAGTTATTTGTATCAAGAGTTTTTCAATTGTTTACTAAAATAATTAAAAATTTATTAGTGAATAAATTCATTCATTCATTAATAATTTCATTCATTAATGAAAACTGCTTAATGAAAGTATTCATTAATATCATTTCAGTATTGTGCACTATGTTTATAGATATTTTATAGCATATAACACCTTAGGAACTCTATATAGCAATTTTTTTCTTTATATTAATCAGTACTTATGAATTCACAGTGGAACAGAGAATCAGAATTTTAATGAGAAAAAAGTGAGAAGAAAAATCCATCAAAAATGAAAAAGTAATCTTGTAATATGGAGCATTAGTCTCACGAGGAAATGTTGTTAAGCAAGTGATTCCTTCAGAGGAATTAACAACAAATTCTCAGGTCTCACATTTGAATTAAATGTTTCCTTTTCCAAGTTTTGTATATTATGTTATTATCTGCTGGAATCTCAGCTTTACCCTGTGAATGCAAATATATTGCAGTAAATCATATTCACCAAAAGAAGGAGACTTTGTTTACAGCTGGGCAAATAAAACTTACAAGAGAAACTATGGAGAATGAAATTGGAGAAACTCTTGGAGAATGAGTTTGAATGAATAAAATTGAGTATTTTGTAGCACAAACCAGATGTGACCTGATGTGTAGAATGTGCTATGGACATATAAAGTGCTGTTATATATTTCTTTACGATATATGGTTTTATAATTGTTGTCAAGAAACACAAAACTCTAAAGTATTTAGTCTGAATTGTATTACAATACTCAGAATACTAATTTTTGCTTCAAGCAAACACAAACAGACAAACAAAAACAGCAAAATCTCATAATGTAAATTGTCTGGTTTATAAAGCTTTAGTCTTTAGTCTTGCATATATTTAATGATTTTTAAACTTCTGACTTAAAAATATGTCAGTACATTGCTTTCTAAAAATTATTTGCATTAAACATGAAACATAAACAAAATATATTACCAATATAAAAGTTTTGAACAACTCTATTTTGTTAAGGGAATTATTACTGTGAACATTGTCTTAATCACTATAAAATACTGAAAACTATAGTTTTCCTGATGATTTGATATTAATAAGCAGAAACTACACTGAGAACTTAAAAAAACAAAAATAAGCAAATAGAAAAATATCTATTAGTATGACCAAAAAATGAAGACCAAAAAAAAAAAAAAAAAAAAAAATGAAGACAAAAAGACAACTCTAAGAGAAAACTAAATTTGAAGGAAAAAAATTCCAAAATTGAATTTCCTCGTCATTTGATAACCCCTGGAAACATTTATTGCCTTATAATATTTGAATACTTCAATTAGTTTTATTTGGGTAATAAAAGGAAATACATTCTAAACCACTGGAGAATACAGAGATCATCAGGCTAAAGCACATGGCACAAAATAATAAAAATAAAATAAAATAATTTTTAAAAAAAGCAAGAAGTAGGTCACAGTATTCAGCCCAGCACTAGAAGTTGGGAGACCGAGGCAGGCATATCTCTATGAGTTTGAGGTCAGTACAGTGCGTAGTGTGATTTCTAGGACATCCAAGATTGCATAGTAAGATTCTGCCTCAATAAATAAATAAAAAGGAAGTGGAGGAAGAGAAAATGATGATGACGATGATGATGATGATGATGATGATGATGATGATGATGATGACGACAATGACGACGATGATGAAGTTGAAGAAAGGAAAAGGAAAGGAAGAAAAGAAAAGGAGCGGAGGGGAGAGGAGAGGAGAGGAGAGGAGAGGGAGGAGGAGAGGAGAGGAGAGGAGAGGAGAGGAGAGAGAGAAGAGAAGAGAAGAGAAGAGAAGAGAAGAGAAGAGAGAAGAGAAGAGAAGAGAAGAGAAGAGAAGAGAAAAGAGTAAAGGAGAGAAGAGAAGAGGAAGGGGAAGGGAGGGGAGGGGAGAGGAGAGGGGAGGAGAGGAGAGGAAACATTTAATCATCTTACTTTAATTGTATTTCTGTTTAGCTGGAGAAGTCATTTGTATGTATGTACTTTGAAACATATGTGTTTACAATTTGGGTATTAAAGAGTTTTAAAGAAAATAGGTTTGATCTTTATCGTACTGTTCCAATTGCCAAAAGATTAATTTTGGTAACCAACACACTGGAGGTAAATAGATAACAATCTCAGTGTTCAAAAATATGTAGACAAAGGCAGCAGAATTTATTTAGTGATTCAGGGACTGAACAACAATACCTTGGACCAGCAGATGTTGAAAAGCCCACTTCTCCCCAACAATCTGAGTAGTTGTTACTGAGTAGTTACATGTATAAATAGAAAAGAAGTAACGTACAGAATTACTCTTATTACTTCTAGCCATACATTTGCTTGACTGGAGAGTTCTCAACAATCTGCAGTTTATGACTGGCTGAAAGTCTTAACTTGCTAAATGCCTAAATCCCAGAAATTTGTTATAAAACTCTATTCCTCATTCAGTTGAAATTTATTTACAAATAATTTCATGTATTATTTCACTATGTATAAATGCATATTGAGGCCAAATTTAACTTAAAAACAGGAAGAATACCCCTGGTTTTCATAGAACAATATAAGCTATAATGGTTGAAAATACTACAAAATGATAAAATTTTCTACACATTTTCAAACCAAAACATGTCAATCTTCTTATACATACACAAATAAATAAGAAATCAATTTTTCATGCACTGTAGTAAACTACAGTGTGTGGTGTAAGTTAGGCACGTGAAGCTTTGATGCAGTGATGTGTCATTTGAAATAGACATGCGCTGCATTTTGTGCAGGCCTCTGTCACCATGGCAGCACAGCTGAAACCGGCTTTGTAAGTCTGTCTCCACCTTATTGCAGTTAACACAACCATTAGCTAGGCTCATGGGTGGTCACTGCGTTATGCTTCATCCTGCTATCCTAAGTTCATAATTAGAGGCCCAGCTTAGTAGTCATCATTCCTTGTAGATACAAATTAAATGAGGCTTGAAGAGTATATGCTTTTTCCATGCTGAGTAATGAGTTTTTAAACATAATGCCAGGGGATTTTTCTTGATGGTTCATGCAAGAATATACAAGTCAAGGAAGGAAAAATATAGTCAGTTACAGCATCCCCAGACAATCACTACTTAATAGTCAGGTGAGTACATTACACTTTGCTTTCCTTTTGCAATAGTTTTTGTTGAATTAAGAGTGAACTTTTCTGTAACTTTTACCATATGCGAGCCATTGGTCTCTCTAGATTCTCCTTGCCATCCTCAATCTGTAAGTACTCTGTACATATCTATATATAACTCTGTATTTATTGTTGAGAAGGACCATTAATCTTTCATGGCACTAATTTCTCAAGTATATTCCCATCTTTTATCATTTTCTCTTACTAGTTGAGTCTCAGGGAAATGTGAGAATCTATGTACTTTGACATTTTCAAGTGATATAAAAGCAAAGATACATAGTTTGAGTTTCAGAAAAGGATACTATGAAAAATATTATTAAAATTTAGACATCCCAATAGAGTGCTCATTTTTATTTATCTACATGCCATTTCTTGGAAATGCTTTACGTCAATATTTCTAGGTTTCACACTGCCATAAATAGCTATTTAAGTAGCTGGGGAGAGGCGTAGGTCCTACCTAGCTGTGGACTCGCTCCATGAACTAGAACACAACTTGTCTGGCAAGATATGACCACTGGTGCAATAGTAGCACTTTATGACTGAATTGGAGGCCTGCTCCATTGAAGAGAAATCAATCATAAATCTGGTCAAGGGCTAAGGAGATTAGAGACTCTAGGAGCAACATACTAGTCATGCTTTGCTAAGTGAGCATTGTGTCAAACTGCCTTATAAATTGTTACCTCATGTTTATTCTCATAGATTAGTAGTGATCTCAGCCTTCCCTGGAGTACTGACAGACTAGAAAGGTCATATAGCCCTGAAAGAACTTGAATTTGAACAAAGCCTCCATAATCCATGCATTCCAGTGCCCATAGAAATAATAAACACAGTGGTACAATGTCTTGTGTAATTTTTACTTTTCGTATTCAGATGCAAAGATGCAAGTAACTTAAAAGTATTTAGACTTAAACTTGTTCACTCACTTGACAGCCAGTTGCTCCATTAATATGCATCATGTACTCCTCACTGAATGACTCACACCTATGTGTATCTACCACAGAAATATCAGTAGTTATATCTAAAAAATTATAAAAAGAATGCTTTCTGAATGTTACACATAAGAGCAAGCTTACAGAAGCGTAATTTTCTATGCAGCATTGATTTAAAATGTTTCACTGTTGTCTTTTCACAGTACTTAAGCACTTGGTAGAAACATCACTCTTTTAAGCCTGTGGCTTCTTCATGAAAACTTTGCAGCACAACTGTTTATTGCTTTATTGATTCCAAACATCATGAATCCAGTAAAATAAAATATTTCTCTTCTAGAAACATATCAAATAAATTATCTCTCATTAACCAGACAATGAATATTTGTAGCCAGAGGCTCTCACATTTGCCTGTTCCTTCATCCTCTAGAGAGTAGTGACACAGGGCATTGCAGAGGCCCTCACTGGCGCTGCCTCTGGAGTATGAGTAAATGTATGGAGTCACCCTTCCTGTTTTCCTATTCTATCTTATTCTATCCTTCCTACCATCTCCAAGGGATAGTATGGAATGATTCTTGCAAGATAACAAATCTCTGAACAAATTTCCTTCTTTTCAAGCTTTTCCAGCAGCCCACATCATAAATAACTAAAAGTTGTTGCATTGCAATAACAATAAAGGCATCTCTGGTTTTAGTCTGAATGTTAATGTGTACAACTCTAGGGATGGGTGAGGAAGATGAACTTGGATAAGCCTTGGCATCAGATATCTCATTGCCAGCCAAGCAAGGCAAGGGAGTGTGAGTACTTAATAACAGGTGTATTAAGTGATACAAGAAAATAAAGGGGTGACTTATAGAAATGTTATGTGTCAGCCACATATTGCTATGTACCGCCTCTGCCTATGTCACCCACTGCTGTTACTCTTACTACACCCTGTTGAATATGAATATAATCAACCCCCACATCGCAGGATAAAAGAGCCAAACAGTACTTTGTATAGCTCAGGCTTCCAATAGACTGTAGACTACAGGACCAATTTCTCTTATTTCTATGGTGACGCCTGCCACCTTGTATTGATTGTGGTGAGCCCTTCAGACTCTGGGCCTAGACCCTGCTGTGATCCTCTGGCTAAAATTGCCTAGTTCCTTTATTGGGAGATCTTCTGACCAAAACTGAGTCATGAAAATATTAATGATTGCCCGAGAGCTGCTTGTTTACAGGGAAGCCAAAGCCCCCTGAAGGGATGCTTCTTCTCTGGCTAAACTTTTAACTTCACCCAGAGAAGCTATTGTCCTAAGCATCTAATTCCACTGGAGAGAGGCTGTCTCCCCTAGGTAAACATCCCGCCTCAGCAGGGAAGATGTTTTGTTCTGATACCTATTTCATTCAGGATGTTTTTACCTATGCACCGTCTCACCCTGTAATTAACACCTTGGTTCTAATCCCTGTAGCTGCACATAGCCCCCTGATGAAAGGGGTATAAGATTGGAGAGAAAAATAAAATTTCAGCTCCATTCCATCTGAGCTCAATGATGCTGTGTGTGTCTGGTCTATTTCCTTCTCTTTGTGTCTTTTCTCCCCTCTCCTCATAACACCCTTCAGTCTAACTCCCCATTCAGGTACTGTCCAACTTGCCAGGCCGGCCCTGGCAATTGATCAAGAGTCATTCAAATCTCAAAGAACTTTATAGTCAACATGACACCCAAACTTTTCTGTTAGATTCTAGAAACAAATTATTTTGTGCTATGCAGTGTTATGTTACCAACTGTATAATGTGTAATGGGGGGGGCCATACTTAATTAATATATTTCCCAAAATATCCAACTCCAATTGGTTTAAAGGCTGTTTTCATCCACTTTATGATGGGAAGATGGTTTGGGTGATAATAGCACTTGCTGGTTAATCATGAGGACCTGGGTTTAAATCCTAAAGCCCATTTAGAAAACTGGTTCTGCCTTAATCACTGTAGTGGACAGAGTCAAGAGGACTTCTGGACTTCTGGACTTCTGGAGGACTTCTGGCTGCCACCTTAGCTCCAGAGTCACTGACAAACCATGGCTCAGGGGAATAAGACAGATAATGATGTAGGACACTCAGTGTCTTCCTGTGGCCTCCATGTGATCAAGAGTAGATATACTGGCTCACACATAAACACATACACCATATACATATATGCTCATACATAATATCATACAAAATCAATCTAAAAATAAAATAAAAATAGAGCATAACAAGATATTTAGATTATGTAGAGTAGATTGGCTCTATCTGAACTAGTAGAAGGTCTCTACCACAAGATGCATGTATCGGTGTCCTGTAAAGAAGTACACTAAGAGATACCTTGCTAAATGGGAGTGAGAATATTAGATCATAAACTGTTTATTCTGTACACTTTGTTGTGATTACGCATTTCAAAGATGTTTGGAAAAAGTCTTTTCTCCAACAGTAATGTAGTATATTTATGTTTACAATGTATGACATCTGAGCTATGACTTTGATGAGGGTATAATGAAATGGACCACTGGAAAAAAATGTCAAGAATAACTTTAATGTTCTAACTCTTGAAGAAACACATGTGTGAATATTTTCAGTGTATACCATGATGATTTCACTTAATTACTGGTATTTTTTGTTTTTTGTAGTGTTGGGATGCAAACCAGTGCCTTTATGCTAGACACAGGCTCTGCACTGACCTCCACCTCCAGCTCTAGTCATATAATCTCACTTGAAATGTCTAACCATATAAAGCTCTACAAAGCATCTCCTAACCCCAAAATGTGTAGAACTTTCTGGACAGAGAAAAAAATGTGTTCTCTACATAGTAACAGCAACTTCTCTCCTGAAACTATATATGTACTTAGATCATATAATAAATCTTAAGGTTTTCTTTCATTCTTTGCCAGTCCCAGTGCTTGAATCCAAGTATTCTAACAAGTATTCCACCTCTATGCATGATCCCTAAGCAAAGTGTTCACTCTTTCTTATTTATTTTTGAGACAGGGTTTCATATAGTCCAAGATCACCTAGAATTTGCTATACAGCCAATGATGACCCTGACCTTATTTTACTCTTGTCTGCCATTTCCATAGGGCTGGTACTGAGGGAATATACCTCCATGTGTTTGCAATGCTAGAGATGGAATTGGGGATTTGTACACAACAGACAAATATTCTACTAACTGATCCATGTCAAGTCTTTCTTTTTCTTTTTAATTATCAGAAGTTTAATGTTTTGGGCTTCCTTCAGTCACAAATTAGGATCCTCAGTGAAATTGTTCACAATTTTACTTATAAGACTTTGGTTTGTACTTTAGAAGCAAATTTGTGTACTCAGAAAAGATAAGTTCAATAAATACATGATAGTTCCTACAATAAGTACTGTGATGGATATAAAGGACCATGAATCAAGACAATAGTGCCTTCTCTCAGAGCTTATTCAACAGGCAAATCATGCACCCCTATGATAAAAAGTAAAATGACAGAAATTTTAAGAAGGTAGGTGTATATGGTAAAGAAAATTATTTAGGAAAAGATTCTAATATTATTTAGTTCAGGACTTTGAAATCATTATCTCATTTTAAACTAAATTCATAAATCTGAGATAAAACTTCGTAGACAAAAATAAACAGAAAACTGAGTTCAAAGGAGAAGCACATAATACTAATGATTAATCTAAACAACTCACATCAAAGATTTATTTTGGACCTGGAGGGACTTGGAAAGTTATACTTAAAGGGAGTAGAGGAAGATGAGTATGAAAAAAGCAATAGGAAATTGAATGTGTGAGCAAATGATCTAAGAAGCTTAGTTTGGTCACAGGAAATGTGAGAAAGGTTTCTCATGTTTAGTTTGAGTAGGCATCAAGTTTGCTTTGGAAAGAGTGTAACAAAGAGCTGATGTTGCAAAATCCTATATAGATCAAAATAAGATGTTCAAGTGTAGATGTCATGAGATTAGAGAAGGAAATATACTGAAATACTCAACAATGCTATATGGAAGAAGATACTGGAAGGCAGAGGAAGAAGAAGATAAAATGTATTTGAAATAATAAAAAGATTTGGACTGAAAGTCAGGAATAGATGAAAACAACTGTTTTTGATTGGCTGATTTCTAGACAATGTCTAAAAAGGAAATCAACTATTATAATTAAGAAAATCTGTAGAACAGTGGATTTAAACCTTCCCTGTTGAATCTAATGACTTTAAGAAAATTAGAGGAATATTTTATCCAACATGCCTGCAATTTCAGCATTCTAGAAGCAGAAGCAGATCAGGAGGTCCAAGCTACTCTTGACAATTTTATGAGACTTTGGTTTAACACAATAACAAGAAGAAAATGCCAGCTTTTCTTACACAAATGGATTCAGGGGTAGAACTAATGTATAATTTAAAAAATCTTTCAGTGAGCAGAAATGATCATAGAGGATTTAGTTTTCAGCTGTGGGTATGGATGAGATCATCATTCGGTGAAGCAAGAAAAATCCTTCTAGTACACAATGTAGAGTCAGCAATGTGGAGTGAACAGGACCTATATAGGAGAGAAAAACTAGATACTGCAAAGATCTCAAAGGCCAAGAAAGGATAGAATTCACGTGGAAAGACCCTCAATGGGCCAACTGTTCAGACACAATTAGGATGTAGACTGAAAGAAAGTTTCAGGTTGGCTGATAGGTAAGTTACCTGCTGACTGAAGAATTACTTTCAAGAATGTGGTCAAGATCATGTTACAACTGATTAAGAGAATGGATGTTGAAAAGAGAATTAGTTCATGAGAAACAGTATTTAGAAAAGAAGTGGTCTGGGATCAGAGAATGAAAGAAAGCAGATTGAAGGAATTTGATCTTTTACACTATGACGGACCAGTGAATGTTTTAAGCTGAGGAAAAGAAAGGAGAGTGCTGAGAATGGTGCAAACTGCATGCAAAAGGGAACAGACAAGGGAAAACAATGAGATACAAGTTGTGGGAACAGTATTTGATTTGACAAAAGGACTTTTATTCTTGGACAATAGAATTGAATAGGAATACTGAATTAGAAGTCACTGAAAATTAGGAGACAAGATCTTAATTAAAGTCGTTTAAATACCTTTAGGTGATGCTAAATCATATGGGATTTTTTTGTGAAAACTCTGGAAATGTTATCTCTCTCTCTCTCTCTCTCTCTCTCTCTCTCTCTCTCTCTCTCTCTCTCTCTCTCTTTCTCAAACACACACACACACACAAATGTTAGAGTTTCTGATGGCACTGAGGACACAGCAGAAATTCATTTTAAATCTTAACACAGCATTTGGGACAACTTTCAATAAGTTCTGGACATACCGAAAGAGCTATAGTATGGATTTGGAAAAAAAGTATATATCTTACTTTAGATTTTGACAAGGAGAAAAGGCAGGAGTTCCATAGATACCAAAGTACTTAATAGCATAGTAAATCATGTTATACTGTAACGACAGTCATGCCTGGAAGTTAAATTAAAGAAAACCTAAGTGGTGATACATGGAAAGAAGTACTTGAAAATCCGGAATATGTTGACCTGTAATAGGCTCCTTGTTAGAAAAAGACAAAATTGGAAGAAAACAGATGATAAAGGATAAATATATCAGCTATCATGAATGAAACATGAATGGCACCAAGTCCCAGGGACTGCAGCAAGGAGAAAGCATATCAAATTTCAAGTGTTTAAATACATGTGATGCTACAAAGTTAGAAATCTATAAAATTTTTGTAGTCTTATCTGAATATGTAAGTAAATATAATACATTAAAGAACATAATATAGTAAACATTAAGCAAAATATTTTCAGATCTGTTTTTGCAGGGATTTTCCAGGAATCAATCAATAAATTACTAAATTTATTATAAATAATCTTTAACTGGTAAAATCTAGAGAAAGAAGTTAAACAATTGTGGGTAAGACATTGAATATTAGGACCACAGTCTTTCCTCTCTTGTATCTTTCTGACTATCATTTCATGAACAACCTCCACTTATATCTGCTTTTGCCACAATGCATTCTCCTGCCACATGCCTAAAGAGAAAAAGAATGTTTGTTGTTGTTAATGAATGAATGAATGTATGTTGTTCATAGTTAACAAATCCTTACTCTTCTGTTTTACCTGAAGGTATCTACCAAAATTGCATCCTGTAAAATGTTTCAGTTCAGATGAACTTATATCATCAACTATTATTTTCCCAAATTAAATAGTGATAAAATCAATGTAGAAATTTTTACTAACTTTATCTCTTTACTCAGTAGACAAAGTTCCTATGCCATCATGTTTTTTTTTTACTTTATATGAGTCTAATCATATTTCATATTAATTTTCTTCCATTCAATGAATATAGACTGAGATTTTAAAAGATAACAATGAACAATTAAAACAGAGATAATTAATGTCTAAAGAATTTATCTTGAATGTAGATAGATAGAACCTTGTGAAGATTAGTATAGTAGTGAAAATTCAGCAAAGAAAAATGAATAGAGTCTTCATACATATGCATTTTTTATGTCTATACAACATTATCCATACATTCATACACATTTATGAGTCAGGTATCTTTTAAGTTAAGCAATAAAATTACAGCAATTAGATTTTTTTCAGTTTAAAAGTTAGCAACTTCATTTCAGTCAAGATGACATTTGAACTTGCCTAAAGTCATGCTCACCTTTTACAATAGGTCTATCTGCTTAATTGAAAGTTAATTCCTGGGTTTAAAATGGTTTATAGTAAGAAAATAAGTATTTCATTGCTTAGGATCATATTAGTTAGTCTGTCATTTTCCTTTTCCTAGCTCCTTATATTTAATGGTGAGGAGTTGGACAAGTAAATAACGTATATGCTGAACTGCAGTGAATTGAAGGTATGTAATTAAGCTGTAGGCTACATTTTTAGATGCATACGTACATTCCTAAGAGTTGGCGTGAGACATACAGCAGTTTTCCTCCTAGAATGTAACAAAATGAAAGGTTTGAACTCAGTTATATAATAATGAATTACATAAGAGATTTGATGCAAGTCCCTGTTAGCAAAAAAGAGCCCAGTTACCACTTTCCTTCTTCCAAAATACTCTCTTAAAATAGTAGGACAGAGAATCCAATCTTCGTTATAAATATTGAACATGCTTTATGAAAGCCAGTGGTTCTCTTCCTACTGACTTGTATACAGAAAATTTCATTTTTCAGCAAGAACTTTCAGATTAACCTCTAAACTGAATTAGGTTTAGCTGAAGCCAACTTGTTTCATATAATAAACACTCCCTCCGTGTAGCTTGTTCCACAAATGAGATACTTCACTGTTTTAAACACAAACATGTTGAGCTAATTTTGCTGAGTATAAAAGCAACCCCTAAAGATTTAACAATGTTAGATGTTATTTTTTGGAATACAATCGCAGTTAAAATAAAACAAAGAAGTAAAAGATAATCTGCCTCAGTGGGGAAAAGTTTCAGTACATCAAAGAAAGCAACAGTGAGTCACAGAAAGGTCATAAAAATTAGCTAAGAGATTGTGTAGGCAAAGAATAATCTCACACATGTGCCAAGCTGAAAATAAACTATCAAAAAGTCTCTGTGACAGGAAATGGAAAGTTCCCACAGATAAACAGATGTTTTTAGAAACAATAGGGAGAATATTGGACAGCAGTGGAGAATAATAAACAAATCAGAGCACATTTAACCTTTACTTACAATATGATGTCAGGAAATTTCTCTAACAATATCTCAAGTTAGAAAAATGAAACAAGTTTTCAATTTCAATTTGAGTGGTTATTCGGAAAGTTTTGCTTATGACACAGCTCTGTATGACTAAACATGTAAATTAATGCATAAATATTTTTAGGGAACATGAAATTTACTATTCAAGTTGTATATATGGATAATACGATATAAAGTTACCTAATCAATATTAGTTTTATTTTTATACATATCAAATTATTCTCTAGCATGGAAGCCTAAATATAATGTTATGATTTCACTGTTTCTATGGGTCTGTCTGCGTTTTTATCAGAAGATATCTGATGAAAGACCAAGATGATAATCATGGTCTTAACTAAGAATACATTTCAAGTTTCAATTTGGGGAGGATTCTATCTCAAGCTTACTAACCTACAAGAAAAAAAAAAATTAACTGCCTTTAAATCACACATATACCTCTAATTGTAAAATTTACAAAATTAATTTTGACTAAAACCTAAGATTTTTAAAATGAAAATAAAAATATGCAAAGTAATTATAGTTGAAACATTTATAAATATTGGATTATTTCACTAAAAATTATAAATGTTGCTATTCCATTTTTTCCTACTTATTTAGTCAATCATTTTGGTAAATAATTCTGAGCTCTGTCATGCTCCTGATGGTTTGTTTTGTCTTCTTGGCACGGTCAAGAATCACTTGGGGAAAAGATCTAAATGATAGATGACAGACCAGGTTGGCCTGTAGGTGTTCACTGAAGGGGCTGGGACAATTTATCTGTAGAAAAGGGTCTGAGGACAAAAAACAAACAACAAACAAACAAACAAAAAACATGCATTTGTTTTTGCTCCTGACTGTGGATGTGAAGTAAAGTGTTTTTTCAGTCTCCTGTTAGACATGCTTCCCTATAATGATGGACTATAACCTGAAATTGTATGAGAAATAAAGCCTGTCTCCTCTAATTTTCTTTTCATTGGGTTATTTTGTCAGAGCAACAGAAATTAAGCTGTCACAGAAATAAGCAAAACAATGTCCCTGTCCTCATGTAGCTTATGTTACAGTGAGTGGGGACTGGAAACAAATGAAGGACCATTTGATAAGTTAGAAAGAGAAATTTTCTACAAGAAATCAAAACATTATTATAGAATAGTCATTAATTTTATGTAAGAAAATCCCTTAGCCTGTACAGGCAACAATTGTACAGACATCTGAAGGAAATAAATAACCAAAAGGCAGGAAGCAAGAAATTGTTGAACATTTCAAGAAGAGAAAATGTGTGTTTCATGTTGTAGGGATGTTGGTGTTAATATGGTTTGGAAATATGGTGAGATATTTAATGATCAGGAAGAATAAAACAGACATTTTGGTGAGACCTCTTTGCTTCAGGTATCTGAAATAGAAACAGAATAGGGGTATCCAGAAGAGGAAAACCAGGGGGTTTTACAGGCTAAGAGTCTATTGAATTGCCTCCCCAAAACATTCAGTTGCATGATGATTAAGACTTGAATGTAGAAGACAGTAATAAAGAAGTTGAGAAGTGATAGATTTGGGACACACTTCAGTATCATGGTGTATTGTTTTTCCTGAAAATTTAAGATGTTTACTATGAGTTAATTAAGATGATTTCCACTAACTTAAATACTTGACAAAAATTCTTAATTTTGATTGGGAGAATTTTTATCTCAACAGGTTTACATTGATATTACCTGGGAATACTTGCAATGTGGGTCATTATTATAAGAGAGTTCATAACTTCTCTCAGTATACAGCACACTTGCTTCCAGGACAGTGAAAGCCAGTAGAGAGGAAGCTTTCTGTTTAGAACCAAATTGGTTTCTCCATGCCCTGTTACCCAAATGCATAGTGCCTTCAAAAATAAGGCTTTACTAAGAGATAAGTATTTTTATTAGCTAAGACTTCATGAAGTGAGTGAAATGAAACTAACTTGATTATACAAAGAAAAATAAGAAACTGTACTGAAAAGATAGCAAAGAAACTCTAATAACAGAAGGAGCTTCGATAATTCAAGCATCTCTGAAGCCCTCTGTGTTTGTAAAAAGAATTCAACTCTTAAAACATTATCTTTTAATCTCTTCTTCCTATAAGACAGGTGATATTCTCATTCACAAAGAGACTTTTTTTACATGACAGAGAATATGTATTCTAGCTCCACCCAAGTTTGCCTCTGTCTTGTTCTATGTGTCAAGAAAATAAGAGAATTCATTTGTTGTTGCAGTGAGAAGTGTCACACAGGGACACTGATTGGACAGGCTAAACCTTTGTCTGAGACTAATGATGACTGCCAAAGAAGTAGGGATACTGGGACTTGTCCAGCACAAATTGTTTGTTCTCACACTTCTTAGGAAAAATGAGAAGCTGAGAGAGATAATAATAAGATGATATGACCCCAGTATCTATGCCTGAATGTAGGAATTTAGGAAGAGCTATTTGAATCTAATCTCAAGAAATGAAGATAATTTAGTAGAAGGGCTTTTATGACAAAGAACATAAACAAAGCCATAAACATGAGACATATTAACAATCTTATACTATAAGAAAGCACTGTGAAGCCTGTAGTGAAGGCTGTGGGGAACAGGTGAGAGAGAGCAAAATGTAAGACTGCAAATATGTATCGAGCCACATTATATAAAACCTTTATGCTATCTTCTACAGTTTTCTAATTCCTTGACTTTAGTAGAAGATCAATGACAAAGAAGTCTCTGAGTCACTTAAATCACAGCTGACGAAAGCAGAAACTGAAATGAAACCTATGAAGGAAGGAGCTGGATTAGAAATCAAGAATGATTCTGGATTATAAGTTGGTGTTTTACAAGCGGCTTGGAATAAGAGAGAAATTAAAATCTAAGTTGTGGTTTCAGATGGACATTACTTTTGAGAGAAAGGTACTGTTAGCAATGAGAGACAGAACTAAAGAGGAAGAAACACAAATTGATTTAAAATCACATTCAATCACAGCGAAGCATACTTCAACACACTTGCAGCATTGCAGACTGAACCTAAAGGGGCACCTACTCAGCCAGATCTCCAAGTTCTGACATCCTCAGCCCCTAGGAATAGTCTATTAAATGCCCTCACCAAGATATTCTCAAGTATTTCATTTGTAAGTTGTACCCTGTGATTTCTCTCTGGATATCATTCTAAGTAAGGTGTGATTTTAGTAACTTTCACTTTTCAGCACTATACACATTTCCTCACTTTACATTGATCTTTGAGTGGTTTGATGATATGGGATGGCAAACACAAGCATCTCAATTTGTGTAGGTAATAGCAAACTGAAAAACCAATTGGAACTATTATACAATTCACTGTTAATGATTACTTTGGTTGCCTAAGCAACTTTAAATTGAACTATTTTTCTGTAAAATAACGGAAGTTATGCATCATAATTCAGAGATTTTCTGAGAATTTTACTTCAAGACGCACTGAGAATAGTGACAGAGTAGTCCCACAGAATTCCAGAAAAACATCTGTGACAGTGGAAAGTGGGGAAGAAAATAAGCCTGGCCTTTATTTGTTGTCTGCTTCCAAGTTCCGAACAGCAGAATTTTGACACATTTTATAGCACTGATTCCTTGTCTCCGACATCCTCAAATTAGTCATCTGTCACCCACATTATTTGTCTCCATCCTGAACTTATGCATTCAAATTTTGAAGAGTTTTTTCTTCAAGAACATGCTTTGAATACCTAAAACAGGGACAATCAATAGTGCGTCATCACATTTGCATAGTTTACATCGTAAAGCAGGCATCATTTTAAGTTTTCATAGAACCAAGCACATTATTACATTTATTACATTATTACATTTAATTTTAGGGATGGCAAGATGTTTCATCAGGTAAATGTCCTTGAGTATAGGGTACAGGCCTGATGATGTGAATTTATTCCTGAACCTACATAGGAGATAAAGAGAGTTGGCTTCTGCCAGTTATTCTCCACACATGCATCATGGCACATGCACACATGAGATAAATAAATTAACTGAAAGTCATAATTTTTTCTTTAAGATATTCTCTCATTCTTTGATGCATAGTGTATGAAAAAAAGTTAACCAAATTCTATTATTGCCCATTTCCTTCTACAACTAGAGGAAATTATTTTTTTTTTATAACAAAGCATATGACCAAAACCCACAGCAAATAAGAATGAGTTCTAAAAGACACATATGATGCTTAGCTCTACCTCTATGTCTATGTCACCAGTGCATTTTTTCTCTATTGCTGTGATAGAAGCCTGTGTTTCCATTCTTTTTCTAAAAACTGAGTTATTAAAATTGTTTTTGTAGGAGAATAGTATAGAACGTATGTGCTCGATGAATGTGAGATTAGATGGATTTAAATATATGTTGCATTTCTGTTATGCCGTGTGTACTGTTTAGATATACATTTCATGATGTTAACGATAGTGTTGATACTCATGCAAGTTATCATACGAGTTGTGAATAGGCAAGTTGAATAAGCCTTCACACATTTTAAGAAAGAGTACAACCGAAAAAGGACAACTAACTTACTTATGCACCATTTTGGTGCATCTTTGGACTGTCCTTATCTACTTATAAAGTATCTATTTAGTTCTTTTCATTATTTTCAAGTATCAATTAATTTATAATCAATCTGCTTGAGAATTCGCCATAAAATACTTGTAAATGAGGTCAGGGTATTTTGGATGGTATTTTGACAACATTCTTTACAATGTCTGTTTAGTATGTTTACCTTTCCCAAAAAAATGCCATTGGTTAAAACCTCTTAAGAAGTCTATTATATGTTATTTTACATTTATTTAGCTTAGTTTTTAAATACTTTTTAGCAGAGACTGTGTGATTTACCAATCACAAATGTGACCATTGTCTTTGGAGCACTAATATAGTCGTTGATCCAACTCTACAGTATACATTCTGCCTGCAGAACTCTGAAGAACTCTCAAGGAAAGAAACTACAAACAGATTTCCTCACTGTTATCCTACCATGTTGACTTAAGGATAATTCTGTGCGTGGGCCAAGGACACCTTGCAAAACCATGCTGTGTGGAGGCTGATTAACAATGAAGCTTGTCTTTGCAGGATTTTATAGGGCATCATCCAGTAGTGTTTTTGAGGCTTGACTCAGTTCTGACTTTGTACTTTCTTGTAAGCAAATCAATATTTTTCATTGTGATGATCTCAACAGCCCATTATCTATAACCTGCAGAACACAGTACATCATTTATATGACTCATTTGTACTAGGACTTTTCCACACACCTTTCTTCTCTGTGACCATTCTGTCCCTCACAAATAAGTCAGTTAGAGGATTAGTAAAACCATTTGATTCGTTGAATTTTTCATTTGTTTTTTTTTTTTTTTGTTTACTAGAAACTAGTTATCACATTGAAACAAGTTTATTTTTGTTTTATTAAGAAAGATTCTTATTCAGATATTCAGAATTCAGTTTGTTATTTTCCCTTTGTTTTACGTTTTTTTCTTCTCTCATAGAATATCTTCCATCCCCAACATCCCCTCCCTCCACTCCTCCTAGATCCCCCTAGTCTCCAAATCCACACCCCATTTTCCTCAGAAAAAGGTAGGCCTCCCAGGGTTACCAATCAACAGGGCATAACAAGATGGAACAAGGCTGAGTATCAGCCCTGAATGAAGCAACCCATCAGGAGGAGAAGGGTTCCAAAGGCAGGAAAAAAGATCAGAGGACCCCCTCACCAACACACACACACACACACACACACACACACACACACACACACACACACTCCAACTTTTAGGAATTCTACAAAAATACCAAACAATCCATGGGGTGTGTTTTTCTGGTGATATCAATCCCTCTGGTCCCCACAGTTGCTTCTTCCTCTCTTCCATGGGGTTCCTCAATCTCTGCTCAATGTTTAGGCATGGACCTCTGCATTTGTTCCTATAAGCTTCTGGAAGAAGCCTTTCTGATGATGATTGGGCTAGTCATCGATCTATGAGCAGAGCAGAATGTTGTAAGAATCATATCCAGGCTATCCAGTCTCCTGTTATAAAGTATGTCCAGTTGCTTCCTGTCTTCATATAATTCCTCCCTTTTTTTTCTTTCTTTTCATTTTCCTTTTTCTATATGTTTATTAGTCTGACTTTACTGTGACCCTAAGCAAATATGAATTCTACTGTTGGAATACTACATAAACATTTACAAATGACTTTTTGATCCATTAGATTAGACACAATGGCTACTTCTGTAAAATCTCATTGATCTTGATTAAGTTCCTAATTTGTAACACTAAAAATGAAAAGTCTCCTTTGTCTGTTATTATATCTTTAGGTATTTTGCGTCTAGGAGTTATAATTATCAAAGCTGCATTCATTCTTAAGCCTGGCAAAACATCACTTACGTTATTAAAATGTAGGTGAGGAAAGAGTAGTAATTAACTACACATTAACTACACAGCTGTCTGCTTAGATATCAACAAGACGCTACAGAACACCATCGAAAGTGATGTGATAGTCAAACTAAAACAAAAACCTGATTTGTAGCACTTTCTTGTGTGTGTGTGTGTATGTGTGTGTGTGTGATATTAAGTACATTCACTATGTAAAACTATAATTATCAATCTGATATTATAGAACATTGAATTGGTTATAGATATTCTTATAGTTTCAACATAAAATATGCCCCCATAGGCTCATGTGTTTGAAAATCTTTCCAGCCGACAGTGTGTTCGAAGGTTGAGGAATGATTCTGGCATGGCTCTGAGGAGACAGCTGCCTAGGATTTCCATCTAGAGCCTTTTGAATCTGTATCAGTTTTCTGACATGTTCTTTTGCCATGAACTCTTTATCTCTACGATAAACTAAAACTATGAGCTGAAATATATATTTCCTCTCTTATCTTGCTTCTGTCAATGATTTTGTCCCTGGATTGTGGAAAACAAAAATAACAACAACAAAAAAAATGAATACATACCTTAACAATTGGCTGTAAACAGCTAAGCCTCCAAAATGTCTGACTATGGATCAAGAATGAAGGAACTCTCTTATTGTGCTATAACCTTTTAGCTCCTCGGTGTAGCATAACTACTTCCTTGTTGGCAGATCATATCTCACGGGTCTGTGGCCAATGAAAAATTAGAATAGATTTTTTATAACCTGTAATGATATTAAAAGAAAGAAATAGAGGAAAAAGGATTTTCTTATACTAAAAACTACGACTTGATACCTGCATGTTCTCCCAAGCTTGAAAAAGACATAACACATTACCGTTTACAAATGTAATTTCAAGTAATTTAAATGTTGCTACCGATAATCACGTTAGAATATTTTCCCCAAACAATAAAATAGTTTCAGTTGGATATCACTTTAATCAATGAAAATATAAACACAATTATTAAAGTTATTTATATAATGTTACTTGTGAAATGGCAAAGTTTGTAATAGGTGAGTTTTATGCCACAAAAAAGAATGATAAAATGCAGAAGGAAAAGTTTAAGAGAGTTGAGAAAATCAACTTACAAGAAATTGAAGGAAAATATTCAAATAAAATGAAACATCAATTACATTTGGGCTATACCCATTATATTAGAAAAGACCATAAATGGACCTTTCTAAGAGTTTACTGATGTTTCTCAAAAAAGATCTACCAATAAATCTTTTATAGCAAAATTATGTTTTACAGTAAGATAGAACGAAAGCTTCATTCATAAGGGATACTGTATTTCGATACTTGAAACATGCCTCTTTGATACATTTCATATGTGAACCATATGCTCTCTGAATTCTAAAAGCCACTAAAATCACTACAAGATGTTAGAATTATAGTTATTTCTATAGAAAAGCAACATGAGAATAAACATATAATTCTCACAGAAAGAGCTTTATTTTTATTTGGTTACGGCACATCGTTTAAAATGATTGCTCTGAAGGCTGTCATGTTCTAAACAAAAACATTTGAGTAGCCAGAAGTAGGACAGATTGACTTTCATGGCCTCTTGTTCTTCTCCAAGCTAAAGTTTGGTCATGTTTTCTGAAAGTTAGGTAGAGACCATGATCACATAGTATAATAGTTAATGTTAACTCTCAACTTGACAAGTTGTAGAATCTCCTAAGAGACAAGCCTCTGGGCATATTTCTGAGAAATTATTTGGTTTTGGTCAGCTTCCCAGAATGCTTGTAAGTGATTATCTTTATCTCGTTGATTGAGGTAGGAAGCCATACCCACTAAGATGTGGGATAATTCCCTTAGTTGGGATTGAGAAATATACAAATGGAGATAATAACACTAGAATGGCTTTCATCCCTCAACTTCCTGAGTGTGGGTGTGATGTGACTAGCTGAATTAAATTCCTGCCACTTTGAATTCCTTGCTATGATGTGTGAACCAGAATAAACTCTTTCTCTCTCCAGTAGTTGGTTTGTCAGAGCATTTAACCACAGCAACAGGCAAAGTAAACTCAGATACTTGGTGTGGATGGCAGGCAGATTAGGAAGACAGTGTGATCAGGTACAGGAGCATTTCTCAAAGCAGCATGCAGATGTCATTTACAGCCTTCTTGACCCTTGTTTAACTGAAACAAAAAAGGTGTGGAAGAGTCAGATACACAAGTTTTATAATGCTGGTAAACTATGACAATCAGAGCAAGTCATGAGTCGAACAAAAACTAAATGAACTTTAATTAATCTCTACATTTGAAAGCAGAATATGTTTCTGCATAGTCCAGTGTATATGGTTTTTATTTCATTTGGTTTAATTCTTTAAAACCTAGCCTGTAGCATTTACTTTCATTATTTCTTTTGCAAATTGGACTATAAAATAATAAATGCTTTATAATCTTTTCATTAACTATGTTTATTCAAAAACTTTCAGTAAAAGAATTTTTAAGTATCTTTTTTTGTCTTGCTATGATCATCGTAATTGGTATAATATTATAAAGCATAGCAAGTAAATTATATTTTTAATATTATGAGAAAATCTTTCCTAAGGAAGAAAACAGACTTGTTAAAAGGGAAGTTTTTGGTAATTTTTAAAATTTTTTATTTTCTTCTATTGTATAATACACCAGAGCCTCCTTCTGTCTCTCTGCTCCTCCCAGATCCCGTGTTCCCTCTCCATCAGATCTACCATCCGCCACCTCCCACCTCTCCCCAGATGAGAGCAGTCCTCCCAGGGTTACTTCTCAAAGAGGTATAATAATATGTAACAAGGCCAATCATTAATCCATGCATCACGAGTGAACTGAGCAACCCAGCAATAGGAAGGAGGTACCAAGGACAGGCTGAAGGGTCAGAGACAGCTCCCACCACCACCACACACACACACACACACACACACACACACACACTTATACATTCCAGTCTGTAGGAGCTCTGTAAGAACAGCAAGCTGGACAACTACAACTTATATCTAGGGGAACTTGCAGGTCCCAAGTCTACCACTTCAGGCTCTGTGAGCCTCCAAGAATGCTGGTCAGTTGACTCTATGGGGCTTGTTCTCCTGATGTCCTTGACTACTCTGGTCCCTCTAATCCCTCCTCCTCTTCCACCGGATTCACCAAGCTCAGCATGATGTTTGGCCCTGGGCCTTTGTATCTGTTCCTACCTGCTGCTGGAGAAAGCCTCTCTGATGAAGGGTGGGCTAGGCACCAATCTATGAGTAGATCAGGATACCATTTGAAATACTCTTGTGTCTAGTCAATCTATAATTCCTGGCCTGCCCTGCAGTAGCAGGCAGAGGTTCGCCTTTCCATTGTCTCATCAGCTCCTATAGTAAGGGTAGGTTATAGTTCACATGTTTTGCTCCTGGGATGGTATCACAGTCTCACCATGGGAAGCCTTGTCTGATTAAAGAAAATTGTTAGAGATCTTTGCCAGGGTCTCCCTCTTAGATTCCAGTAGTTTCCACTGCACTAGGTCTCCTAATCCCCCATAAATGACCAATTCCAGTCACATCTCCATATATCTTTACCTCCATGCCTTTCCTCAACTTGGTCCCTTCTGTTCCGATTCCCATCCTTTTCCACCCAAACCCCAATGTCTATTCCACTATCCCTTTACTAGGGAGATCCCTGTGTCCCCACTGGTGCCCTCCTTGTTGTACAATTTCTTTCAGTCTGTGGATTGCAACCCTTTTTTCCTTTGCGTAATAGTCAATATCCACATATAAGTGAGTACAACTCATGTTTGTATTTCTGCCACTGGGTTACCTCACACAGGATTTTTTTTTTCCTGGTTCATTTGCCGGCAAAATTCATGAAGTTATTTTTTTAAATAGCTGAATAATAGTCCATTGTGTAAATGTATCACAATTTCTTTATCCATTTTCAGTTGAGGGTATTTAGGTTGTTTCCAAATTCTGCCTATTAAGAACAAAGCTGTCGAGGAAGTATCCGCAAGTTGGAATGTCTTTTGGGCATAAGCCCAGGAGTGGTATAGGTGGATCTTGAGGTAGGTCAATTCCTAATTTCCTGAGGAAAAACAAAATTGATTTCCATGGTGGCTACACAAGTTGGCATTCCCACCAACAATAATGAAGTGTTCCCCTTGCTGCATATCCTCGCCAGCATGAGCTGTCATTTGTGTTATTGATCTTAGCCATTCTGACAGGTGTAGGATGGAATCTCAAAGTAGTTTTGATTGGCATTTCCCTGATGGCTAAGAATATCGAACATATCTTTTAAGTGTTTCTGGGCCATTCGAGATTCCTTTTTTGAGAATTCTTTGTTTAGATCTGTACCCCATTTTTTAATTGGATTATTTGTTTTGTTGATGTCTAATTCTGAGGTCCTTATATATTTTGGATATTAGCCTTCTATTTGAAGTGGAATTGGTAAAAGTCTTTTCCCATTCTGTAGGCTGCCATTTGTGTCCTTTGCCTCACAGAAGCTTTATAGTTTCATGAGATCCTATTTATTAATCATTGATCTTAGTGCCTGAGCTACTAATGTTCTGTTCAAGAAGTTGTCTCCTGTGCCAATGCATTTATGGCTATTCTTCAATTTCTCTTCTATCATGTTTAGTATATCTGGCTTTATGTTGAGGTCTTTGATTCACTTGGACTTGAGTTTTGTGCAGCGTGATAAATATGCATCTATTTGCATTTCTACATATAGACATTCAATTAGACTAGCACCATTAGTTAAAGATGTTTTTTCTTCTTCCATTATATACTTTTGGCTTCTTTATCAAAGATCAGGTGTCTGGATCATCTTCAATCAGTTCCAATGATCACTATGTCTGTTTTTATGCCAATACCATGAAGTTTTTATTACTATAGATCTGTAGTACAGCATGAAATCTGGGATGGTGATACCTCCAGAAGTTATTTTATTTTTCAGAATTATTTTAGCTTTCATCAAAAAAACTGGAAAATCTATATGAAATGGATAATTTTCTCGATAGATACCTCCTACCAAAATTAACCGAAGATCAAAAAACTATAAATAGACCTATAACCCCCCCAAAATAGAAGCAGTAATTAAAAGTCTCCCAACCAAAAATAAATAAGTAAATAAATAAGTAAATAAACAAACAAACAAAGAAACAAACCTAGGGCCAGATGGTTTTAGTGCAGAATTCTATCAGACATTCAAAGAAGAGTTAACATCATTAGTCCTCATATTATTCCACAAAATAGGAACAGAGGGAACATTGTCGAACTCATTCTAAGAGGCCACAGTCACTCTGATACCTAAGCTACACAAAGATTGAATAAAGAGAATCATAGAACAATTTCCCTTATGAACATATATATATATATATAAATATTGAGTAAAATACTCGCAAACTGAATCTAAGAACATATCAAAAAGATTATCTACCATGATCAAGTAGACTTCATCCCAGAAATGCAGCAAGGGTTCAACGTATAAAAATCAATCAATGTAATCAACCTTATAAACAAACTGAAAGAAAAAAAATACAATCAACTCACTAGATGCTGAGAAAGCCTTTGACAAGATCTAGTATCCCTTTATGATTAACTTTTAGATATATTGGGTATACAAGGGACATACTTAAATAGAATAAAAGCAATTTACAACAATCCCACAGCCAACATCAAAGTAAATGGAGAGAAACTCAGAAACAAGACAAAGATGTCTATTCTCTCCATATTAATTCAATACAGTACTTGAGGTTCTAGCTAGAGCAATAAAACAATAGATGGAGATCAAGGGTATACAAACTGTAAAGAAAGAAGTAAAAGTGTCTTTATTTGCAGATGATATGATAGTATATATAAGCATCCCCAAAATTCTACCAGAGAACTTCTATAGCTAATAAACAACTTCAGTGAAGTGGCTGGCTACAAGATCAACTCAAAAGTCAGTAGCCTTCCTATATAGAAATGACAAAGGCACTGAATTCCTTCAGCAGTCCACTCAATAACTATGTTTACTTCTGTTTTTCAGGGAAAAAATATGTATGTTATTTTTTATTTTTTTGAGTCAGGATTTCTCTTTGTAACCCTGGCTGTCCTGGAACTCTTTCTGAGGACGAAATCAGGAAAACAAACCCTTCAATAGCTACCAATAACAAAAATTCTCCTGAGGATGACTCTAACCAAACAAGTAAAAGACTTGTATGACAAAAACCTTAAGTCTCTGAAGAAAGAAATTGAAGAAGATCTCAGAAGATGGAAAGATCTCCCATGCTCTTGGGTTGGTGGGATTAACATAATAAAAATGGCCATCATAAACCAAAAGCAATCTACAGATTCAACACAATTCCTATCACAATCCCAATACAATTATTTACAGATCTTGAAAAGAGAATACTCAAGTACATATGGAGAAGACAATTTTTTGAAAGACTGAAAGAATAGATATTAACTATGAAAATGTTAAAAGGTTAATCATAGCCAAAAAAGAAGGATATTACCCACGTGCTTGATAAAATCTCTTAAACTATTTTTGATTCATACAATTTATCAGGGGCTTTTGAATATACTGTTACATATAAAAATTAAAAAATAACTAGTACAAAGATGATTATGTAGCTCAATTGGTAAAATGTCTGTGTTATACAGTCAAGGCTCCCCAAAACCTGTGTGAAAAAAGCCAGGGATGATGAGGTTGTTTTCAACCCCAGCACTAGGGAGGTAGACATAGGTGAGCCTCTGGAATGTCCTGAATAGCCAGAATAGCCTAAATGGTAAATGGTAAATTCCAGGCAAGGGAAAAATTCCATCTGAAATATATATTTGTGTTTATCTGTATATGTATGTATATATACATGTACGTGTATATATGTTTATATGAATCTTTTTATCTGCGTATAAATATTTTACATTTATATATTATATACAAATTCACTTACACACACCACAAACACACATATATATTATATATTTATATATCAGATAGTACACCTAAAGTTGTCCTCTGGCCTCAATATAAACATACATACAACACACACACACACACATACACACACATACAGAGAAACACACCTATGTATATATACACTCAATACAAATAAATTGACAAATATCTAGATATAGAACACATGGATGAAGTCCGCTACATTTATTGTTCAAAATAGCTTTTAAAAACCTTCTTTTCTAAGCGAGATGGAGGCAGAGGCAGGCAGATCTCTGTGAGTTCGAGCCCAGCCTGTGATCTACAGAGCTAGTCGCAGGACAGCCAGGGCTACAAAGAGAAACTCTGTGTGTATGTGTATGTGTATGTGTATGTGTATGTGTATGTGTATGTGTATGTGAAGGAATTCAATGAAATACAAATCATTACTATGAGAGTATAGAAGGATGAGAAATTTCCCAATGAGAAAAAATTATCATTTTACTTCAGACATTATGCTAAGGTGGGGGGAGTAGAAAGAGGGCACAGAAGATACTTTTCAAAGGAATAGAAAAAGAAAGGATAGAATTGTCATTGTCTTAACAGAAACAGCTTCTGTTAGAAGAACATGTGACCCTTAAATGTTCCTGTCAGAGGAGACTGCTTTATAGTCAGGTTTTCATGTCTCCAGAGTTGTAAACCTTGCCTTTCAATTCCATCTATGGAAGGAATGTGACTTATGTGATTGGGCATCTGCAGAAGCTGTGTTGAGGGCCATACAGGTCATCTTTCAATGGGCAGCTTGCTTTGTTGTTTTCTGTTTTGTTTTGTTTGTTTTTGTTTTGTTTTGGTTTGGTTTGGTATTTTGACTTTTGTGTTTTAAGTCCTCAATTCCCACTTTCTGTGTCTGAGTGGGTAAGCTGGTTTCTATTCTCCATTAAACGGGCCGCTGAAGACTTCACTTCCACCTCTGCCTGAAAAGCAAGACTGCCCATGCAAAAACAAATACACACAGCACAAAGGAGCAAAAACTTCAGTTTTATGAAGAAATTCTACTGAATATCTGCCTTGCATTTCTTAGTTCCTCAGCCCTGCATATGAATCTAAATTTCTATGACAACTATTTGAATACTCAATTTTCTGAGATTAGTTTTGACTGACTATTTTATCTTCTCACCAAGTCTGTTCCTTAATTGAAGTCCTTGAAACTTTATTTTATATTTTCTCAGAGCTATAGCGTAGGTAATTGTTCCAGGAAGAGTTTGATTTTTACAATGATCCATTACAACTCTGAAGTACTTCTCTATACTGTCAGATAGGAGCCCTGAGATTCAGATTCTGTTGGAAAATTATGTTTACATAATATTTATGTAATAAACATTTTTATTTACATAATTTACATAATTATGTTTACATAATTTACTTTACATGGGGGATTAAATAAAATTTAATTGAATTAAAATGATTAAATTGAACCTCGATTCAACCAAGATACACATCTCATGTTGGGAAAACCTGCTTCCTGAAAAGATTAATTAAGGGAGAAAGTCCTTTCAGAGTAGACAGCACCTTCCATCAGGTGGTTGAAATATAAAAATGCTTGAGGCAAAAGCAGGGCTCTGCCAGGTAGCCTTTGTGCCTTCCTGGTTAATCTGCTGCTGTCACTGCTGCTCCCATTCCTCCTTGACATTGAATGTCAGCTTCTGTAGCCTTCTGACTTCCAGACCAACAGCTGTGTAGAAATCCTCTGGACCTTCAGTCCCAGCCTGGGAATGCTAAAATATCCCAGCTTTGTAGAACAAGCAACCTCAAGATTCTTAATGTCTCTAGCATTCAGCCAGCCATTGCTGCATTACCCAGCTCATATTGCTGAAACCATTCTAATGAATGCCCTTCGTAATACATACTTCTTTCAGTTCTGTTTCCCCAGAGAATCTTGACTAATGAACTTCTCTATCTTTTTTCTTTCTACACATCCACCAGTGGATTTCTCCCACTTAGTTTCAAATGCATGGTCTTACCATTATTTTGTCATGCACCCTCCTGCTGTTACACCTATGCATCCTACATATATTACTCATTACCATCTGTCATGAAGCCCACACCTGAAATTTAACATCACAACTGCCCTCATTTTTTTCACCTGTTAACCTATTAGTTCTCTACGTTCCTAAGAATTCACATACTTTTCCACTTTCTGTTTCTAAAGTTTTTATTTTCTGAACCTGTGTCATACTTCACATATCCTTCTCCTAGTCCTATTTTATTGTTCTCTCAAATGATATAAAATTTATCAATTAGGAACTTACTCCATGTGAATTGTTGCTACATTCATTTTTTTTAAATAATATAGTTTTAATGTGCAAAATTGGGATACATTATTTAGATTATTTCATTGGCAATAATCTTTTACAGGATTTGAAAGATATGCAAAGTGATTAATATCAAAAGTCTCTACTGTTTTGGAGATTAAATATGTCCAACGGAGAATACAAAGATCACTGCTAGAAGTGTCTTTATGTCACATGTTCTAACAAGGCGATAATAAAAGGAAAGATAATGTTGATTAAGACATACAAGGCAGAATGGTGCAAAGATCAACCAAACATGTTCCTGGATAGCACAATAGTTCAGTTTTAAATTATTAAATTATTAAAAAATTATTATGTGTTATTCTCCCTACTGGCTGAACTAGTTTAAAGCTCAGCACTTTTGATCTTTAAATTGTTTGATAATTTTACCATTTTTACTGGGGTGACACAATTTTGCATTGTGGTTCTAATTTGAACTTATGTGATGATCAGTGATGTTGAACAATTTATCATATACTTGTTGGCCATTGAAACCTTACTTTTAGTACTATCTTTATATCTAGTGACCATTTTCTAAATTGGCCTGGATTCTGATATTTACTTTTTGGAGTTATTATATTTTCTTGTTGTTAACCCCTTGTCAAATGGGGACAATTTAGTAGGTATTAAAGCTCTTTTTTGTTCTAACTATTTAATGTTTTTTGTTATTGTTGTTGTTGTTGTTTTAAATGGAAATGCTGTCAAACTACCTTCTAAATATTTAGAAGAATATGTAGAACCAGGTTGTTCTCAACCTGATCAGAGAAGCTTCTTTTCACAGGGGGACCCAGTCAATGCAGAGATGCACAACTGATCAAAGCATTAAGAATACGTGACTGTAACACACATGCCCCAAAACTCAGGGAGATCAAAGAGAATAAAGAGAGAAAGTAATAAGCAGAGATGTGACATACTGTGAAATGCTGTCTTCAGGCTTGGATATAGCTACTGTACTCAAGAACTCCCTTCAGCTCTGGTTACCTGTACAAAACCTTCAGAAGATTAAGTCAGGTAAGATTCTAGCACAGATAGAGAAGGAACTCTTTAGGCCCCATCCCTAGCTGAGGAGCTATTGGCCAGGGGAGAAAGAATCATTTTTCCTTGTAGGCATGGCCACAGGTAGGTTGCCTACATGGGGCTCCAATATATAACCCCATGTAATTTTGAGCAGCACTAAATGAACTTAGTGAGTGACACATAAAATAAAAGAAGGAAAAGAGAACATAAAGTTGGGCGGTAGTCGTGAGAGGGCAGATCTGTAGAAAGATGGGGGTAGAAATTATCATATTTTATTACACAAACGTATGAAATTCTCAAGAATAAAAAAAAAATCATTGTCAAAAGACAAATGATTCATTTAAACTATCAAACATAAAAATAGTCTACCTTGGTAATTGTGGGCATTTTTAAGTTGCCATTTTCTAAGATGGCATATGAAAATTTTAGTTTTTCATTTTGAAAAGAATGAAGGGCCCACTTGAGTCAGTCACACAGCAGCAATGCCCTTATCACAACACAGGGAACAATGGGAGCAATAACTCTTTATCATCTTGGTGATGAGAAAGTGATTCATTTTCATTAAGAACGCACTTTATGTAATTTAGTGATTTAAAATTATAAGTGCTCTTGAAAATAAACAAATCAGATAAAATTAATTTTCATTCACTGTAAGATAAATGTAGTATACTAATTCGATGAGTGTAAAATTCTCTAATAAAAGAGTTCATAATACAATTGTCTTTGCCAAATTAGCATTTTATGAACCTTTAAGAAAGAAATCTAATGAATAAATATCTTATCATTTTCTCTTTGAAGAATGAGAAATGAAGCTCACAGATAACTTCCTTGCCAGTTTCATTATATCTATGAATATAGAACTGTCCCAGACAGAAATTATTTTACGAATCAGCATAGATATTGATTCAGGGCAAAGTCATTTATTCTTCAGATAATTCAATCACTAGTCCTAGCCTGGAACTCTGGAGTGTTTCAGCCTCTATACAATCTACTCCTAAGTCTGAAACTGGAAGACTGCAGCCTCCATAAAATGTAGAATCTCTGAGATTCGCTGCTGACTGAGACACTCCGAACAGGTTTCACTCACTCTTCTTCTGACTCAGACTCTTCTCCATTCTGACTGGTTCAAACTGACCTACTCTCTTGACTCCAGCTTACTTTGACTGGTTCTCTGACTGACTCAGAATAAACTGCACTGCTTGGCTTCAAACTGACTCACTCTTCCTGCCTGATACTGACTTCTGCCTAGCTACCTCTGTGTCTCTGTGTCTCTCTCTATGCTCTCATTGCTCCATACTGCCTTAGTCAATCTCTTTGCTCCTTAGTGAGACCAGACCATTTCACTATTCTCCCCATCTGCCTGCTCGAAACTGCTCACCTCAAACTGCCTGCTTGAATGACTGCAGCTGTAACTGACTCTTCTGTAACTGACCCTGCTCTGAGCTGAGAGCCCACCTTTTCTATCTTGAGAGTTGGGCGGTCCTCACTCTGACTCGCTCTGTTAACCCTTCCCCTGATTAGTCACTTTGTCTTTCACTCTGACTCATCTCCGAAGCCACATTGCCACTTCCAATATGACACTGACTTCTTCTGAGCTCAGCCCTTGTGTCTTCTTCCACACTGTGTTTCTATCTTCTGGATTAAAGGTGTGGACCACCACTGCCTTCTGAATATTGAGATTAAAGGTGTTTGCTATTACTGCTTTCTGAATACTGGGATTAAAGGTGTGTCTACACTACATTCAGACCACTTAGGCCTCCTAGTTTTCTCACAGGCTTATTCTTCTACAAATCAGTGAGGTATTTTACTGCAACACTGTTGTCATTGTTGTTCACAGCATGAACCTGCGAGAGCAGAGCCTAAAATGAGGCTGACTGAAGTCTCATGCAATAGCCAATTTTATTCAGATAATCAGACAATCTATATTCTGAGGGTACTCTGAGGGTTAAGCAAGGTCAAATGATCAAATTTCATGAGTTTAGGCTATATATAGTCACAAGAACTACCTGTGCTTAGAGACATTTTTGATTAAGAAAAGTAAAATCATAGGTATTGTTTAGCAAAATCCATTCCTATTTAGGACACCTCGGAGGGGGACCAAAGCACATTCTATTAAAAAAAAAAAAAATCTATGTTATTTAGGAATAGTGGTTACAAGATTCTTATCTTGTTTACTTGGAATTGTCTCACAAGCTCTCAAAAATCTCACACAGCTTCATTCATGGACTGTGTCCTGACACAACATAATTTTACTTTTTTAATTAAAAAGCATATTCCACATTTCTTACATACAAGGATAAACTTTTTGTCAGATCATATTTCATCAAACAATATAAAAACTAAAGGAAAATCTAGAGTTTTCTTTACATGCTCTATTACAATAATATGCATATTTTAATTTTGCATTTTTCCTTAAGATAAATTAGTTTACTGACTGGCCTGTGCATCTCTCACATCTCTCTCCTTTATGTAACATTTATCAGCTAAAAGAAAAATCTGAAATATTTACAATGACTTGTGCTAAATTTTCTGTATGGAGACAGAGAAAGCACTTATATAATAATAATTTATACTATCATGTGCACAATGCTTCCACTGTTTTATGTTAATGATTATGAACTCATATGACAAAAAAATAGAGACAAAAAGATAGAAGAATGCATAGAGTGTTATACACACCTCAGACATAATGAATGCAATGGCAAAGGGGCATTTTCCTCTAAGATTAAGAAATAGACATTTTCAAAATATATCTTCCTATAAAGTAAGTAGAGGAAAAGACATTAAGATACATACAGAAAAAATCTAGAGAAAACTCATGTACTATCCCATCTGGAAGTGTAAAAAAACTTCATAGAAGAAATCAACATATTGTGGGGTGGGCAACAAAATCCAATAGAGATAACTGCATTATTTAGATTACATCTAACTACATTATTAGGTCATATTTAGATTACTTTGGCCTGTAATTGATAAACAACATTCAACAATACTAAAACTCTTTATATTTGTAGTATTTATTTTTCAAAAATCTAAAGTCTAGCATGGTTGGTACATCTCACTCTATATCAGTTTTAGTTAATAACTGAGAAAGAATCCAAAATTGTTCAGTCCTCATATCTCCATTTTCAAAATCAAAACTAATGCCATTTGGTCAATATTAGTAAATGACTTTTGAAAGAAATCACTGGAGAGAATTAGTTCATTCATTTGTTACATCAGACTCTCAGTACTTGGAATTTAAAAACTATGTCCATTGCATTTAATTCTTAAAATACACTATCATAGAAGGTACTATAAATCTTCCTTTTGATAAATCAGGAGACTGAAGTGCTGGGAGAAAAATGTAATATCCATATTCAAAACCAGATTGCATATAGAAATGTAGTGCATAGGCAAAAAAAGAAAATTCCAACAGTTTTCTCCCTCTGGGTGAAGGCTGCAGGTTTGAAGACAAAGCTTTTTAGCTTTGTTAGTGGAGGATTTAAAGGAAAGAAACCAGGAAGCAGCTTCAGGAGGTATTTGTACAGTGTTCAGTGATGGCAGTGAGATCCTTTGTGAGCATCTACTGACTGGGAAGCTTTTTACATACAGAATACCTCATGGTAATGAAACAAAACCTCTGGAGAATATAGTCAGAAGTTAGCAAAAAACATAAAAGGAGAACTGAAGCAATGTTCTAGTCTTAGGAAATGAAGGTGATATATATATGACTGAACAAAAGTAGTAGTCCGTTTGTAAATGAAGACACACTACATACATACACACACACACACACACACACACACACACACACACACACACAAATCACAGTGCACCCAAACAATGAATCTGTGAAATAAAAGAAAATCACTACACAATGTGTAGTGATTTATTTATTAACAGGACTACCAAAGTACGAAGTATATTTAAGTTACAGGACACACTGCTCATGGGTGCTGATTACTTCCCACAGACTTCTCCAACTTACCAAACAAAGCTACACATTTGAAATTCATAAACACATAGTTTGAAACACATAAACACAAGTTACAGGACACACTGCTCATGGGTGCTGATTTCTTCCCACAGACTTCTCCAACTTACCAAACAAAGCTACACATTTGAAATACATAAACACATACTCTTCCCTGGTTAATGAACAAGTACTACTGAGCTATAATAGAAATCCCAAGTAATCAAAATCTGATAATTTATATGTATAATAATTTTAATATCAATAATCTATAAATTGACTTTTTTCAAGACATATTAGTCACATTTTCAAATGACATTTTTGGGAGGAAAAATGATTTTTGGCAGAACAATTTCTGACATTGGGTAGATTATAGTATAAAACTGATTTTTGTGGTAAGTCTCTATGCACCTTGCTTCCCAGGCATACATGCTCACAGAAGGGGAATATATATCTGCAAGTACCTACATGGGCAGCACTCACGCATCACAAAGACATATTCTAATATGAATGTGCAAATAGAAATGAGAACACTTTGGATTGTCAATGTACTATTCAACTATATCCTACTAAGTGTCTCCCTCCTTATGTTTTAGTCACGACAGTTAATGCTCAAGCTACTCTATTTGATAGTGGTGCATTATAAATCAGGATTAATCAAGTTCAAGTTTCTAAAGCTCTCTTGCTGAGGAACTCACTGTACCACACTGATGGTCCTTGATTAACCTTAATTACACACCGTGTACTTCCATGTAGATTTTTAAATAAAATTGTCATTTTAGAATACTAACAATGTAAAAAATTTTTTCAAATGCAGAAAATAAGTTATATACAAGAAGATAGTTCAGGAAAATTGATGGGTGCGCATTGTATACTGTGCCAAAAAATAATCATTCAGAATACACACACACACACACACACACAGATACATTCAGACAAAATTTATATTTGACAGTCTTTTATAAACACATATTAGACAATATTTTTTCCTTACAATAATTCACCAGAGAGGATTTAGGTGTTTGCTTGTTTGTTTGTTTATTGTTGCTGTTTTGAGCTAAGATAAAACAGTTCAAATGTAATCTGAAAGAAAATTCTTATTTTTACGTACCCTAACATGATTGAAAAAGACAAATCAAAGCAACACCCCTTAAATCTGAAGTAGGGAAGTACATTTAAAAAGTAAGTAGAGAAATTCATGTAGACTATGTATAGTGTAATTGATAAAAAAAAAAAAAAAAGACATCCACATAAGGCTAAGTTTTGTTTTCAAATGTGTGGTGCATTTTAAAATATAATCTTAAAAATTTAGGGATTAGATGTTTTCTCTGAATTGGCAGTCATTACAAATAATAGCTTGTTCTTTTGTAGTTTAAATTATATTTTAAATAGCATATTTAAATAATAGAAGCTACATATGAAACAATTATAACAGGGCATAAGAAGATTGAACAAAATTTATTTTCTTTCTTATTACAAAACTTTAGAAGCCAAGGAGTTAATAAAACACAGCTTGTGTTTTTGTTGTTGGGACTGCAACCTAACTTTAAATGTTATATTGCTGAATGTTGCATATATGCATATATATATATATGCATATATATATATACATATACATACATATATATATATATATATATATATATATATATATATATATATGAGAGAAAGAGAGTGAGACTGAGAGAGAGTGAAAGAGAGTGGAGAGATAATGTGAGAGAGAGAGAGTACTTGTACGTTGAGACAGAATCTTGCTGAATAACCTAATATGGTCTTAATTTTGAAATACTTCCTCAGTCTTGTGAATGCTGAGTGACTGAGTTGAGTCGCCTTGCTCACTTCTTTATCATGACATTTCCATATTACCTGTTACCTATCACTTTGAAAGTAGCAACCGATAACTCTCTCTACACAATTTTACATTTTGTTTATTACATTGTAACATTTTCTTTCTTCTGGCTGTGCTTATAATTTTCAATTCTGTGATTTTATCAATTTTCTATAATTAACCAGTTGTAGTCAGTGCACAGCACATGGCTGCTATATGATGTTATCATACTTACCTTTTCTATAGGATGGTCCTGTGTCATCATAGTCTTTCTTATTCCCTTAAAAGTTATGTTATTACTTATTGTCATGATTTGTAACGCCAGCATTCAATTCTCTAGTTCATGCTACAACAAATGTATGTCCAGCACTAAATTTAATCCTTGATATCACCCTGAATTAATGATCAAGGTGTAGCTCCACTAGAATTCCCATTTAAATGCTAGTCATCTCTGAAACCTACTTATTGCATAGAAATTTATTCTGGATATTAAGGACTGGATCCTAGGGAGAAGCTCAGGTAGCTCATAGAACTCCATGAAACCTGCAAGAAGAAAGCTCCAAAAATTTGAACTACTCAATAGGCCCATTCTCTTAAGTGACATAGTGGTAAACAACTGTTGTAGAGAAGAGACCCTTAGTGAAATAGCTGTTGCTGGGATAGACTTTTGTATAATGCCACAACCAGAGTTACTCATGATTTTATTCCAAAATGAGTTTGATACCATTCCATGAGTTAGAGTCCTTGACTGACTATGATAGATTTGAAAGTAAGCCTATCTTCTGCTCGCTTTCAAATCTATTAAGATTTTTGTGAAACTTCCTTGGTTGAGGGTTACTAACCTTCTATGTCCACAGCTTTAGATCTTGCTCATTTGTTTGCCCATTTTATCAGAAAATAGTTTCAAAGTGTTTGTCCTTCCAGCATCCCTCTTTGCAGTCTTGTTATTATGATGGCTGTACTCACTGTTGAATGAAACTTTTCTATCAGGTCTTCTACAAGCTAGTAGACTATTTTAAATTGTTTAATAAATGCATAATCCATAATCCCATATTTCAGAGTAAACAGAAAAATTTAAAATATATAGAAAGAATTTTTACAAAGGCATTTCCCCCATAAATCTTCCATTCTGTCCCACAGCCTTCCAAGGGGCTTATTATGAAGCATATCCTTAAAAACATAATTAGTACCAAGGAGTTTAATACTAGAGTCACTAGCTCCTCTGAGGCATTTACTTAAAATAACTCCCTTTGATCTTGGCTGTCAGCTTGGCTGGATCTAGAATAAACTAAAAGATAAGCCACTAGGCATTCTTGTAAGTTTGCTAATCAGATTATCTGAAGTGGGTAGACCCACCATAAATGTGGGCAGCATACATCTGTGATATGAGAGGGAAAAACACATCTTTGCCTTTTATTTGTTTGTGCACATTATTCAGGCAAATTTATCTACTCTGCCAGCATCTTGCTGTAAAGTTCATTTATCCTGTTTCTGCTGCTGTCATCCTTCACTGACATTAGAACGCATCTTCTTCAATGTTCCAACAGGGACTGAAAACCAGTGCCTCTCCAGATATTGTTCTGGCCTTCAGTGCCAGACTGGGACTGATGAGGTACCCATCCTCATGAACTGAACATCCATTGGGTTCTCAGCCTCTCCATTGTGAAGACATTATTAGACTACCCAGATAGTGTAATATAAACCAATTTAATAAACCAGCTCAGCACAATATATTCATCCTAGCCATTCTGTTCGTCTTTAGAACCATGACTCCCACCCCACCACCCCCTAACACATACCTTTTCTAAAGAAGCCTGAGAAACTCACTGTTAAGAAATAAGTAACTAAGGAACAACAACTCCTTGTCCCCTCGATGATGACTTTTGTATCCTGATGCTTGTGCCTAGTCCTTACGTCTAATCGAGAATGTATTATGAGAAAAAGGCCTTTCTGGGAAAACACATTTCAGCAATTCTGTGGAAAGACCCTCTCAGTTAAATCTCATCTAACCTACAATGAAACTCTTTGAAAAATGTTGTGTATCTTGGATGTTAGCACACGATGAAAACTTTGATAAATAAGAGTTAATGATTTGCTTCATCCATTAGGTTAAAATAATGCTTCATTGCATCAAAAGAGGTGAAATTCTTTTAGCTGTCTTGTAACTTTCATTACATTTTTTTTATATTCTCAGCAAGAATATGTGCACCTCTTTGGTAGACTTTAATACAATAAAAATTGAAATGGTCAGCTAGCACGAGTGAAGGCTCTGATCATTTCTACTAGCTGCTTTTCAACTGGCTATGCTCATTCAAAAATTTCAATCTGTTTTTCATTCATTTCAATGTTAATGTGCACTCCTGTGGTCCTCACTTTGAAGTCAATGGGAAAACCTTTGTGTGGAAGATGCCTTTGAGGGATAAAATAATTGAAATCCTTTTTTCAAGTGAATAGAAAACAATTTGGGCACTTCAAGGAATTTAGGTGGTCGGTCTTTTCTCTTCTTTTATAAAGAAAAAAAGCTTCAAATATATATTTAACATGTCTAATAAATGCCGTGAGCATGATGAAGCTGTCCTGGTATTAAATTCAAAAACAAAATATGACATTATTTTGCTATACAAATTGTAATTTGAAACAATTATCTACTTCATAGCTCCACTTAAGCATTTACTTTTTTTCCATTTCCTCCTTCAATTGTCATCATGAGTAATTTGGTTAGGTATCCAGACACACTTCAGTAATAAACATGAATAAGAGAGAGTAGACATTATTTTACTTTGTTGCAAGTCTGACTCACTGCAATTATTAGAAATATTAAGATATCACTGCATCAAGGTTAAGCTTAATTAACTCAGTTGCTAACAGATATGGATGTAATAATCATATGTCTAAATTAAAAATTAAAAATGAATACAAAATATATGGAAGATATAAATGTACTTCATGCAGAATACTAATGTTATAATTATAATGCTAACATTATACTTACATTTAGACACTCAGCATGATTTTTTTAAGGATGGTTTGGGAAAAAGAAGTTAATCTTTTTCTTATTAATATTTGATAAATTACTATTTTTATATTGGCTCAAAATATTCCCTTTCCTTAGAGGTATTAAGTGAGAAAGAAATCTATGATATTTAAAGCCCAAAGAACTCTAAAGAAAAAGAAATCTGCACTCTGCCGAGTGCTAACTCTCCTGTAGCCATTTCCATATGCCAAGCACACCATCTGTGCTCAATTACTTGTTATTTTGTAATGTCAGCATCTGCTTATAAGAAAATACATGCCTGCATATATTAAAGACTTTCCTTCCATACAAGAATCTGAGTGTTCTCTGTGTCATCCCATATGCAGCTATCCTCTTCATCTCTTTTTGTTCTTTTCCGAGGTTTGAAAGTTAAATTATAGAGAACAGGACAAAAGCAGACATATAAATCTGCATTCAACAGATGAAGCAAGATGTAGGGAATTAAACTTATGAAACCCTTATACATTCCATCACATACACACTTAAATTTTATGTAAGTAGTTTGGAAATGTCAGTGATCTTTAACTAGAAAATCCTATAGACAGCTCAATTATATCCACAACTTATTCAATTAGGAGAGATAAATTCATACAATGTTTTTTGAAAAACTTTTGATGAAGTTTTTATTTAGTTATTAATTTGTATGTTTGCATTTGTGTATGTGTATGTGTGTGGAGGGGGTTGTTCACGCCATGTGCATGTGGAAGTCAGAGAACAACTTGTAGCTGTCGGCACTCCTTATGTCATGAAGTCTAGGGATCAAACTTAGGTCTCTAGGCTTGATGGAAAGCACCTTTCCCTGTTAAGCCATCTCACTAACTCAATGTCTCCTTTTCAATCAAGGAAAATGTGAATTTCATTAGGGACATAAAACCAAATGCCTACTCAACTGAAACCATTACCCACCTTGACTACTCATAGTAACCATGCATATGTTTACATTTTTCTCATTTCCCTTAAAATTATTTTTGTTTTATATAACCATTATAAATACAACAGTTGCTAAATCAAAATTGACTTGAAATAAAAATTAGAAATGCACTCTTCAGTTTTTACTTAACCACAGACTTTTTCCTCAGAGAAGATTGTTTTTATATGCTTCATTTTTTTTTCTATGCATTAAAAATTTTAAAAAAAATCTTTTTTGTAAGGATTTATTTATTTATTTTATGGATACGAATGCTCTATCTGCATATAGAAACTCCATACCAGAAGAGGGCATCAGACCCCATTATCAATGGTTGTAAGCCACCATGAGGTTGCTGAGAATTAAACTCAGGACCTCTGGAAGAGTAGCCAGTGCTCTTCACTGCAGAGCCATCTCTCCAGTTCCTAAAATAGAATTCCTAATGATTTTCTTTCAAATCTAATTTAGACATCATAAATTAATTTCCAGTCATATTAGAAATTAATTTATGATGTCTAAATTAGATTTGAAGAATTTCTTTCCATTATCTCTTAACCTTTTTCTAGTGACATCAGAGTAGGTTCAATTAATAAATAGTACATAATTAATTATATATATGTACCTATATTAATTATGTATATGATATATATATGATTTCTAGTTCAAGAACTACTACATTTACTGTTGTAGATCTACAAAATGAAGTTTCCTGACATCAGCAATATATAATATATTTATATATACTTTGCTATCTTGCTATATACAACAAAATATCAAAATATATACATGATTTTCATATGCCCTAATGCATATTTCTTATATATAAATTCCTCTTTCAAAATGTATATGGTTTCCTTCTAAATAGTTGCTGTGTTTATCAATAGTGATTGTCAGCTTAATGAGATTTAATATCTCCACGGAAACGAACCTCTCTGCTTGTCTGAGTGTGTGATCAGTTTGATGCATTAATAATAAATCCCAAATCATCAATAATGTCTTTGTGTTGCATTAAGAAATTAAGTCAATGCTGGGCGGTGGTGGTACATGCCTGTAATCCCAGCACTCAGGAGGCAGTGACCGGCACATCTCTGTGAGTTGAAGGTCAATCTGGTCTACAGAGTGAGTTCCAGGACTGCCAGAGTTGCAACAGAGAAATTCTGTCTCAAAAAAACCAAAACCAAACCAAAAAACAAACAAACAACAACAATGAACCTTCCCCTTTGGTTTTATTTAACCAAAGGCAAGCATAGATTTGAATTGTTTACACCATGATCCCTGTGTCTCCTATCCATTGACTCTCCAGAGTCTGAATCTGTGCCTGTGTGAAGGCTGTCATATGAATCTGTCTCTGTGTCTTTGTCTGTTGTGTAACTGTGTCTCTATGCATGCGCCAGTTGCCCACTGTTTGTTTGTTTCTGTCACTAACAAAGTGTTTTCCTCTGTCTTTGAGCAGCATAGAAAACATCACACAGAGAAGGAAGGAAGTATATTTTACAGAATCTTTTTGTTGTTGTTGCTTTTTCGTTTGTTTGTTTATTTTGTTTGTTTTTGTTTCTGTAAAACTTTAGCACAGTTTTATAAGAGATTAAGTCACTGATTCCAACTGACCCCAATAAAGAACCTGGATAGTGAATAGTGCTACAAACATCATTGTTTATCAAGCAATATTCAAATATTGTGTTAAACATTTATGATGGGTATTTATTTTGTAAAATTGCTTTCAACCTATACTTTTGTTGCTTTCAAGAAATATTTATGAGAATTTGCTTGCATGCATATGGGACAGGGACAAGGAAGAGTAAATTATTTGAGATTAGAGTCATGCAGTAGCTTAGGTTACAAAGGCTGATTGCATGTAAAATCTTGACAAGAAAGGGTTGATTGTTATGCTGTTTTCTCAAAGGCAGGTTAAACAGAAGGCTGAGCATGCAGCAAAAGAGTAGTTTTAAGTCTTAATTAGCTTCAAGGTATATTGTTAACTTTGGCTCTGAGGTTCAGTGAAAGTTTTACTCTCTTAGAATGTAAGAGATATTTTCATAATGTTGCAACACCACATCAGAGCATTTCTAGATTAGGCTGATTGGCGTGGGAAGACCCATACTTAATGACGGTGACACAGCTCAAAGGCTTGTTTCTTGGACTGAATAAAAAGGAGAATAAAAAGGAGAAGGAAGCTGCACAACCATAGTCATTGCTCTCTGCTGCTTGGTTGTAGATACAGTGTGACCAACTGCTTTAAGCTCATGTTGACATGGCCTTTCTGCTATGACAGACAGTGATCTTGAACTGTAAGCCAAGCTACACCTGTTTTCTTTCCTTAAATTGCTTTTTTTTAGGTATTTTGCCACTGCAGAAAAGACAACTAATAAGTTTGTCCAATGTAGTTAACACATAGGTGTGTCATTTTGATTTCTCTCCTATTCCTATAACCCTGGAACAATGGGTCTGAATGGATATTCTGTCCTCTAAAATTTTAGTGTTCTTCTTGAGTTACTTCACTTTTGTAGTAGACCATCAACCTTTTAACAGCTGTGTAAGTATTTAGAAATTTAGAATGCTGAGCATCTTCTCTTTGGTCAAGGAACAAAAATCACAAACCCGGAAATGAACAAACGACTTTGGGATGTCCTTTTCATGGATGGTTACACAGTGCCATGTATACCCTTTAGTAGTTTTCTGTGTCAAGGTGGTGTGCTCCCAGATCTGCACTGACTAAACCATTTTATAATTTTTTGTGTGGTAGATGGAGCTGGACATTCAAATTATTTTTTCTTGAGCTGGTCATATATCATATATCTTAGAGGTAACTACTTGCTAGCTGGGTTCAGTCCTGAGTGCCCAAAAGAAAAAGACACCCAATTATAGCCTTTTCAAAGCAATTTAAATGAATATGTCCAGGAGAGTTACAATTAATTTATTCTGTCTTGAATAAAACATGGTGACAAACATTACCTTAAATTTTCTGATAAGGTAACAATTTATCTTTTTGTACAAATAAGAGTTTCTTATTAAGCAAATACATATTCAAGTTTTCTCAGAAAGACATTTTGTCATTAAAAGAACAAATGGCTTAGATAATTATAAAATTCATGTTTTAATTCATTTAAACATTTATATTTGAAATGTTTTGTTATAGTCTCTGAATGGCAGCTAAATATAGTAGAAACATTTTTTTTCATTAACATACTTTGTTCTTTTTACTCATTTTCAGTTCTTAAAACGATTATTAAATGTTTGTTTTGGTTTCAGCAAATTGAGATTTATTCTTGATATCCTTATTATACCTACCAAAAAAGATTCACTATTTGAAATCTAACTTCCACCCTATCCTCCTATATCAACGCCCATCTTTCGATTCCTCAGTGTGTCCTGAGTACACTCAGCACTTATCTCTACTTTGTGTGTCGCTAAAGTAGACCCACAAAATCTACTTCAATACACTGGGCTCATTTTCGACATTTGTAAAATGTGGAGAGTAATTCTCATCTTGCAAGATAGTAGCCACTGTAATAAGACATAATGGCATTGCATTAACACCTGAACAAATTCACTGTGGATTCTACACACAGGACAGCAAAAGATGGCAATAATCAATTGTATTTTCATAAGTGCTACTTCAGTGAAAATACAGCATCTGGCACAAAAGTGCACTCTGAAGCATAGTTAGAAGGTTATCTTTCCATTAGTAAAGGGTACTGAGGTGACATAAATAATATATGTCCACAGAAATATTTTTACACCAACGTAAGGGTCTGATATGTAAAGGTTAAGATATTTAGAGACTGTTTTAACTAATATGTAATTCTTAAAGTAAGAGTACATTGTTTGCCTTTTTTCTGAATATAATTTTATATCAACATCATCCTTTTAATTTATTAGCCTAATTGTTATTTTTCAATCCTTCAGAAAGCCTAGCAGATTATTTGCTGAGTATATTTAATTTGAATAATATTAATTGATAGGTTATATTAATTTGAAGTCTATTTTTAAAACTTACTGTTCTCTCTTTAAGGAAAAGTGAAAGTTTATTCTGGATTCTAAGGTTTAGCAATGAGAAAAATTTCTGTTAGGGATACATAAGCCTGGTGCAGTGAAATGTAATCACTTAAGAGTTTGAGTTTTTTTAAAAAAGAGCCAGTTTTCTTTGGAAAAAAGAGAAAAAGACTACTATTGTCCTTTTCAAGGTCACAGTGGCAGTAACACTGACATTGCAAAAGAAGTTATTTGTGTCTCACAGAGAGATGACCCAGCAAACATAATTTCTAATGATGTCAGTACCAGCGCACCAAACAAGCCTGGAAGAGGGAGTGAAATCTGCTCTCAGTGGCTGTTCCTCTGAGACACTCTTAAGTGAACTGAAAATCATTTCTGGAGACTACATGCTTTCTGGCAATGAAACTGACCCACTCCAATGATATTTTTCATGAACATTTAATATGTACAGTACAGTAATTACAGGGAAACTAATTTATAGATAATTTTTATTATGATGTTTTCTCCACTGTGGTATTTTGAATGAGAATGAGGCTGGTAGGTTCATATGTTTAAAATCTTGTTCCCAGAATGGTAAAATTGTTTGAAAAGGATTAAGGTGTGTGCCCTTATTATAGGAGGTATGTCACTAGGGTCAACCATTGTATTTTCAAATGGCACATCCCATTCCAAGTGTGCCCTCTCTACCTCTTACTTTGTGGTTCAAGATGTAACCACTCAGCTACTACTTCAGCTGCCTATCATCGTGCATTCATGCCCCATCATAGACTCCAATTTTTTGGAACTGTAAGCCCAATTAAACTCTTCCTTTTATAACTTGGTTTGGTCATTGTGTTTTATCACAATAATAGAAACTCAACTAATATATCCACTTCATCATCACATGAACATGTTCATTGAAAATTGTTTAAACTTGTTATCAAACATTGTGTTCCATAATTTAATTAATCATTAAAATACACTTCGATTACTAACTAATCATGACTAAACAAATATATTTTATAAAAGTATAAAATATAATCTGCAACGTGTTATTGAGGATATTATCAAGTAAGAGTTAATGTGAACTATTAGGGCTTTCATGCATGATCATATTTCTTTAGAATCATTTAAATTTTTCCTCAGCTATACATAAGACTGTGTCTTCTCTCATAAGCCCAACAGTATTTAGAGCTCTTATAAGTATTCTCATTCCATATTCTGAAGACTTGGTTGCTAGACTTTGCATGAAGGGGAAGATGAATGAACCTTTAAAGAGGAAAAGGCAGTTATTTCGTCCATATGAAATCCATATTGGGTTTCATTACAGCAGTAGTAACTCAGGTTAAAACACTCAGAAGTACTAGTATATTGTGAAGGTTGGTAAAATTTTACATTCTAAATCTGTTAATATTTTATACTATAGTTTATTATTTATTTTAATGTTTATGGGGAAAACATTTCTAATATTTCCTTTAATTTAAAAATCTTTCTTTTTAACTTATGTGGTATGTGGTGTGTGTGTGTGTGTGTGTGTGTGTGTGTGAGTGTGTAGGTGAGAGAGAGGTGTGTGAGAGAGTATGTGTGTTTGATGTCTAGCATGTGTTTTGCATGTACCCACAGAAGCCAGAAAAGGGTATTAGAATTCCTGGAGCTGGAGTTACAGGTGTTTGTGAACCACCTGAATTGAATGCTATAGACAAAACTTGGGTCCTCGTGAAGAGCAGTAAATGCCCTTAACTTCTGAGTCATATTCCCACTCCCTCATCTTTTAAATTTTATGTTGCCATTTGATTCTTCTGGACAAAATGTAAAATCATTTTGTCAAGCTTTCGTCATCATTAGCTGAAGTGTGAGTTTTGTTGAGTCTATGTCAGCTCTTAATATTGTCTTCCTACTAAGAAACACAATGTATAACTCAACTTACTTGCCCTTTTTGCAAATATATTAGTAACTTATGAAACACACTACTTTTTAATTGTAAATTTTTCCTTATTTATTAATTGATTTTGTTTGTGACAACTATATAAATGCATATACTGCCTTCTGCTTGCTCTCTTCCCTGCATACTCTCATCACTGTCTCCCCATCCAGCTCTTCTTTTCTGCTAATCTCTTACTCACATTGATGTCTTTTCATTTTGTTTCTGTTCTGTTCCTCTGGACTTGACCACGGTTGTCTGTTCAGTCATAGCACTGATCCAACAATTGGAGCCAGTGAGTTCACCAGTTAAAAAGTAAATACAATGGCTCCCCTTCCTAGAGTCTATTAGTAGCTAATATTTTTGCAATAAAGGATAGATTCATGGGCCCCTCCACCGTCAGTGACTCAGTGTTGAGTGTCTGTCTTGTGCAGGCCCAGCACAGGTAATCATGACTGTTTTGAGTCCAATATTATATTACCTGTGTCATGAATTAAGAATGAAATTTTCCTGCTCTTCTCCCTATCTCCAGCTCTTACATTCTCACTACCTCTGCTGTAAGCATCTCTGATCCATGGATAAGGAACTATAAATGACTTGTTTAAGTTTAAAAATTTAGCTGTCACTCCCAAGCATTTTAGAAAGTGACGAATTTTTACATTCACCAGCATTCATTTCAAGGAGATCCACTGATTGGGGTTGAGAGTAGCCTTAATCTATGGATATACACATAGAAGATATACACTTAGAAGATAATTTGACATTATATCTATTATGCTAAACAAAAGAAATAATTTCTTTTATCCAACTGCTGACCTAGGCCTGAATTTGTGACAAGGTATAACACCAGTCATGGGTTCCCCTTTTTAGTGAACACCTCAGATGCAATCAGAAAGAAATTAAATAACCTATATCACCATGCCACTGTTGCACATGTGGTAGATGTTGCCTTGCCAAATGGTAGTGTTGTTCATAGAGTTCACTGATAAGTAAGACTGTTGATGTCTTTTTCCTCTAGCAGCCACTATAACACCTTCCAGAAATTTGAAGTTAACCTCCAGGAAGGAAATTTCAAGATTAATTCTAGCCTGATTTGTAGAGGAATATTTAGGCATTTAATCCAGTAACATGGGAAAAGCTCTGGGAAATTATCACATCCAAGGGTCTATATGAAAAGGAGTCTATATGAAGGGATTACCTTCAGAGTCCTGTGTGATCCTGATGGAATGTAGAAAGAATATTAATACTGCTGTACACCTTAATCCCAGTGTTCTGAAGGCAATGGTAGTACAGGCTTTTAATGCACAAGACAGAAGCAAGTGGAAGCAGACAGGCAGCAAAGCTCAGGAGTAGTTGTTAGACAGGAAGGGTCATTTGAGATGAGAGTGAAGGGCAGACAAAGTAACAAATCAGAGGAAGAGTTGGCAGAGTGAGTCAGAGTGAGGACACATCCAACTCTTACCTCAGAAAAGTAGGCTTTCAGCTCAGAATGCAGACAGAGACAGACAAGACAAGATGCATGAAGGATAAGGCAGCAAAGCAGAGACACCGATTGAGGCAGTGTAGGACAGTGAGAGCTCACAGAGACACAGAAGCACTCTGAAGAGTCTGAGGCAGAGATATAGAGGCAGCTCTGCAGAAAAAGTCAATATTAGATGGGAAGAGTGAGTCAGTTTGAAGCCAAAAATAGCAATTCAATCTAAGGCAGTCAGAATCAGACAGAATCTGCTAGAGTCAAAAGAGTTCAGTCAGAGACAGTCAGTGGGCTCAGAAAATCAGTATAAACCAGCAGCTTGGAGAAGAGTTTGAACCAGAACAGTGAATGAATTGGGTTAAACCAGAAAAGCTAATTGATTTCAGAACAGCTATGAGTTCAGAAGGAGCTAGTCTGAGTGGCTCAGTCAGCACTAAGTCTCGGAGTCTTATCTATTCTAGATTATACAGAGGCTGAAGCTGAAGACTTCCAGGTCTAGAATAAAAATTAGATTGTATGGAGGCCAAAAATCTCCAGGGTTCCAGTACTAGGACCGGTGATTGAATTAGTCAAGAAAATAAAAGGCCTTTACCCTGAATCTGTGTCTACATCTGGTGAACCAACATCTGCAATCATTTCTCTCTATCTTGCAAACATGTTATGATGAGACATCATCAATAGAATCTTACCATCTAATTCTGGTAGGCAATCAAATGATAAAGCAAGAGCCTATACTGTTTTGGGGTTCTCTGGGACCTCCCCACCCTACACTGTCCCCTCTTCTACTAATCCTATCCCTACTCAGCACTATCCATCACAGGTATTACCCCTTTCTACTTTAATTTTACATGATCTGTTATCTTACTTCCCATGGTCCTTCCCACCATCACCACTAACATTTTTCTCATTACACGGATAGCATAGTTTTTGTTTTGTTTTGATTGGTTTGGTTTTTTTTTTTTCTTTTTTTTTTAAGCTAATTGTACAAACTAAAGAGTCAAAGCTAATATCCACATATGAGACAGAACATTTGGTGTCAACTTCTCTGGGCCAATTTCACTTACTTAGTGAAATTTTTTCCAGTTTCACTCATTTACCCTTAAATTAAATTTTTATTTACATTATGTCTATTAAGCTAAACATCAGCAGTTAATAGCATAGCAAAGTAAAGTGAAAAATATTATTCCCAAGACTAAGTTTTATAACAACTTGGTGTGATGCCAGTCTTATGATGCTGTTGTATCCTAACAGATCAAAATGACACTTTTCCTTTAAACCACATGGGAGAGCTCCCTATGAAAGATCAGGGAAGAGCCTATAGGAGCCCTGGAAGCCTGAAGGCTTCCTCTATCAAATAGTCAAACACAAAATAAAGGAATTCCCAGTCATATAGAAGCAAGGAAAGGAATTTTTCATAATTCCATCCTGCAGAATAGAGTTTGAAGTGGATTCTTCAGTCTTCTAACCATAATAGAAGCCATCCTTGCTGACAATTTATTTGAAGCCTTTTGACATCAATAATTGAAAATCCACCTAAGTCGCTCCTGGTCTCCTGAGTTTATCTTCTATCTATGAACAAGGGAAGAATGAAATCTCCCTGATAAACTCCCAAGGACAGAGGGATTTAAAAATCAATTTTTTTAAGTTTATCCAATGAATGTTATGCATTTGTTGTCTTCCTAGCTATCACAACTACATCAATTTTTTATATGTTATACTATTTCACAGAATTAATTTGTAATGTATGAGTTATATTACTTAATTGAAAAGGATATGTATTTTAAAATTATCAAATTGCCTTAAAAGTTAAGCAATATTTCAAACTATATCATTTTTTATTGTGAGTCAATTCAGTATTCTAATGATGATTGATATATCACTGTTCAAGTTAATTAAATTAATCATTTAAAACTTTTATAACTCTTATAAGCTATTATCAAATCAGTGAAAGAGATTGATTATCTTGTGTAGAAGCGTCTAAATTTTTAATTAAGTCCCTAATATTTGTGCACACAAACACACACACACACATACACACATGAACACACACACACATGGATGTTAAATGTCTCACTAAGTCAAGGTTTTATGTTATAACACAAAGACCTGAGTTTGATCTCCAGGTCCTTTGTCAAAAAAGCTCAGAATGGTGCTGTCTCCTTGCAGTTCCAGTATGGAGGAAGTATGGACAGGAAGATATCTGAAGCTTGCTAGCCAGTCAGGTTGGCCTGCTAGACAACTTGAGACCAGTTAGATAGAAACATAGAAACACATATGTGTGTGTGTGTGTGCGCGTGTGTGTGTGTGTGTGTGTGTGTGTGTGTGTGTGTATATACATATAATTTAAATACAAATAAATAAATACATAAGTAAATTTCAATAAAACTATTACAAGAAATTTTGTAGAGTAGCAAACTAAATTTCCTTACTTGCATACTTGTGTTATCATAACAAATTTGGAAGTTAATATGAAAGAAAAAACATGTTACCTCCTTGCATTTGCAAAGTAAAACTCTTAAGATGTTTTCCTTAACAGTGTGTTATTATATAAGGTCTCTAAGTGCAAAAACTAATTTTGAAGCATTTTTAACATCACAATGCTTTGTTCTTCTTCATAATTTCACTAAAATTATACAACTGTCACAAAGTCATGGTCTGTGAACTATAACTATTACTGTAGTAATATGTGCTAAGAATACATTGTCACTTCACCATTAGCATTCAAATGATAGACGACACTTTTTTCTATTGGTACCACATTCATTTTTTTCAAGACTTTAAGTTCCATAGTACTGTCTTAAAAGAGATGAGATGATATATTAATAATTCTACTTACTAAGAGCCTTATTTCATAGACAATATTAAAGCATGGATATATATATATATTCACAAGCATATATGTGTATACAAAATGCATGCATGCATATACAGTTGCCAATTACCTAATTGTGGCTTAAATCTGTAAAATGCTACCTATTTTGTATATCAAGCCACATACTAAATATTTAGGTCTACCTTTCTTACAGAGGAATATTTAATCTTTTATTCCAGCAACATGGCTGCTCTCCAGAAGGATTACAATCAAGGCCTGTGTGATCTAGCTAGAATCTAGCACAAACCTTTAAGAAACCCAACTCAGAAGGCAATGGTGACATACACCTTTAATCCCAACTCTTGGGACATAAAAAGAAGCAGTAAGTTCAGAAGTAAGCCTTGGTTCTCAGTTCAAGGCTCTCAGTTCATGGTTCTCAGTTTGGAGTTCACAGTCAGTGCAAAGTTAAGAGAGAAGCAATAGAGATTGAAAGAATGGAAGGGCATTGAGTAAAAGCATTCTCATCAACTAACAAATGGAAAGTCAGAGGCAGAGTCAACTTAGGAGTTTGAGCCAGAACAGTGAGTAAGTTTAATCAGCCAATCAGAAGAGTCACTTGAGTTCAGTACAGCACCGAGTTCAGACAGTTTGCCAGAGTGAACTCATTCAGTAGTAAGTCTGAGAGGCTAAAGGATTCTAGATTTTGAGATTGTATGGAGGCTGAAGCCTTCCATGTCTAGACTTAAGATTAAATTGTGCTGATCCTGAAACCCTCTAGGAACAGGTATTGAATTAGCAAAGAATATACTGTCCTATGCCTAGAACCCATAAGAATAATTACTTAATGATTAAATCAACATATATGCTTTCTAATTAATATTTAAAGCTAGGTTATTCAAAATTGAATCATTTTTTGTGGTCAGACTTGATTCCAAACAAGCCACAAAGTCAATATGTTAATCACTTCAATTAAATTATTTTTATTATTAGCCTCCAACCTGGTGAAAATATAAATATCTCATTTCTCACTCTCATCTTTTTATCACTGTAATATCATTACTCTGTTTCTTTTGTTGGTGGTAAGATACAGTGTAGCTATATAGGCCAGACTGCCCTCAAATTCATAATCTGGGCTCAGCTTTCTTGTTGTGTAATTACAGGCATGAAGTATCACATCTGGTGTAAAAGAATTTAGTCATTTTTAAAATTAGTTCTCTGGGAGTTTCATACATCTTTGTATCCTATTTACCCCAGATCTTCCCAGGACACTCTTTCGCTGCTCACCCAAAATTGTGTCCTTTGAAAGACCCATCAAGACTAGTTTGTGCTGCCCAAATACTCTTGGACATGAGATACACTAATTGAGCATGGTTAGTTTACCAGGGCCTACACTCTTAGAGAAAACTGTTTTCCTCTTCCAATAGCAGCTAACAGTTGCAAATAGCTCCATATTAGGGGTGAACTTTCATCCCCAACTCCCCTCTCTATGTTGGAATTTAATCTGCTTGCACTAGTTTTATATATGCTATCACAACCACTTTGAGTTCATGTGTGCAGCTGTCCTGTAGTGTCCCAAAGTTTCCTTTCAGCCATTTACATGTTCTTACTTTCTTTCTGCCCCATCTTCCATAGTGATCCATGAGCCTAGAGAGCAGAAGTGCAGTATATAAGATCCATTTAGAGATAAACATTCTACAGTACATTCACTACATCCTTGGCCAGTAATGGATCTCTGTGTTATTCACAGCAAATTATAAACAAAATCTTCTAAGATAAGGGATAAGAGATACTTTGTTTTGTGGATATAATGAGGAATCCTTAAGAGTTAATCTAATACTATGTTCACATAACAAAATAACAGTAGAAGGCACATTCCTAGGGCCTATGACATGTGTATTCATAGATTCTTAGGATGATAATGGTGGAAGATATGGGTTTCATTTTATAGATTAAGATTTCAGTCCAATTAGGCAATATTTGGTTACTCCCTTGATGTTTGTGTCACTATTATGCAAGTGACTATGTCTTACCAAGGCAATCATTAATATAGCACAAACGGTTCACAACTTTGTTAGATAATGAAGGCACTAAGCTCAATTTCTGTATTGCAAAAGACGCCATCACTCAAGTATAGTTCCCCTACAGAATGGGGGAAAATCATTGTGAGCAATATATCTGACAGAGGATTAGTGTTTAGAATAATTAAATATTCAAAAAAATTAAACATCATCAAAATGAACAGCCCAATTAAGAATGATGTACAGAACCAAACAATGAATTCTCTAAAGATGAAAATACAAGTAGCTGAGAAACCTTTTTTAAATGTTCAATACCCATAGCCATTAAGAAAATGCAAACTAAGTATATTTTGACAAATCATTTCATCCAAGTCAGAACGACAAGGTTAAAAAAATAACAGAGGATGTTTGGTGCTAGAATTGATGTAGGTTAAGGGTCACACTTATTCATGGCTAGTGGGAATGCAAACTGGTGCAGCCACTATGGAAATCATCACAGAAAGTTTCTCAAATGCTAAATGTAGATCTGTTATATGATCCAGCTGTACCATTATTGGGTGTATACTTCAAGAACATCATACCCTACTAGAGATATCTGTTCATCCTTGTTCACTGTTTTATCCACAATGGTCAGGGAATAAAAATGGCCTAGATATCTATTCGCTGATGAATGGATAATGAAAATGTGATATATTTATACAATGGAATATTATGAATCTATTAAGAAAAGTGAGTCATACATTTCACTGTAATTATGGTTAATTATGCTTATTATTTTTTATTAAACCATCTCAACTACTTGTGTTACCTTTCATCCTGGCCTAGTTTCTCCCTACATAACCACTGAAACTTGTTCTTATTTCAATAGGCACCTAGTTAGACACTGGAGGTTACATTCATTGTTTGCAATATGTCCTTCATTACTTAGTGTAACATAAACTAATTGTCAATTCTTGTTTTTGATACTTTCAAACATTACTCCTGGCAATCAAGGCTTAGACTTTATTGAGATTTTATGATATATTGGGAGCAGGAAAATATTTTGAATAGAATGTTTTAGCAATAATTATGAATAAGGAATTTTACAGCTTTATTAAGATTAATTTTTTCCTTTGTAGCATACATAGTAACTTCCAACATTATAAAAAGCTAGTTGGTAGACATGAATCTTCTGGTTCAGTACCAGCTTGATTTTCCCCATTTTTAATGAATCAAGTATATGGCACCTTAAGCAATAGGGACTTACCATGAAGTTTTGAAGGATAATAGCTTGTAATATTTAGGGATGTATTGGACCTCACTAGCTAGCAAATCCAAACATTCTATGCACATTTTCTTATATTTCATCATCTATGCACAACATATGAGTGAACAACAAAGATTTCTCTTAATTTTGCCATTTCAAATGTTTTCTTAACTGATGTTAGAGAAACATCACAAATGGTTTTTAATAATGGAAAAAGGGTTTAACATTAGCATGCTGTCTAAGACTGCCCTGTATGATGAAAAGCTCTGATGAAAAGCAGAGGACCTGATGAAGATCTGTTAGTGCCTGTTTTTGCTGCTTCAGTTTCTATGATTTCATTTGAGCTTTGATCAGTCAATTTATAGGGTCTTATTCTCCTGGTGTCCTCCCTAGAAATTATGTGACTTTTAAAAGCTACTCACTTTGGAGATCTCCTCCTGTGTAAGCATAAGCATTTAATAGCAGCAGTACTGATATCCATGCTAATAATAACCACTGTATAGTTAGCACTTTGTGCCTCTTGTAGGCAGTAACCTAAGAGCTGCATACACATGTAGGTGTTTTTTTGTAAATGGGAAAACTGAGTTTTCCAAAAACTAAATTTTTTAATGCCACAGAACTGTTATGTGAAAAAGCAGGACTTGAATCTGGATTTGTTTTCTCTAAAACTTACGTTTTTAAGTACCAGCATTTATAGTTTTACTCAAGTGAAAATGTGTACACATGCATAGTGCCTACTTGATCTTTATCCTATGCTTTTAAATTAGATTTAGCTGTTGCCAAATATCACATAAAATGCTCTGAGTAAGAGAATGTCATGTACCTTGGATACTTTTAGTAGTCTGTTGGCATTGACATCTGACTTTTGATAAAATATGCTGAACTGTCATTATAATATTTTCCTTCTAGAAAAATTATCTGTGAATGCACATTATGTCTTTTACTTGAGCAAATTTTTGTTAATTATGAAGTGTATGCTCTCTTGTTTAGGTCTTTTCATATACCAGGATTTTGTTCTATTTGCTTTCAGACATGCAGGTGATGGATTAAGGTATAGGATGAGACCTCAAACTTTACACTAGTCACTGAATTTTTCTTCCATTTAAAAGCAAAAGGAGGAAAAAAAAAACTTTGACTTATAGTTAACTTCTTTAACATTGTTAATTAAACATTGTTTCTTTAACATGGTTAGTTAGTTCCCAGTGTTAGTACAATGAGGGGACAACCTGAGTAAAGACTATCCAAAAGATTATTTTTTTAGGACCCTTGAAAAAGACCTTAAGTTTTTAACTGGTCAGAAGCTTTTGTTCAAGGCTAATAGGAAGTAGCAAACTGCAATGTCTGTTACTTGACTTATATCAATTTCTATCTCCTCGGTCTTATAAAACACAGTTACACCATCACAGTTACACATGTGAAAACAGACATTCTAGCATTAACTAGATGACAGAATAAGATTACCTCTTTCAAAGCCTCATTTCAGAAACTTGTCACTTCTAATGAATAATTGATCCATTCTTATGAATATGGTAAAATCTTAGCCACCAGTGTGATGGTGGTAAGCAATGGAGGTCTTTGAAAGTTTACCTTTTAAAATGTTGTGCCCTTCTAAATCAAATCCTGCAGAGAATTTGGAACCTTTTCTATACATAAGGATTCAATTAAAGTTGGTAATCTACAGCTGAAAGAAGACTCTAAACTAGATCCCAGCCATGCTGGACTCTCATCTCCGAATTCTACGCTCCAGAGCTCTAAGAAATGTTTGGTGTTTGTAAGCCATCTAGAGTAGCTTACAAAAATCTGAAGTGATAGAGACCTCATTGCTACCGCATGTCTTTAGTTTTCTGGGTAGTTAAACTCAAAGGGTATTTGTTTAGTTAATCACTTACAAAAGTAAGATATATATGGATCTGAGATTCAGAGGTTCAGTCCATGATTGCTTGATCAGCTGGATTTGTACTGTGGTAAGGCAGAACTTCATGGAGAGAAAGCATAGAACAGAACAGATCACTCCATTTTGCCATTTGGTAAGGGATCAAGGTATCAATATCTGCTTTAAGGGCATCTCCAATGAGCTACTTCTACCACCCAGACCCTACTCTCTGAGGTTTGTACCATTTCCTGATGGCATTCATAGCCTTTTCTTGGCCATCATAAACACAAACCATATTAAGTGTCTCCTTTTGCATTGGTTCATAAATGTCCCAAGATAAATGGCTGTTTTTTACAGGGATATTCTGGAAAATAATTGACAACAATTGTTTAAGAATGTAGGTACCTGAGTCAAGGATAATAGATGAAGCAAACAGGTTGGTGAGCAGATAGTAAATAAGCTAAGAATTAATATTATATAAAATAGAAATGTAAAAATACAAAATTTTCTATTTCTATAAATAATTTTCTATAGGGAAAAGTTGGATTTATCTTAGGACATCTAGAAGGCACACACATGTACAGGGAGGTACATATTTTCAGGAAAGGCCTGCAAAGGCATCAATCCTCATTTTTACCTGTGGGACACTGAGCAAATAAGACGCATCAGTTCTCTTAAACTTGTGACTTGATTGCTTGAACAGTTACAAAAGGGATTCACCACACCCTGCAGCACCTTTTGAAAACCAGAAATACGGTAGTTGAAAGCATCTAAGGAAATGTCTCTTTTGTCACTAGTTGATTAGCAAACTAAAGCTAATGCTTCAGTGGATATGCATAACAATAAATAGTGACATTATAATTTATTTAGGAAATTCATAAGGCAAATCAGCAGTAACTGAAAAAACAAGAGTAACAAGAACTGGAACGAATATCATTAACTAGCATTTATAATCTCAGGACCAGAGTTGTCACATGATAATTCTGTCCAGTTTTCTGAAAACATATAGTGTGTAAGAAGATATAGTACGTAAGAAACAAAAAAAGAAGTAAACAGATGCTGTTTTTGAGAATGTACATTTCTGAGTTTAGGCAAACATTTAATTCTACTATGGTAAATAGAGACAAAAATATAAAGAATATCATATCTAAAGAACTGAAAAAAATTTTGGGAATTGTGTCTCAGAAAAGTGAACTTAAGGTCACTACAGTGGGTTTAAGCTGGTAGAAAGAAATGGTCTCAACCCCCAAAAGTAATTCAATTAAGATTATTCAATCAGATGAACATCAGAGACAAAAGTGAAATCAACAATTGATCAGAAATCTATGGATACTAAATATGCATAATAATAGTTCTAGAAAAAGAACAGAAGGGATAACAGAATAAATACTGTTTAACAGTATAATAGTTTAACAGATAACAAAATAAATACAAAATAAATTCTGACTAAAAACATGAATCTACAGGCCCATGATCAATTACAAAGCACAATAAATTCAAAGAAATCAAAAGATAGATGTATAAACATCCAACTTCTGGAACATAGACATACAGGCTCTTGAGAACTAAGATAGAAGCCCATGAAAACACCATGAATTTTTAATTCTCAAAAAAGAATGCTCACACTAAGAGTAATTTGAATGATGTAGATAAAGGCTTTAAAATAATGATTAACTAAGAGCTCTGTATTGGTATAATTATCTTTAAAATATATTCCTACATCAGCAAGTCCAAATATATTTTCATTAGTAGTTATGCACTAAAGGAGTCTTCCAAACTGAAATGCATCAAGATAGTACCTCAGAGTAAAATGAATAGACTAAAATTACAGGCCTATCTGTAATTTTGTATAAAAATCAACTCAAAATGGATCAAATAACTTAATGTAAGCTTTAAGAAAACATTGAAACTTTAGAGAGAAACAGAAAATAAAAATAGTTGAAAAATCTGGCATAGAAAAACAACTTTCTGAAAAGGACTCTAATATCTCACAAATTAAGAGCAAGAATTGGCTACTGGTATTGTATCAAATTTAAAATGGGTGGCTAAGCTTGAGAAACAATCAACAGAGTGAAGATAAATGAAGAAAGTCTCTGCTAAATACTCATATGACAGAGGATTAAATTTTAGAATACATAAAAAATGGGGAAAAAACAAAACAGTGAATAATCCAGTTAATAAATATGCAATGGAAGTGAACACTTTCTTTTATATATTTATATATTTAGTTATTTATTGTTATGTTTAGCATGTATATGAGTGTACATTCATATCTGGGGTCATTGCACATTTATAGACAAGCTGTCAGCAGTCAGTTCTCTTCTTCCACCTTGTAGATCACAAGGATCAAACCTGAGTCAGCAGCCTCGACAACAAGGTCCTTTCCCTTGAAGCTACCTCATTGGACCTCTAAGGAGACATTTTTAAAATAGCAAATAACTGGATGAAAGAAACACTCAACATTTTTTGCAATCATGGGTATTGCAAACTGTTGGACCCCAGGGGCCCAAACCGGAATGCCGCACCCCCACAGAGACTCAAAGATGCAAATAGCAAGAGGATTTTTATTCCAGTATACTGGGACCGTTCTAACACACAGGATAGAAGCAGCCCCGAGGAGCAAATGGTGAAGCTTTTTATTTACTGTTCAAGCGGTTGCTAGGCACAAACCAAGTTGGTACAAGTTGATTGGTCTCTAAATTGTTTTCCCATTTTGATAGGTAGGGGCCAGTTAACCTTTAAGCTGATTGGTGCTGGCATATAGCAAGGTTGTGGGGTCCTAGAAAATGTAAACTTTAGGGTCTTAGTCAATGCGGGTGAGGGGGAAGACCCTTAGACCCTTAGCCCAAGGCCATCTTATTTGTCTTAGACAGAAATTGTTTTTCTTTAACTCTGGGAACTGTTCTGGGTCACACTGCCCCTGACTTGGACCTATACAATTTTGGTGCTCTTAGAAGCCTGACTAAAGTTTGGCTGCCTAGCTGCTTTTTCTATCTTTTTATTTACTAGGGACCCCCCACACAAACAATCAAGTTGGTATTTCATTGCACAGCTCTGGAAAGATATAGCAGCAGAAGTATGAAGGCAACTGGTCACATTGTGTAAATATAAAGCAACTAGAGCAAGGTGAATATTTGTGCTCAGCTAACTTATTCCATTTTATTCAATCCACAACCTGAGTCCACAGAGTGGTGACAGCCAAATCACACTGGGGTTTCACTCTTCAATTAAATATTTCTGAAAACACCCACTCAGAAATTCCCAGAGGTGTGTTTCCATAGTGATTAAACCTTGCCAAGTTGACAAGAAAATGAGCCGTCATAATTGGTGAGCAATGTTTAAAAGTGGAAAATCGAAGAAAATCCCATGGTTTTTAGAATTTGTACCAAGAAAACCCATCTTTGCTATAGGTAAGCCTAACAGGGAAGTAGATTTATAAATTGTTTCTCTGAATTCTAAAGTCCTTGAGGGAAGGCACCAGAAGTTATTCAATTCTTTTGGTCCAACACGGAAAATGTTAAATATTAAGTTTCAAAGTCAGTGATGAATAATTTAAAAAGAACATAAGTGTCTGAACACAGATTTTGTTGTGATTGCCAATTGCGTTCACTGCATAAATTTCAAATGAAATTCAAGTAATTGAAATGCTTTCTGATAGCCTTTTAATTTTATTTTATATTAGAATTTGCTTTAATATGCATTTGTAAATTCAGAAAACTTGCATTACAAAAGCAGAAGACTCTAATGACCATTTTCTGTGACCAGAATAATCAAAACTCTCAAGTTACTGTTTTCTAATTGTCTCACGTGAACTTTGAATGCATTAATCACATCATCATTTATCTTTGGTTCTATTTAAAATATATAATTCAGAGAAAGTTTACAAGGTTTTTTTCTTTTTCTTTTAGCTGTATAAAGAACAGTGTGTTAGTATTTTTTCCCCCTGAAACACCACTCTTAATGAATACTAATTTTAAAATGGCCTAGGAGATGAAGTAAATCTGTTTAAATCAGTTGGAATATGTACTAAGAGCAAAAAAGTTCATTTGAGGTTGCAGCTTATTTTGGAGGTATAACAATACTGGGTGTTAAAATTTCTTCTCACCTTGTTATCTGGAAAATTGTTTTTATCTATTAAGTAAAAAATTAAGAGTTTCATTTTCCCCAGAATGATCAGATATCATTCATTGTTTGGAAAGAATACCCACGTAAAACAACTTCAAAACTGAAGGCTTTTTTTTTGTTGTTGTTGTTCTATTTGTGTTACCTTTTTAAGTGCATGCCCAGACAAATGTATTAAGTTATCAAAAATATGACCTGTAAGTATGTTAGGGCCCATGGGAAAGGAAGAACTCAGAACAATTAGCTGCTTCTTATCTCACAGCTTCTGTAATTTAGAAGGGCATCCTGATATGCCCACTAGTTACATCACACCAAGTTGAATATTGCCATTGTGTATCTCTGTGATCACATTTCAGCTGGATTCCTCTTTATTACTTAATATGTGCCCCACATGTTGATGTACTTAGTCTGTGGTCCTTGATTGACAGTTCTTACTATCCCTATTTCACAGCTGTAGAAATGAGGCCGTAGATACTAACCACCATGTAGTCACACAATTAGTGGAATGAAGTCATAATTTCTACAGTTCTGTCTGACTGAAAAATACTCTCTCATTTCCCTTTTTCCTTTTCTTTTTTCAGTACTATAGCATATTATCAGCCTGACTGACTAATCATTATGTTCACAATACTTTCAGTAACTTCATTCATTCTTCTCAATATCTTCAACATTCCCTCCAATTTATTGTAGGCAAAGTAGCTTCATTCCTCCTTTCTTTCATTGTTTTCTTTCTCTTTTAAATGATAGAGGATAAATCTAGTACGTCACATTCTAGGCAAATACTGCTCAACTGAGCTATGTCCTCAGTCCTTGTTTTGCTTTTTAGTTTAGGGTAGAGCTTCATTAAGTTGCAGCCCATATTAGCCTTGAGTTCACTCTATTGTCTAGCATAGTCTTGAAAACTAAAATTCTCCTACCTCAGCTTCCTGAGTGCCTGGAGTTACTGGGCTACTCCACTAAACAATCAGAGTAGTTCGGGTTTTTTGCCCCACACAATAAGATAATAAAGCCTCCTTATCTATAACCTCCAGTAACCTGGCCTTTCTGACCATTCTCCTAATTTTTCCCCCACTTAATCTCTCGATTTACAAGGACTGACCTTAAACACCTTAATGATTCTTCCCACGGCTCTAATAAAGTTTGCCATTCTATAAGTATTGTTTTCATTTGGATTTTCTGGAAAGCAAACTCTGAGGCAGTTTTAATGTTGAGGACTTATTTAGTATGTGATTCAAGTTAACACCAGTATGGAATGACAGAGGAGAAATTAGCCAGCAAAGCTTTTATCAATCAAAGTCCCCAAAGAGTCTGAAAATTATTAGGCACCTAGTTTCACTCTTACAGATGTACCTGAGTTATCCAATCCAAGGTGCAAGGGAGCTGAAGTATTTACACACCAGGTTGCACCAACTAGTGGTTGGGCTGAGCCTGTGGTGTGAGCTAGGACAGTGGGTTTGAGGAATTTATTCAAACCAATTGATTCAGTATGTTATAACTTGGGAGTCATGAACTAATCTTGGAGGAGATGGGGACACAGCACTGACAATTCATGTCATTCATTATTTATGATATTTAATTATTTTTTGACAAATAATTACTTTGTTTTTTGATAAAAGCTCAACTTATTGTGTCTTTCTAATTTTTAATTTCACTCTAAATTTTTCCACCTCTCATGGCTAAACTCTAAATATTTTTCAACATCTGTCCATAATTTTTCACAACCTTTACCCTGGCAATCAGATATTTTCTATTTAGTAATAACAGACGACTTCATCCTTCATCTCTTCTCGGTGCTGAGCCATTTATTTCCATCTCATGATGCTGACATGGTAAACTGCCATCTTGACTACTCTGTCTACATCTGGCACTTCAGGGTGCCTGAAATTCATCTTCTAATTCTTCCTCAGAAAGCTTCATTCACAACACAGAATTACTTCTGTATTCCATTGGGTTGAACTGTCAGAATGTCATTCATCGTCTTTAACCCTTCTACTCACTTACCTCAGCAATCAGGCAGTGATGCAGTTCTGTCAGTTATCTGCCATAATGTTTTTTTTCCTCTGTTTCTTCTTCAATTTCTAGCTATCTATTTCATTCATATCCAAGTTTTCACTATGCTTTACTTGGGCTGCTTCAACAGCCTCCAGACACATTTTTCTTCTTCATGTCAGCTGCAGTTACATCGATTTTCAAACAATACAGTTTCCATCATGTCTCTTTTCCACTCAAAAGTCTAAGATGTTCCTTATTTCTTACAGAATACCGCTGTAATTGGAAGAACATGCACTTCAGGTCACAAAGAATTACTTTAAAATTGTGTTCTGTCTATAGCCAATTGCACATAATTGATAAAACTATTATACTCTCTGAGCTCCAATCTCCTCACCTACAAACCAAGACTAATCATAGTGTACTGCTACTTTATTGAAAAATATACCAATATCTTATATGAACTGTAAGCTACACAACTCTGTCATATATGCCATATTGTTTTCCTTCATTGTTTTTCAAGATTAATTTGTCTAGGATCAAAAGTCCTTTAGAACTATGATATTTATAACTTATATTTAGAAATATAAATTTTAAATTAAATGCAAATAAAATTAAAGGCAAATATTTATTTAATTATGAATCATAATAGATAGAAAAGCAGTGCAGATGGATAAAAGGAGCAGTAAATTGATAGATTTAAGCTTTAGGAGTCTTCCATCAACACTATAACATCAACCAAAAGAATTCTTTAAGACACACATACTATATGTTCTATACATACCAAATGAATTGAGAAAAATTTAGTAACACAAAAATAAAATGTACTATGAATCAGAACTGTTAATTTACAATGATAGGATAAATAGCTAAAAAAATATACTACTAACTGAAAAAGTATGAATTAAAGTGTCATCTCTTAAGGCACCAATGACTTATTTCCTTCTTCTGCTCATTTATAATCTGTCTTACTGTTATTTTCACTTATTTGGTCCTAACTCATCCCTCGAATCTGTATAAAGAAGAAAACCATAGGTTGTGGAGGTGTATAAGCATGAAAACTGCTTGCCACACCCATGTGATGATACTTGAAATTGCATAAAAAGCCTATCTGAAATCCCAGGTCATAGGAGTCAGAAACAGGGGTCCTCAATCAAGCTAGCCAGGCTGAATAGCATTAACAGCAAACCGCAAGACTATCAAAAGGCTGTGCTTTATCATATGAAATGAAAAGCAATGAAAGAAGCCTCAAGTCAACCTTGGGCTTCTGTATGCACATATAGTCACATATATGCAAATATGCATATGCATGCCACATCCTTAGCTAAAGTACTGCCTTCTCCTAATTAAGTAACTAAATACTAGTATTACATACTAACTGAAGTAAGAATTTGAACCTTAGACTCAGGGAACATTGCCAAGCAGATCATAAATCTTTCTTTCTAGAAATACGTAGTTCAGGCTTGTGATTAAGTCTATCATGTATTTTGATTTAAATTTTCTTTTGTACACAAGGTATAGATCTTTTATTTTTGCAACTAGGCATTAGATTTAACACCTATTCCTGTTTTGTTTCATTTCTATAACATTGGTAGAATAGGGAAACACGAAAATCTTGTTAGCCTAAGAAATGTCATCTGGACAAATTCAACAAGCAATATCTGAATTAATGGAGCCTAAGGATCTCCTGTAGGATCAGGAATAATCACTGTGTCTACTTCCTTTGCTATGCAATAGAAACAGGAAAAAAAAACAATAAATGATTAGTGTAGGGGAAGATATAATAGTACATCTGTACTCACATGACAGTCTTTTACATAGGGAATCCAAAACAGGTTTTACACCTTACAAAGGATCACTTTAAATTATTCCACAGATTCACTAATGAATGCATTACTCATAAGGTGCCTGGCACAAATTCAGAAATTTATCAAAGGATTTTTGACTTTTTGTTTGAATGGTTGCCTACTTCCTTCTGCTCACTTACAATAATATTTTTTTTACATATATTAAGTTTTGAGATTAGAATATAATTACATTTTCCCTTACTTTTCCTCCCTTCAAACCTTTAAAAGAAATGGAGTGCATTTTATTTATTCAGTTGGGTGGGAGATTATGTGCTCCACAGTATACTTGTGGAGGTCAGAGGACGACTTTCAGGGACACAGTTCTCTCCTTTCACTATTTGAATCCCAAGGGTAGAACTCAGGGTGTCAGTCTTGCTGGATAAACTTTACCTGTTGAACCATATCTCCATCATACATTACTTGTTACTGACATATTAATCTCCATATTTGTGATATGTTCACATATATATTGCTTCTAGAATAAGTTATGTATTGCAATGTTTCTTTGGGTTAGGCTTTTTTAACCTTCCAATTTTCTTCTGCAGCTCAGTTCTATGCCAGTCATCGTATTTGGTGCTATCAGGGAAGTTTCTCATTGACAAAAGCATAACTTCCTAGTGCTTCCCAAGGCATCAGTGAAAGATGTTTCCTATAGTTGCCTCCACAACACACAGTTGTCTGGTCTGTACAGTGGTTTTCTACCATCCACATTCCTGTGACCTCTCTCATTCCTTCCACCATCTAACATTAAAGCTGTGGTAAAGAGGCATCAGATGAGCCACTGATTTTTTTTTCCCCTGGCAGAGTTCTGTTTGAGTGCAAAGGATGATCATTTCTGCTCCTGTTCCAAGTTTGTTATGTGTAAAAGTATTAATAATTTCATTCTCAAAGCATGCTTGGAGCTGTCAGCACCCTAGATGCTATCTATTGGGATTTTCACTTCCAAGTCCTGTACCTTCTTCAAAATTCAAGTTCTGAGTCATCCTTTCAATTACTAACTCAAACCAGATTGAGTTTCCAGGAATCCAATTCTGAGACAGGTTTGTGGCTTTTTTCTTCACTTTCTTTTTCTTTACTTTCTTTTAAAAAAAGAATTCTAAGAATGAAAGTGAATGAGAGAAAGACAAATTGAACTCTGATGAATTTACACCAAAAGAATATCAATCCTACACCAAAAGAATATCATCCTATGATAAGCTCTGAAACTATGTTGACTTGTGCAAAAGTCTTTAATTTCCGAAAAGGAACCCAGTCTTGTACCCTGGCCTCAATAGGTTACTAGAGTTAAATTCCCACAGAGAAAGCATGAACTAAACACTCCCATAGTCTAAGTACTGTCTGCAAATAAGGTCTCAGCTTGAGGGCCATGTAAACACTTGATCATTATGGGTATCTTGACTTTGAACTGAATGGTGCTATAGGCAGTTCATTATAATATCAGTGTGACACATAATTAAAGTTAAAGTCATGTGACCATTTATCCTGGAATTTCTAAAAGCATAAAATAGAACACTGATATATCTCCAAATATATTTCACACAATTGTTGCATATCTTGTTTATGTGCTAATTACTATGTCAGGTACTATTAATGTTTTTTTTTTTTTTACTTGAGAAGTGAATTTACTATAATATTTATCTCAAAAGAATCATGATCACTAAGAAGTAGTGTTAATTTTCTCAAATTAAAAAAAAAACAAAATTATTGTAGAGATTTAAATAATTTAATATTTGAATTTCTTTGTTGAGATTTTATTTTTTCTTTGGATTTTCAAGACAGGATTTCTTGGTTCTAATTCTAGCTGCCTGAAACTCACACTATAGACCAAGCTGGCCTCAAACTCACAGAGATCCACCTGCCTCTGCTTTCAAAGTGCTGGATTCAAGACATACACCACCACTGTCTAGCTGTTGAAGTTTTTTTATTATGTAAGAATATAAATAGTAAAAATTATATTAATATTGTTTTAAAAATGCAAATCTAACATTATATACTGGTAATTTATGTGCCATTTTGTTACAGTGAATATTTTCTTTAGGTTACTGGTTCTTAACCAAAGGAAATTCTCCTTTACTATTCCCAGGGTTTATTTCAATTGTTAAGACAGGAGATGTAGACACTGGGTATAGCTCAGTGGAAAAGTTCACTTGCTTGGTATAAGTGAGACATGGGGCTTGATCTTCAGCACCAATGAAATAGAAATAAATTGAAGTAAAATAAGAGGAGAGGACAAAGTAGTTACCAAAATCTGGAAAGTAGAGGCCAAAGACACAGCAATAATTTTTCTAAAACACAATTGACCTTCCTGCTTTAGAAGTAAAATTTCAACAGTTTTGAAGCTAAGAAACCCTACTATATACCTCTGAAGTAGGCACAGTCACTTTCAGTCTGGACATTCAGAAAGGCATAGTGATGCTGTGCAAAAGTGATCAGTTTTGCTGCCTTCTAAATCCACAATAAATTAGGTGAGTTGCTAAAGAAGTCATTTGATCAGTAGGGTACAATTTTATAAAATTAAAAATAACCTTTTAAAACATTTTTTTTAGTATTTTGATTTTATAATATAAATACATCATTTTCCTCTTATTTTTCCTCCCTCCAAACACTCCCATGTTTCAAATTTACCCTTGCTCTCATTCAAATTCATGGCTTAATGTTTCTCTAATATTTAAATATACCTATGATTACTATATACAGTAACTATATATTTATATATTGTTTTGTTCTTAAATATAACTGCTCAGTCCATAAAATGTTATTTGTATGTAAATTTCAGAGATGATCATTTGCATAATCTATTGGCATGAAGTCTCACCAACATGGCTGTCTAAACATGACCTGAAAAAGAGCAATACCAACAGACCTGCTAGCATACAAAGTTGAAAGTTCCTGAGGTCTCCACTGTAGATAAAAAACAATCTTTTAAGGAAAAATATACTTAATTTAATGGTCAAGTTTGTTAGTTTTCACACCTTTACTTGCAAATTATTTTGGGTTTTTTTGTATCCCATATTAAAATGTTATACAATTATGATTATAGCATAGAAATATATATATATATATATTATTGATTTATATATCTGTGGGATATTAGTCATCAATAATAGTTGAAACTACCCCTTAGGCTTTAAACGTTTTACATCTACCTATGATGGAATCAAACTCAGGGGTCAATCAAGCACACATTTCTGTGTGCTTCTGTAATTTATAGATTGAGGAAAAGCATCTTAATTATGTCCTTTGCCTACTCATTAACTCTTATACTAGAGCCAGAATCACAACTAAATCAATAAAAGATGAACTAAATTAGTAAAAGCAAATACTATAACCTACAAATTACAAATAAGCTTATTCATACATGTATACAAGCAGACAAGTGAGCATTTCAGTAAACTAGTTGTCTTTGATTTTGACTTGTTAGATTCACTGTTAGATAGTCTGTCATAGTTTATATTCAAGCTATAAGGTGTTTCCTGTGCTTATTTCAATCTAGAAATCAGGACAATCATAGTAGTCTTAAATATTTACCTTTAAGATCTATCCGATAAACGGTGTTCTTCATTTATGGTGTGATATAATATGGTATGACATTATATAGTACATATTGACTGTACATATTGTAATCCTAATAAGCAAAATCTATATTTAATATTATCTGCAACTATATATTAAATTCAGTATATTTGCAAAGCTATGCTGCTAGGTGTTACTCTATTTTCCTAGCTAACAATCTATTTCTCAAAGAGTTCCTTTTGGTTGTTAAGTGGTATACTGATATTTTACTGTTTCATAACAAAAATTGAGAGCTAAAGTGTGTCTAACTTGAAAGCTCCTGCTCTCCATAAAGAATGTTCCACAGGCAATGTGTATTCCCTCTCTATTGGAGCCCTGCCATTCCCCTCACTCAACCAGTCTAGTCCACTGTCAGTATGCTTAGAATCCCTCACTGATACAAGATTTTTATTTCAAGGCAGAACATTTTGAGGGAAAGAGATTTTGGAGAAAAAGTATTTGTTTCTTTGACCCTCTTAGTTAGTGCTTCAGGGCAGACCTGTTATAGAAAATTCCATGCCATCCAAGTAGTATAATAAGTATAGATGATCAATAGTGAAATTATGTGCACAGTGACTGATCTTTATGTCTATAAGCAATTATAGAAGTTTGTAGTATGAGATTTCATTTAATCTTTTCTGAGGCTACAAAGAAATGTGAATGCTGGTAACCAGAAAACACAATAAGTCAGGGGACTACAGACTTAATTGCACAAATTTTCAAAGCCCTTTCTCTGACCCAGGCGCTCTCAGACTCACAATTCTTTGATTGATAACCAACCAAATTAGTTTTGTGGATTAACACCTGTAAAGAATAAGCCTGTATGACAGATAGGAAGGAATCACTTCCAGGCATCAATATGCAGGGATCACATTCAGAGTCTGTATGGTTCAGATGGAATATAAAAAGAATATAGTACACACCTTTAATCCCAGTGTACAGTAGGCAGTGATGGTGCATGCCTTTATTCCCAGCACTTGAAAGACAGGAAGCATAGCGCAGAAGGAATCAGTGTCAGATAAAAAGTAAAGTCTGCAATGAGTCAGAGTGAAGAACAGGAAAGTGACAAATCAGAAGAAGAATTGGCTGAGTGAGTCATACTGAGGAAATGCCCAACCATCACTATAGAAAAGTAGACTCTCAGTTCAGTCTGGGGCAGAGAGGTAGAGACACAGAGGCAGAGACATAGGAACAGTCAGAGGAGTCTGAGGTACAGACACACAGTCAGTTTGGAAGAAGTCAGTATCAAACAGGAAGAGCTAGTCAGTTTGAATCCTAACAGATTAGTTCAGTCTAAAGCTGTCAGAGAATCAACCAGAGTCTGCCAGAGTCAGAAGAGGTCAGTTAGAAACAGTCAGCTGGTTCACAAGGTCAGTTCAAACCAGCAGCTTGGAGAAGAGTTTGAGTCAGAATAGTGAATGAATTGATCAGTACAGCTCTGACTTCAGAAGGAGATAGAGTGACTTAAACAGTAGAAAGTCTAAGAGGTTTTTAAACTTTCTTGATTTTAAGGAGGCTGAAGTTGAAGCCTTCCAGCTCCAGATTTGTATCTTATTGATTAGATTGTGAGGGGCTGAAATGCTCCAGGTCCAGGACTAGGACCAGGGATTGAATTAGCCAAAGAATAAACTCCCCTTTGCTGTGAATATGAGTCTACATGTATGGCTACACAACATTTCCCCCTCAACTTTATGTAAGGGGAAATATAAGAAGATTTTCTTCTTTGAGTCAAATTTAGTAAGGTTTTTCCATATTCTCCTTTTGGCCATGGCACATCCTTGCCTTGGGAACTTGATTTAGGAATATCAGGTCAACCTGGTGCTACCAACTCAGTTTAGCAGGAAACTCTCACACTTAGCAACACATGGTACCACATGCCAATAATACTAGAATTCCAGTTATCTATCATGGGAAAATTATAAGTTATTGCCAAATCCTGGTTCCATAATGAGTCTATATCAAAGAGAACGAACGTATTCTTCCTTGAACTCACAGAGATCCACCTGCATCTGCCTCCCAAGTGCTGGGATTAAAGACATGTACCACCACCACCTGGTGAAAATTTACTCTTAAAGATGTTCTGTCAACTCACTCCTTAAATTTGCTGTAGTTACAAATCCTTGGTTGCCCTTTTGCACTTGGAGTACATGAATTCAATTTCTATGTTTTGTTTCCAAAGTCTTCAGGGAAGTCTATCACTGATAGACTGATTTTTCCTTTGATTGATATTTCCTGATATTTCTCAAAAGGAAGCAATTGTATTTTCAGAGATGGAGTGTCTCCCACAAAAAGGCTAACCCATCTTTTCCTTTATCAAAATATATTGATATACTGTGTAATTTAAAATCCAGTTAATATATTTACATTGTCTCAAATTTTTCTCTGTGCCTGAACAGAACACCAACACACTTATATCTATATTAGTTTGATTTTTAAATTAAAAATAAAATAAAATTACATCTTTTCTCTCCCCTTTTTGAGGAGTATAGAATACAATTGTTTTCTAGGGATGTGGAATTGCACAATTCCATTGTTTGTTTTAGTTTTATCACTTAAAGTATGACTGAGTGCTGGGCAGTGGTGGCACATGCCTTTAATCCCAGCACTCAGAATCCAAAGCCCAGGCAGATCTCTGTGAGTTCTAGGCCAGTCTGGTCTATAGAGTGAGTTCAGGACAGCCACAGTTACAACAGAGATACCCTTTCTTGAAATAACCAAAAAAATAAAGTATGACTGAATATCATTCCCTTGGTTAACTTTTCCCATCCGTTCTTGTCCTTCCCATTCCCAGCTTCTGTAACCATTATTCTACTCTCATTTCTATGTGATCAACTATTTTAGTTGTCGATATAAATAAAATCAAGCTCTGTATGTGTTTTCACTTACAGTTTCCTGTATATTGTTTAAAACTTGTGAATTTTATTTTGATGGATGCATATTATATTATTGCATATATATATTATATAGTTTCTTTAACCATTAATCATCAAGTGAATATTTAGGTTGTTTCAATTTCTCATACACTATGAGTCACACTCCAGTAAACACAGCAGTACAGCTATTCTATAACAAGGTTATATCATTTCTTTTGGATGCATTGACATACTACTATTAGCTGTCATACATTCTGCCTTTAATTTTATAAGGAGCTTCCACACTGTTATGGGAAATGGCCGTACTTATGTATATTCTGCTCAGCGGAATTGTCTCCTTTAGCAACAACATTGCCAGCATTTATTATCTTTTTCTGACTCTAGTAAAACTACGCTATTTATTTTTCTAGATATTGACTAATGTTCTAGTTTGCTTTTCTATGCTGAGATGAAAGCAAACTCTGACCAAAAGCAACTTGGGGAAGAATGGGTTTATTTGGCTTATACTCTCAGGTCACAGTCCATCACTGAGGAAAGTCAGGGCGGGAACTGAAATGAAAGCTTGAAGAAGAAAGCACAGATTAATATTTTTACTGGTTAGCTCATGGGTTCATACCTACCAAGCTTTGCATGCCTAAGTGGGTAACACCCATGCTGGACTGGACTCCTCTGCATCAGTTCAGGATCAAGACAATCCCTCACAAACACAGGCTGATGACTGTGCAGAAATAAGATGTTCATATTGAGAAAAATAAAAGTATATATATATATATGTATGTGTATGTGTGTGTGTGTGTGTGTGAATACATATATATGTATTTGATCTATATATATTATCCTAAAATAAATTATAATTTTAATTTACTATCCTGATATTGTAAAATTACTAGAAGAAAATATTAGAGAAAAATTAGAAGACATTTTCTGAAAATAATTTTTGTTTACACAAGTTTCCATATAAAAATAAACAAATAGCTCATCATAATCTAAAGCGTACTACACAGCAGAGTGAGCTCTCTGCCTAGCTGCCCGGGTATAGAATTCCCTGAGATTTGACATGGTTTGTGATTAATAAAGAGCATTGGAAATTTCAACTCTGGACTCTCCATTAAGCGCCATAATTTTATTTTCACAGGTGACACTGTTTTCTAGGCAGGGGATTCTCAACCTGTATGAGAGTAGGCAGAAAGAGGTGAGCAGTAATGTGTATTCACTTATTTTCTCTCTGCTCTAGACTGCATATGTGATTGTTTTTTTCTTATTGCTGCCTTCATTTCCCTGCAGTAATGGGCTATAACTTGGAATTGCAGGCTTGACAAAACACTTTTTTCCATTAAAGCTGTTTTTGCCAGGTATTTTACTGTAGCAACAGAAAACGAAACTACAACATAGTCTAATTTAAATTCTCATTAATCTCAAGTGAACTTCTTTGATTATTTTTCTTTCTTTTTTAAGGAAATACTTTCTGCAAGTGTAACTAAGACTATTTTCTAGCCAACTACCTTCAACTACCTTCAACTACCTTCATTTGTTTCTACCACTGCCTCTGATCTTGGCTCCAGGTCTCTATAGAACTTGTGAAGCACCCTAGGGCTCCTATCTCTCTGACTCATCTTCTCTATATGAATTGAATGTCGACTTTCCCAAAGATAAAATAGGTGAGGCATATCTGCTAAACTTACTTGAGTGCTTTTAATCCTAGCGATCTATAGAAAGATCACAACTTTCCAATCAAGGAGGAATGTGATAGAAATACAAATATGAGTAATGATTTACACTGTGGGATTGAGTGTAGATCACATAAATTTATTAAAAATAGAATTATTTATATATTTTGGCATTGTTTCTTTTTAGGAAAAATACCTTTTTAATGCACACTGCAATTCATACAAATTGTAAATGTAGGGAAAATTACATAATAGAACTTAGTTTTTAATATACTAAAATTAAAAAGAGTACTTCCTAGTTTGTTTTTAGCTGTGGAATTAAATAACTCATGACTCAGGGCATTTCTGATATCTATCTGTAGCATGTTCAGCTGGATGAATTGGGGTTGTTTCCTGTGGCTTGGGATTAATTTAAGTAGAATCTTAATTTTTTGCATAACAGTGCTATGATAGAAACAAACCCATAGAAATATTATACAATTCATTTGCGATAAGTTTGTGGCTAAGAGAAAATCCTCATAATGATAGACTTCAACTGAAATTGAAATTACATTCAATTGAAGTAATTGAGTAGCGTTAAGTAATTCATAGTTTTGAACTATTACGCATTTTGTCACAATCTTTGAATTATTCAAAATGAAATGCTAAACAATCTTTTATCAAACTATGTACATGATAAATAGATATGTCCAAATGTGTATTTGTGCTGACTGGCACATCAGTGGTCCATATTTTGTTTGTTTGTGAACAGTGTGAGCTAAGGAAGAGAAGCAAAATGTCAGTAGAGCGTTTTAAGCTAAAAAAAAAAAAATTAAGTCATACCATTGCAAGATGGCTGCTTTGTATTTCAGAGTTGGAAATAGGAGCTTTTCCTCTCAATGGTACAGAAACTATAACATAAAAGAGGAAAGTTTGCATCACTGTGGGTTAGAAATGGAAAACACGGCAATACATCACAGAGACAATACACTGGCTATCTGTTTTCCCATGAACACCCATCCAATCATGTAAAAACAACTCTCAGTTGTCATGGAAACAGCTCTACATTTCACTCTTCCAACAGGTAATGATAGGGTCTACCTGCCTGGAACCCAATCCATCATCCACAGGAAAAGAGCATGACTAAGGTCAGATGAATTTTATCCCCAAGGGCTTTTAGAATTCCAATTAAAGAGAAAGAGGCTGTTTTTCTGATGGCTAAATGAAAGATAATACTAAAGGCTGCCATGTCCAAGCCTAGGAAAGCTTACAAGAATTAGTTTATATGAAAAAAAAAAAATCAGAGCCTTGGAGAGAAAACATTGAAAGAGAAAGAAAATGAAAGAGTGAGAAAAGGGGTCTGATTGTCCTCGTTTCAAAATAGTCTCTAGCATTCTTGTAGTTCTGATTTTTAATTTCCATTTAATTCAAAATTGAATTTGAGCTTCTGAATATTTATCTAAATCCAGTTCAAACAATTGAAATGCTAATAAAGTAATGATTGTTACAGTAATATCATGGAGAGAAGAGTAAAAGGGTTGCAGCATAAAATAGACAATGCTGCTACCAGATACAGTAAGTACTTCCTTGGATTTGTTGTCATGTATTTTGTGTGCTTTTGCTCTCTAACTCCTTTCTTTTATTTCATTATATTTCAAGTACATTCATCATATTACAGATTTTGAGACCACTGAGTATATGCCTTTTCTGGATTCTGGAAGACATAAAGTAATAAACTAAGAATAATGACTCTAGGTGAAAATAAATACTTTCAACTGGATATGGTGTCCTGGCATTATAATTCTTGCTATACAGATATTTGGGAGACTAAGGCAGTATATCATTGGTTCAAAGCCTGCCTTTTTACAGTATGAATTCAAGACCATCCTGTGTAACCTCATGCCTCAAAATAAAGAAATACAAAGAAAGGTCTTTTAATTAGTTCAGAGAAAAAAATTTTAACTATGGAAGTGGAAAGTGACTTGAGTTTTTATTTGCTGGAATGAATGTGTGATCAATAGAATAAGCTCTGATAAGAATTCTTTACCTAGGAAATATAAAAAATGAAAGGGAAGAACAAATAAAAGAATTGAACCTGAAATGATTAAGCAAGTATTAATTTAACTCTTATAACAAGGGTTGGATGGAGACTGTCTACAGCAAATTTGAGTTATACACTCACAATTGAATAGAATTTCTTAAGTAACACCATAAAGATAAAAGTCACGTGATAAAGACAGGGAACCTGTGACCAGTGTCCTCTCTCTTTTGAGCAGTTGGCACAATGATATATAACATTAAATATTTTATGAAGCTCTAGAAAGGAATTTTATATATGTGTAATGAATTTGATTTTGAAGTATTTTGTATCTTAGTGCATCTTCTTAAATACTGACTTTCTTAAATACCACCCATCTCCAAGCGTAATCTTGTTTAAGTCAAAAGCATATTAAGAATTTCTACTTGAGAGGTCCGTCCATTGTATTACAGTATGATTATCATTCTCTATTGCCAAGGAAAAGTTCTGAGTAATGACAAGCTCTTGTGGTGCTTTTGCTGGACATTAACCCCCTATTTGGTTTCGGTTTCGGTTTTGGTTTTGGCAACAAATTCTAGATACCTGCTTAAAGAATAATCTCTTTCACAGCCTAAATTGGCCATCTATTTTATGTCATTTTCTCTGCAATGTATTTTGAGTATGGACACTGTTGTTTGCTTAGAAGATGCCTGCTGGATATTTGGGTGCCTGTGTGATGTCGGGGTGCCAGAGGGATGACCAGTTGCCTGTATGATGTTCTGGTTACTGCAAGATGTCTGGCACCTGTGGGATGCCAGCTGCCAGTTGGATGCCTTGGTGCCTGCAAGATGTCTTGGTGCATGTGGGATATTTTGTGACTGTGTGAAGTCTGGATTCCTGTGGGAGGGCCTGATGTCTATGGGATGCTCAGGTGCCTACAGGAGGCCATGGTGCCTATGGGATGTCTAGGTGTCTATGGGGTGTCCACGCACCGGCGGGTTGCAGTATGCCCTGGTGCCTGAGGAATATCTGGGTAACCTCTGTGGGGTTTGGGTGCCTGTGTTATTTGGGTGTCTGTGGTTTTGCCCAGTGCATGTGTGAAGCCCTGGCATCTGAGAGATGCCCTGGTACCTGTGGAAGGCCCTGGTGTCTGAAGGATGTCTGGGAGCTTGGAGGATGCCTTGATGCTTGCAGGATATCAGAGTGCCTGTTCAGTGTCTGTGTGCTTGCTGGAGTCCCAGATTCCTGCTGATTTGGGCTGTGAGGCCCAACTTAGGATCAAACTTGGTCATGTTTGATCTCAGACTAGTATGGGTCAGGTGAATGTCCATATCAGAGCAGCCTACCCCTTCCAAATACTATTGTGATGCTCATAATCCATGCTCAAGGTCACACACAAGGTCAACTTAACTTTCTTTTCTTTTGGGGGGGGCAGAATAGGAAGAGGATGTTATGGAGATACATTGTATGAAATTCACATTATTGATAAAAGTGTTATTTAAAAATAAAAGAAAGAATGATTATGTACCCAATTGTTGGCAATATTCTTCATAGTAGGATTTTTACTTACTGAAACAAAAATATATAATACACTAGTTATACTTGCATTAAATATTAATAGAGATTTATATGACAGGAAGTATAATCAAATATATCTTAAAAAGTAATTATAGAGCTTGAAATTCTAAAATTAGTAGTAATTAGATATTCAATTTTTGGGAGTCAACACCTTAGCCATTTATATTTGATTCACTCAATTTTTTTGTTAAAATAACCAGTGACTCATAAAAAATTGCAAAATTGATAGTACTATTTTTTTATCTATCACAATTTTCACAGATATTGAATAGTTATAGTGCATTAATATAACTATTATAGTAGGAAACTGATCAACACAAGTTAGTTAGCATGTGAGTACTTTGTGTATATTCCTGTAATAGTCACATCCCAGGTGAAGGCCTACTCTTGCATAATTACATCTTTAAAAAGCTATTCTCTTGGTTGCTTCTTTGTACAGCTCCCTTGTTTCTTTTACACTTGTAACAACCTGCTAATTCTTGATACTTTTGTCATTTTTGAGAGTGTTACACAGAAAGAATCATTTTGCCTGCAACCTTTGAGGAGTTTTTCTTATTATGAAAAACCACTTTAGGTATTACAGCACTGCCACCTGTGTTCCAATTCACACAATATCAAGAGAAGCTTTTCTTAACTACTTATATTTATTTATTCAGTGTTACTGAACCTCCCACTGTTTCTTTAATTAGGTTTGTTTCCCTATAGGGAATGAAATCTTGCTGAAAGCAATTGATGAGTAGAGACTCCAAGGATTTGCTTGGCTTCTACCTTTTTCCTCTCAGAAGCTGAAGCTCCCAATCACCTTTCTTACAGTTCTGTTAGCAAAGGGAAGATCTAGGAGAAGCTTGATGATATCATTTTCCAAACTTCTGTGTTAGTAACTACCAGGAGAATATATTCTGTTTTTAAAAACTCAATTGCCTTCATAGGGATAAATAGGAAATCCTAGGATTCTTGTCTCTCTTAAAACAAAATGCATTGTGCTGAGAAGATGGCTCAGTCAATAAAATGTATGCTATGGCTTATGCCTATAATCCCAGTATGACAGAGGCAAAAACAGAAAGATCATGGAGCTTTCTGCCATGCAAATATGGATGAATTGTTGCCCTCCCCTCAGGTTAGTGACATACCTTGTTTCAAAAAGAAGGTGGAGGGTAATAAAAAAGGACAAAGTTTTCTTTTATTGTCTACATGCATGAACATGCATACCTATGCATTTCTACACAACAAGTGTTTTCTCCCTCTCCCTCTCCCTCTCTCTCTCCTTCTCTCTCTCTCCCTCTCTCTCTCTCTTTCTCTCTCTCTCTCTCTCATACACACACACACACACACACACACACACACACACACTGAATTTACAAATAAAGATTCAGGCTTCCACAAATGAATTTCCAGTTTCACCTGCCTATCTGAGTAAATAATAGTTCAAGGTAGTTAGCAGAGCAGGAGATATTGTTCAACTTGTCTATAACCTCTGTTTAAACTTGATTGTTGATTCTGACCAAGACCCTGCAAAATATCATTACAGGCTCATATTTGTAGAATTAACAGATATAAATCAGCACTATCTATACATGTTCAAAAAAGTATACCATCAACAAATGAAATTTATTTCACCAAGATAAGAGTCAGAGTAATATTAAAAAATCAATCAACTTTACCACCTGCATTATCATAACAGGGAAAACAAAAAAATTGCTTCGTAGATACAGAAAAGGTGTTAGGTCACATCCAGTGGCTTTTCATGATAAACTTTGGCCCACAAAGAAGAGGAAGAATCAGGATCACATACTCTCAAAGGCAAGATACAACATTGATCTTGTAAGCCTAACAATTGTGAGCTCAGAAAATTAAAGAACATCAAATTATAATTTCACTTGTTAACAGATGATATTATTGTTTATGTGCAAAATCTTAAAGAATTTTCAAAGGAAACTAACTAGAAGGAAATACATTAGTAAGGCCAAGGTCATAGAATACAAAGAAAATGCATAAGACACCCCCTGCACACAAGAATATACTTGATCCCACCAACGTATTTCTATGTTCTAGCCATGAATGACTAGAAAGTGATAGTTTTAAAATAGCATTCCATGATATAAGTTCTCAAGAAGAAATTAGTTTTGCATAGATTCCACAAACAGCTCATCATTTTACACAGAATGTTTCACTTACTGGAAAAGTGAAAAGAAGGAAGGAACATAAATTTTAAAACAAAAACAAAATTCTGGATAGCTTTTAGCATCCATTCCATTCCTACATTAACAAATTCACTTGGGAATTCCTAAGAAAAGGAGAACAAGAAACAAGGTAAGCAAGGAAGACTACTCCAGGGTAAGAGAAGCAAAGAAGGAAGAAAGGCCAGAGGACGTCAGAGGCAGAGGTGAGGGTTCCCTAGAGATTGTGTCCCCCAGAGATTTTGGGTATTATAGCTGCTGAGGAGAAGAGAAGAGGAGGGAAGCAGAGGGTTACCTGTGGGGTCATAGGAAAGAAGACACACGTAAGCATGGAACTTGGGGAATAGAGGAGAGAAGGAAGGAAAACCATGAGGGTGGGTTTGTATACTGGAAGATAGACACAGTGCTGAAGAGCACTTGTATGGAAAAACAAATATCCAAAGCTTCAGCATTTTGAAAAAGAAACAATTCCCTCTCTCCCCACTCCTCACTGAACTAAGTTTTTTTTTGTGCTTTTTCATGAATACTCTGTCTGGTTTTAAAATTTATAGAAAACTTAAAATCTAGCAGAGTAAAATGAACTTAGAAAAACTAATAGCCAATAGCGTCATACATAATAACATATTTTGGAATAGACCTAACCAAGTAGGTGAAAGACCTCTACAATGAAAACTTGAAATCTGTTTAAAAAGAGAGTGAGAAATACATTAAAAATTGGAAGAATAGAATTTATATTTTGAAAATTACTGTATTACAAAAGTAATTTATAGGCTCACTGTAATCCTAATCAAAATACCCACAACATTCTTTTCATACATAGAATAAAATATTATAAAGTTCAAATGGAACCTGAAAAGACCACAGGTAGCAAAAATAATGAATAATACTAGAAAAAATGAATAATACTAGAGAGAATGCCATTTCAGATTTCAGGACATATTATAGAGCTATAGTAATAAATGAAGTCTGACACTGGCACAAAACAAACATGGAGACCAATAAAATAAGATAGAAGACCTCCAAAATGAATACCTACAACTATGGTCACCTGACATTTGACAAAGAGGCAAAAAACATAGAAAAGACAGCATCTTCAGCAAATGCTGCTGGGAAAACTGGATGTCCACATGCAGAAGAAAACTTAAAAAGGTTTTAGAACAGCCAGAACAATCTTGGAGAAGCTGAGAAACTTACAGTTTCAAGGTTAACATTAAAATTGTCAGTATTAATTGGGAAAGTTTGATATTAATATAATGAATGACAAGTTGAGGAGACACAAGAGGAAGTTTATACATAGTGATAGTCAATTTTTTTAAAAGCATAATTCAATAGAGAAATAAGTTCCTTATAAAATGGATAGTTACATGAAAACGAAAATGCTCAAACTTGATTCCTGCTACCTCATTCACTGTTCAGTTCAAGAAGATACAGCTCTAAACATAGGAGCTGAAGCTGCGAGTATTGTTTCCCTTTTTTTTTTTTTTTTTTTTGACATAAAAAAAAAATGACATAGTCTTTCTATGATTGGTCTAGGACACACTGTGTAGCCCAGGATGTCCTCAAACTAACCATCCATTGCCTCACTATCCTTACTACTGGCATTTCAGTTTTGAGTTATCGTGACTGACCGTAATCTCTTTCTTATGGGACAAATAAATGTAAAGTATTTAAGAACTTTGAGTTGGAGAAATCTTACTTAGTGTTCATAGAGACTGGTGTGAAAAGTACATTCGACATAAGCAAGTGTTTACAAACTACACTACAAATTTAAAATTTTCTACTCATTAAAAGACATAGTTAAAATATTGGAAATGTAAGCTAAAGTTTGAGAAATTATTCATATATTTATAGCTGATGAAAGATGCATACTTACCATATATTAAAAATACCTAAAGCTAAACTGTATACGTATGTGTATATATAGTATGAGTAATACAGAAATTACTCATAATTTAACACTAGAAAGACAAATCATTTTATTATAATTTATTTAATTTTACTTTATGTGCATTGGTGTCAGATCCCTTGGAATTAGAGTTATATTTAGTTGTGAATCACCATGTGGGTGCTGGGACTTGAACCTGGAACCACTTGAAGAGCAGCTAATACTCTTAACCACTAAGCCATCTATCTCTCCAGCCCCTGACAAACCATTTTTTAAAAAATATATGGGCGAAATGTGTGAAGAAGCCTTATAAAACACTGAATAAGCTAAGCATAGTATTTTTAACAGTATTTGAACAGTGGTATATCTTTTGGGGAAAAAATGCTGTTCCCAGAAGACAGAGGTTTTTAATTGAAAATCTCAGAGCCAGGCATAGGTTATTACATCGATAAGTTTTTGGTCAAGGTGGCCTCTGATGCACCCAAAATAAGAGGCTACTGTCATTGGTCTTTGCTATGTATCATAATGAGATGATCAGAGAATATTGCTGAAGAAACTACACCCTTTGGTTTCAAGACATGGAGAAATAAATCTTAAACTGACCAGAGAATTCTCTTTTTGCTGACTATCTTTCATAGTGCTGAGAAGTGCCTCAGGCTGCTGGGACAGAATGGTATTAATGGTCTTACTCAGTGTTGGACCCTATATGCTATAATATGAACCTGCCAGGCAAGATGCAGCTACTGGTGTAATACCGACAAGACAATTTATGGGTAAACTAACTGTTCTCTTGTTTGGATTTGAGACTTGTTCCACAGGAAGTTATTCATGGCTGGTATTGTGAAAAGGTCAGGAAAGTAACCAAAGCAGAACCTGTTGATATTGCTTTTCTAAATGGTCTAAATTCTCAAACTTCTTTCTAAATATTTATGTTATGGGGTTGGAGTTATAGTTTATCAGTTAAGAACACCTCATGTTCTTCTAGAGGACCCAGATTTGGTTCTCAGCAACCACAAGTTGACTCACATCTATCTTTAACTCCAGTTCCAGAGAATCCAATGCCTCTGCAGACACTATAGAAATGGTGCCCATACATGCATACAGGCAAAACAGCCATATATATAAAATAAAAATGAATACATTTTAAAAATAAATAAACATTTATGATTATGCTCTTTCAACTTTTGTCAAAGTAGCTTCTTACTCCAGAAGGTGGTGGTTAATGCAGAACTAAGAATAATGGACTAATATTGCTCAGCTGTAGATGAAACATGTATTTCATCTACACTCAAGAATATCATGCGATAGGGAGTGGAAAGAATGTAAATGCTGCAGAGGAAGGAATTCTATGACATGCTGGTTTCTGAAAATGGCATGGCTGTTACACACTGTAATTCACAGTGGTTATGGTGACCTGCTCAAGATCTGAACAAGCTCAAGGGAGTCATAAATTTCAGCATGGAGTTGGGTGGGATTCCTAACTCCTTAACCTTTGCTGAAGAGTTATTGGCAGATAATGGCTACTAAGAAAGTGAGAGTTACTCCTTGAGAAGAGACTCATGGTAAACTGCCCATGCCCTAGTGGATGACCCCACATATAGGCAGCACTAATTGAATTTTCAAGAGTTAAAATAATAAAAACAACAACAACATGAAGATAGAACTTCCCAGTCATGAGAACAGTTAGTATCAAAAGTATTTCTAAGGATCTGGTACAATTAACACTCAGAAAATTCTGGAGTTTAAATTAGAGCAACTTAAGGAATGTTAGGTAGGTATTCTTCCAAACACATTCTATATTAATGTAGTTTTAAAGTGTCACTTTTTTTTCTTAAACTAAAATATTTTTGGAAAAATAACTCTGAACAAGTCGACAAGTATTGCTCTCTGTCATCTTTATGAGTCAAATTAAATATGTCAAAGTTATTCATGTCTGCCATGTTGAAGACAAAAGTTAAGCATACCCAGAAATACTCCTGTATGCCATCTTTACCTTAGAAATATGTGTTCCTTGACTCAGGTATAAGCATGTCTGGGAAAGTGTCAGTCATTTTCATATCTTAACTATGACCTAGATGGGTATGCTTACTAATCTACCCCACACAAGGTGCTTTCCCATATAAATATGTATAAGATCCCCAAATGAATGTTCATGGTTTCTTTTTTAAAGGATAGTACCTGTCATAATATAGCTCCCATACTTTCTTCAACTGTTATAGGTAATAAGCATCTGTCCTTTTTTTTTTTAAATCTTCTGGGTTGCGCTTATTGCTTTTCACTTAGTAAGAGAACTGCCCTTGTGTTTACTTTGGCAAACATTTTGCAAATGTACTCTATTGTTCTCTGAAAATTTAAATTTCATAGTAATTCAAGTTCTAGGAGTTCATCCAAGAGACATGAAATTTTAGAATAATAAAAGGCTTTCACAAGATCCTCCTAGCAACCTAATCAAAATAAATAAAAATTGAAAAGTATTCATCAACACAGGAATGGATAAGGCAAAATATATTGTTACAGCTCAGCAATAAAGATGATAACTGATACATACAAATGTAGGAATAAAAACAATGTATTTTCTGCATCTAATATACTTCACTAAAATCTCTAGAGTAAATGAAAGATTGACAACATAAAAGAATACTAGGTTATGTAAAATAAGTTTTATGTGTTACATAAAAAACAGAAACAATGATGAAAAGAAAAAAGAAAATCTACCTATATATTTTAAGATTAGGTTTGGTATGGTATTAATAATATTGCAAAAGTATGATTAGAGACAAGATTACGATCTAACAATAATAAGATGAGGGATTTAAGAAGGCTTGCTTGGACTGAGATCTTTCTGTGCCTTTAAGTCTACATCTACTCTATTGATAATTCAGAGTTGAAGGAATTGGCTTACTTTTTCTTGGAGATATGAAGAAACATCTCTTTACCCCAATTAGGGCACTGACATACAGTAACATGATTCATGAACTGATGAACTAATTTATAGGACCATAGGTGACTCAAAGGCAGCTGCATCACTGGACAGTCCCACCTAGTACCATTGAATAGTCTCAATCCTCAACACTCTATTTTTTATTTGGACTAGAAATGGCCTAAGACTAACTACAAGCAGTTGAGGGCTAGGAGGAAGTGATGGCTGGAATCTCAAGTTAGGTTCTGGTGACTCTGTCTTGACAGCCTTGCTATCACCAATGTAGTTTGACTATGGGCCATGACTGTGGACCACCACATTCTGTAGTTTTCAATAGCTTCTCTGCATTAAAAATGGCTGATGATCATCCCATTCAATAAGAAACATGCATTCCAACAGAAGGGCACACTTGGGATGAAAATATCATGGATTTCTTGATAGAAAATAAACTAGGTATGAGGGCCTAATTAGGACAAAAAAATTTTCTTTTTGTATCGTACTTATCATATCAGTAGAAACCTAATTAGAACAAAGAATGTTGCATAGAAATGTTTAATTTAGTGGACTTTAAAGACTCTAAGGTAATTTTTAAATTTACCCGTGGAAGAATTAGCATGTACCATTTTTGTTCCTGTAAAAGTAATTGTATGCCAATCTTGTTCTTGCATTCTGATTCACAATGATCAAGATAAATTTTGCAAATAAATGAATTTTATATATTAGATATATAACCTCATTTGCACTGTAACTTCACATTTTATTCTGTTTATCTGAATTGTTCCCATGGAAAAATGTATGCCATGACTTTAAAAAAAAAAGCATCCATTTTAGGATTTTCTTTAAGTGTTTAAGCTAAGAATAATTGTTCCATTTCCATTAAAATGTGTTTCAATCTGTTTCCTCTCAATAAAAACTACTTTGTTACATCATGTATTATTTCTAAGGACTTAAAATTCAGTCAAGCTTTTACTTGTCCAAGTATCTCAATTTTGGCAATCACAAGTATTTGTTCAGGTTTCTACCTACATTTATTGGGCAAATTTACAGTTATGGTAAATGTTTCAAAAAACTGATTGAACAATATTACTTTCTGATTTTACTTGGTATCTAGTAAACATTAACCTGGAAATGGATTATAATTTCAGTTCAGAAAATTATTTATGATGTATGTTTCATAGAGTTCCAGTAAAATAAAAATAAAGACATTTTATGGGGATTTGGGCCACATCTGCCTAAATGCCCTTTCATCTCTGACTACGGGGAAAGGTGCAATAAAATTTTGTATATAATGAGATTTAAAATGGCTATAAATAATAAGGGCAGCTATTGAACTCTCTTAAATGTCAAAAATTACTAAAGGAGATGTCCAAGTATCGAAATCTTTTCTTCTATTGAAAAGGCTACCTTCAAACTTTCTTTTTCTGGGGATTCAAACTGAGAAAACCCAGAGCTTGCATATGCTGTCTTTGCCTTTATTGATTCATCCTGAGGGAGTTTAATGACTTTCATGTTACAGCTTGATTTTCCAGGCCCTGCCTTCCACTGTCACTTACAAAACGCAATCAACAGAACAGTTTTCTCAAGCAAGCCGTTTCTCCTGTATTTGCATCCATTTTCATGGGAAACACCAATCAGGGGTATAGAAATACTTAGAATGCAGAAGGGTTTACTTTTCAAATTATTTGAGTATGATCCATCTTGAATTTCTATTTTGACACAGAAATGTTTAGTCAATAAATTTCAATGGCACAACCAACACAGCAATAGCAAAAAGTACCATAATGTCAATACAAAAGAGCTAGTGTATTTTGAGGTGTGGTTCTCTTGCACAAGAACAAAATTGAACACTTTTCATATTAAAAATAAGATACATACATTTCCACAATCTAATAAATTGTATGGCATGCACAGAATTTATTTTGTAATTGGATAAGAGGAGCTGTATACTAATTCCTATGTAACTTTTCTGGTATAACAAATATTACTTTTGTTGAAATGACTTAAATTCAAGTGAATTTCTCTCAGTGCAGTGTTGCATGTGAAACTAACTAGCAACTTCACTTTGGGGGAAGTGGATTTCTGACCAGTCTCTACATATGGTGTATAGCTATTTTTAAGTTTGTAGGGTGTTTCCCATTAAATTCATAGTAATTTGCTCCACTACCAGCAGTGTACACGGACTCCCCTTTCCCATTGCTGCCAGTACTTATTATTGTTCTGTACTCACTGGAGAATGATGGTCTTCCTTCATTTTGTTTTCAGTTTCAAATGAATGAGTTTATCAAGCATATAAAATTATCAAGACAGTAGTATAAAAACAATTAGCACAGAACTGAGAGCTAATAGAAGCAGACAGATAGTAAAGTACCAGAAATCAGGCATTTACAACATCAAACAGACACAACTTGAGTTGCTTGACTGAGGAAACAAAGTAACATCAACAAATTTGCAGGAGAAACTGACAGGGTTAGCTATATTGAAGCAGTCAGCTGGAGTTCCCAATCAAGTATGTTCTCCCATTGACCAACTACTGGCGTCTCAGTCCCACTGCTGGTATTTTTATACAGTAGAATTAGTAATAGTAATTGCTACTGAAAATGGTTTTTCTCACTGTCTACATGCCAGGATGAGATAGATGTTCTTAATATCCCTAGAGGTTTCCCTAATTTACTTTTTCTTGTTATAGGGCCAGATTGCTAACCCATCACCAAGTCAAACGACCTTGGAAGATACTTTGAATCATATCTTGTGGTTGAAATTGGAAAAACTACCTTGCTTGCACAGTCAGCTTCTCAGTAAGCTTAAACAGCACATATCCATTTCAATGACTTTAGATCACAATTGCTTTAAACCTTTGGGACAAGTCTCCCTAATAGGTGTGAGGTGACATATCTTTGCAGTTTTAATTTGCCTTTTTAGGATTTAGCATACTTGATACCCCTATGCCTATTTTCCTTTTAGAAATATCTATTCAGGTGTTCTGTTCATTAAACACTGAGGTAGATAGAAATCTCATTTCAGAAAAAATGAGATACAAGACATATTTATTCCAAAAAGTCACTTTGGTCTTCAGTACTTTCCTTTCTATGAAAATGTTTTTTTTTTTTTCTTTGATATGGTTGAGGTTTTAAATTTTCTCAATAACTTCATATTTTATTTTGATATATTTATGTAATCCAAATCAGGGCATTACTTCTTTTTTGTGTGTGTGTGTGTGTGTGTGTGTGTGTGTCTGGCCATACCCATCTTGCTACAGTATATGTATGGTCAGAGGACAAACTGATGCCAGATCTTAGTTCTACTTTGTTTGAGAGAGTCTAACCTGTTGCTTATGCAGGTTGGCTGGCTCTGGAGTTTCCCATGAGATTCTCCTATCTGAACCTTCCATCTCTCTATAAGGTGTACCATGGTTATAGATTCATGTACTTCTGCATCCATCTTTAATAAGAGATCTGGATATCCAAACCTAGGTCAGACTTAGGTAGCAAGGGTTCTTCCCATTGAGAATTATTCATCACCAACCTACTCTTTTTAATTCTTCCCATTAATAGGACTGTAATTATCATCTAAATCCAAGACACACACTATTAGTATTATATAAACCTATATGAAATTTCTTAGAATGAAGATATTTAATTTTAATATTTTAATATTTATTTTGGCTGTAAATAGAGATGGGTCTTAAGACAATTCTGAAATGCATTATAACTATGTGAGACATCTACTTGATAGTTGGATGTTCTATAAAAGTGGACACCATATCAAATTGTTTACAATGATATATATGAGTACAAATATACAAAGTCACATTCATTTAATAAATTTAAAGTCCTACATATTTTTAAATGAACAAAAATGCACATTTTCAAATCATTTTCAAGCATATTTATTTTAGTAAAAATGTAAGTATGACTTTCTTTTTCATAAGATGAAATCATGTTTTATTTTATTTTATAATTTCTTGAAATACATAGAAAACAGGAGATCAAAAATAAATTCATCAAAACATTTCCCCACACACTTTGCTTACCGCCTCTCATAATAAATACATACTAGACCATTTTGCTATGGGTGAACAAATCCAGAAAAATTTGTATGTTAACAATACGTGCTATATTATACAGTGAAATATTGTTTGACAGTATAGATTCTTTTCTATAAACAAAACATTAATATATCTCACTAAATCAAATTATTAATAGTAGTTATGGGGAAGGAACAAGATAATTAGAGGGATGTTTGAAGTGAGTTATGGGAAAGGCAAATAAAAGTTTTATTCATTACTCAGAGATATTCTTGGTGTGAGAACTTAGCAAGGAGAAAGATTTGGTCAGACAAGTAAAGCAGGAGTGTGGTGGCTTTAGATAGACTGGTTTCTATCAGAAGTTCCCCACCTTCAAGAGCAAAGGGAGTACAACAATGTATCAACTAGGTTAATGTTCTTCCTGCAGAGTGAGTGTTGAGACATGGAACAACCTCTGTAATGATGTACTTTCCAGAGTCAGACCAGAGGCACTGAAAAAGTTCGTTGGGTTTTGTTTTTTGTTTTGTTTGTTTGTTTGTTTTGATGTTATTTGTTTTGTTTTCTTGAAAGTATGGCACTTCTTTAGGAATTAGTTAAATCTATCTGAAACTAAAGAGATAATATTGTGTCTTAGTTGTATAATCATTGTAATCGTATCAAATTAATTTCAATATTATAAGGTAACTTTAAATTTCAGTAATTTTGTAAAGCACTTTAAACAATCATAACCTTAACTATTAACTTCTTAGTTTTTGTTTAATTTTAACAATCATTGGTCCTGATTATATGTTTGAGTAAATATTTTTTTTAAAGCATTATCTCATGACTAACTGTAGAAACTTGAGGGCAAAAATTTTACAAGGCATTAAACCAGACAGTTTCTATAAAGCATAAGCACTGTAACTAATGCATTTTAACTACATTTCCTGACTGAAAAGATAAATGAAAGTGTGTTATTATCACTGTGGATAATATGCTTCTCTTGGAATTCTACTGAAACAAGAAAGTCTCGATAAGATTGTGGATGTAGATGTAGAAAAAGATGTAGAAACACCTGAAAAATAAATATGTTAAATAAAAAGAGAATTTAAATCATTGCACTTCTTTAAGGAGTGTGGATAACTTTTGTTAGAATAGCTATCTTGTTTAATTTCATCCAACATTTAAATAAAAAGGGCTTCTTTATTGACTATAAACCACACACTACAAAGTAAGATGACTTTTTCTTTTCATAAAGGCAGCCAAAATATAGGTTTGAGTATTTTTACTTGGATTTTTTGGTCTTATCTAATTATATTGGATATTTATCACAAAATAAAAACTGTAATTTTATTCCATAGTGTTTTATGTGTGTGTACATTTGTAAATATTAAGCAAATAAAATTGTTTGGAATTTTGATAATTGTATGTAAAGCAGTATGGTTGTTGACAATCCTGTTTAAAGGTAGTGGAGATTCATATGGCTTGTAAGGTCACCCTTTCCTTCCTGAGATGGCAGTTGTGTTTTTCTTGTTTAACCCTTCCATCAGTAAACAGATTTTCTGATCTCTCAACTATTTAACAACTATACACAATACCAACTTTCTTATTATCTGCTTCCTTCTCTTCTCCTGTTCCTCCACTGTACTTTCCTTTCCCCCTTTCCACCTTTTTCCCTGTAACATATAGATAGAAATTAAGTGATTAGGAATTTTGATAATTATATATTTTCTAGAAATTATTAGTTAATTCTGTTATGGCTCTCATTCATTAACTAAATGATTTTCTAACTTAGGTAAAAGTAAAACATGAAATCATGGGTCTTAAAACTAATAACACTGCAAAAAATAATGTGCTTTGATTTTCTTCTAGAAAAATAACTCATGTAAGCACAATAAAATCAACATCTATTACAAAATTGTCACACCAAAATCAGGCACAAGAAATATGTCTGCTTGCTACTTAAAAATTCAACCTACCACAAGCAATCAAGTTGAATGGACATTTCTTTATTCAGTGATTTTTGTTAAGAGAATCTAACAAAAGTAGCAGAAATGTTTTGTGTCACTCATACTCAATTACAAAAAAAGTTCCTTTATAGTCCACCATATACGCTTATGTTAAGTTAGCCAGATATATTTATGAAAACAAAAAATTCATCATGATGAATACATATTTAGTCATATTTCACTGATTCTAGAACTCATGCTGTTTCTAGAACTCATAATGTTTCACAATATCATTTTAAATACAAAATTAATGAACTTTCTAGACTGGATACTAGTCACTTAGAAATTTGAAAAAAATTTCCAGTAATTTTAAATATATTTGAGATTATAACTATATCATTTGTCCCTTCCCTCTCCTCCCATCAAACCCTAACCTTCCCACTGCAATCCCCCCTTTCAAATACATGGTCTCCTTTATTTTAATTGATATATATTTTTCCTAAATACAACCTGCTCAGTCTATATAATGTTACATGTTTGTACAATAACTTAAAACAAATTACATCTGTTCTTATAAACATTGAGTTAGTCCCAATTCTCACAAACATGAAGCATTATTATGAAAGCAATTGCTGACAGATTAAATTTAAACTTAAAGATAATTTAAATTTTTTTCAGTGGTGGGGCTAGAGAGATGGCCCAATGGTTAAGAGCATTGGTTGCTTTGCCAGAGGACCTGAGTTCAGTTCCCAGCATCCACACACACTTCACCATTGTCTTGTCTCCATTTCCAGGTAATTCAACACTTTCACACAGACAAATATGTAGGCAAAATACAAATGTACATAAAATAAAAATAAATAAACTATAAAAAGTCATCACTTCAAAGAAGTTTTTCGGGACTAGGTCCATATATATTTCTCCACGTTAGAAAACAAAGTAGCTCTGTAAGAGTGCCATTAAATGATGGAGAAGACTATAAAATACCCAACACCATGGAGTGAGGCAAAGGTGCTGAAATAACTCACCAAATCTCCAGTTTGACTCACCTTGTTATTAGATATCAAGTCATACAATCTTTAGGGTATAACATGCCTGTTGTATCGACGTCAGAATTCCTTGGGCAGAACTTTACAAAGGAATGAATTGGTGTACCTAGTAGAGAGAGAAAGGATAAAATTACACAGTCAATACACAACAAATAGATGTTCAGTTCTTTCTCCATTTCATAGTCACATCCTTGATAACAGGGAAATTTGAGGGGGTAGATAAAAATTGACATTTAATTTTATTCTCTTAATTTCTTTCCTGACATGCTTTATAGACAGAAAAAGTTCTCCTTTAGAAATCATTTGGATTTCTTTAGAATCATTTAGGTTGCCACCTTAGGTGTCTTGAGAAAAGGAAAAATTATCTAAAGATTGGTTTAAGATATGAACCTTCCTGATATGAACCACTCCCTGAATAATAACTTCTTTCTGGCTCATAATGAAAGAGAGATTATATGGAGGTCATCTTGGGAAGGGCATTCTTTCTGAAGAAGAAATTGCCTCCTCTGAGTCATTATTCAGCTCTAAGGTCATGGGCAAAAAGAACTGAGCTCATCTGGAAGCTAAATTTGCTGGGTAGGGTCGTTTAAAGAGATTGCAAATATAAGTATAGCCTGTGGTGGTAAAATATGTCATTACATAGCAAAAAAGAGAGAAGCTTTTGATAAAAAGAACACCTGTGCTGATTCAACAATTAATTTCTCATACTGCTGTAGTAAATCTCAGTAAAATGGGTGGCTTAAAACCAGAAAAAGACGGTTTTTACATTCTGGAGTCTAGTATTTCAAAGCTTGTATATCCTCAAGGTTATGCTCTCAATATAGGCTTTAGAGGAAAGGTATTTTTCTTTAACATCTGGTGTTACCATCTCTCCTCAGTGCTCTTTGGCTGTCTGTACTCCAAATGATGTGTTTGTCATCACAGAGCCCTCTGCTGGGAGAACTTTGTGTCTTCCTTCCTCTTAGGAGGGTACTAGTTGTGTTGGTCAGCTTTGTGTTGCTGTGACAAACATCAGAAAGAAACTATTTAAAAGAAGGAAAGATTTATTTTTGTTCCCAGTTTCAGCAGTTTCGATCTTAGCTTGAGTGGATGGATATATTCTGCTTGGCCTGAGATGAGTCAGAGACATCATGGCAGCAGCAGTGTGTGGACCAAGGCTTCTTACCTCTTGGTGGCCTGGAGGCAAACAGGAATATTATGAATACTAGATGGCTTCCTTCTTCCATTTGTGCTAGATCTGGCCTTTCCTCATTTTAGATGGAGCCACACAAATGAAAGGAAGGGCTTTCCCTTTTGGCTCTTCATTTCTTAAAACATCTGTATGGTCACATTCAGAGTGTGTTTAAGAATTTTTCTAGGCTTCACTCAATCAAATCGAGTTCACAGTCAAGATTATCCATCATGCAAGCTCTACTTAAGGAAGACTTCTCCTACTCCATTGAGCTCCCATAATTTGTTCATATTTGTAAAGACCCCATTTCCTAATAAAGTCACATTCATGGACACAAACCAAGGGTTAGGACATGCATTCCAATTTGTGGGTTCATGTAAGTGTGAGTGTATGTTTGTGTGTAGATTCAATGTAATATTATGCTACTTTTTGAAAAATAAGTTAATTTTAATTTTAATTTATTGATGATATCATTTTTCTTTTAGGTTAAACATATTGTTTACTGTTCCCTTGTCTGATGGTCTTGAGGGTTACACTTAATTCAACTGGTTTTCATAGACTCAGTATCCTAATCATGTGTTTTGTGATACAATACTTTGACAACAAGCAACTTAGGGAACATGAGTTTTTGTTGATACACAAGTCCAGGTTACAATCAATCACTTTTGGAAACTCATAGGGACAGGAGCTTGAGACAGCTGGCCATATCACATCTACAGTCAAGAGCAGAGAGAAATGAATGCATGTATGCTTAGTACTCAGCTGACTTCCAGGGCCCCAAACCAAGGAATGGTACTACCCACTTTCAGGCTGGATCTTCCCACACCAATTAAGGGAAGCAGAGAAAATCTATCACAGATATGTCACAACCAAGTTGATCTAGTGGATTACTCATTAAAACTCCCTTCTCAGGTGGTTCTTGATTTTTATCAAGTTAACAATTAAAAGTAACTGACTGGGTCAGGTGGTGACTCACGTCTTTAATCCCAGTACTCAGGAGGCAGAGGCAGGTGAATCTCTGAAAGTTCAAGGCCACCTTGTTCTACAGAGTGAATTAAAAACAAACAAACAAACAAAAAACCGTAACCATCAAGGATGACCCTGAACTCTGCTTCAAGCATGCCTCAGTGTCCTGTGAAACCCATGGCTTTGTGAATGCTATACAAGTACTCTATGAAAACAGTTTACATCCTTAGCCCCTTTTGTCTTTTAAAATATTAGTTTATTCAGAAGAAAGAATAACATTTTATCTCTCCAAAATAAATGATGAGGGCAATATTTGCTAAACCAGCACATCAAAGACACATAGACTTTGCTAGAATTATTTGAATATTGAGTTACTGGGTACACATGGATACACTTATATATACTATAATTTATACATATTATATAGTATATTGTACATATACATGTATACAAATTATATACATATAATTTATACATAATGCATACATATTATATACTATATATGAATCATGGTACAAAGTGGAACAATATTTAGAATGTACCTGTGTAAATGTTATTTTTCTGCATCACAAAAGAATCTGAGACTAACTTATTATGCAGAAATTTATGATTTAATTATCATAGCTAATTACAGGGGAAGAAAGTAGAACATGCTTTCTTTGACTGCTCAAAGACTTTCTTTAACATTCCATAACTATATGAGGAGAATCGGAGCTGATTCTTTCATAGGGTATGGGTGGTAATTGTCCATTTGCAAATAATACTGTTGCCAGTAGCATAGTTTTATTATGTGTGTTTACAAAAAGTGACACATACATTCCCATACTACATTTTTCATGTTCCTGTATTTTGTCTCATTCTGTTACTTTAAGTTCTACATGTTTCATTAAATAAACTAACTTATTAAAGAAAACACAAAGGGTCAAATTTAGTACAGTAGAGAAAACAGATTCTTTTTGTTGTTTTTGTTTATTTTTATTTTCTGGTATAGTACATCCCAACACCCTTCTTCCCCTCCCTCCACTCCTCCTAGCTCCTCCCAACTCCTCTCTCCTAATCTACCCTGTCACTCCCACCTATCTCTACCCAACCTCTCCCCAGAAAAGAAGAGTCCTCCCAGAGTTGCCACTCAAATGGCACAACAAGATAGAACAGGATCAGGCACTAATTCCTACATCAAGGGTGGACTAGGCAACCCAGCAGGAGGAGAAGGGCAGGCAAGTGTCAGAGGCAATCCTCCTACTCCTGCCTGTAAGAGTTCTGCAGGAGCAAGTAACATAAAGACCTCTTTGTGGAATAGGAATAGCAGCAGATGTTCCATATCTGCTGGTCCAGGCTCTGGGATTCCCTAAGAGTGCTAATCATTTGCCACAGTTAGGTTTGTTCTCCTGCTGCCCTAGACCCCTCTAATCCTCACAATCTCCCTTTTCTGTAGTTTCCCTGAGCTCTGCCTGTTTTTTGGCCCTGGGCCTCTGCATCTGCTTCCATCAGTTGCTGGAGGAAGCCTCTTGGATAAATATTGGACTAGGCAGAGCAGTGCAGGATATCATTAGATCAGAAAATAGATTCTTTATGCTATCTTTAATTTTTTTTCTTTCAGGAAATAACTTTAATAATATTATTATTAATGATAGGTATGCCTGAAGTTTGTCTGGGTGAAACAAAGTAAATATTCTGGACACAACTTTATTTTACAGATTTGTGACAATATAGATCAATTTAAAAAATACAGCTACCTACATAAATATTCAGTTTAGAACTCAAAATTCAGAGAAGGAATGAAGAATGGCACAGTAAAGTTGAATGATATCCAACCAAACTGCACATAGCTTAAAATCTTGGAATGGGGTCTTTCAAGGAACTTTGAATCTGAATTTAAAAATAAAGATTACAAAAAAATCAGATTCCTTAGACTTATTTGTATAAAAATATGAAGGTTAGCATAACAATAGGAACACTAGTAAAAGTAATTTGGGTTCATGTTCCTATGTATGCATGTAAGCATGTGTGTGTGTGTACATGTGTGTGAAGAACAGAGACAACCTTGGGTGCCATTATCTTACTATTTATTTATGTATTTATGTATTTATTTATTTATTTAGAGTCAGGGTTTTTCCTGACCTAGAACTCACCAAATATGCAAATTTGGCTAGCCAGCAAGCCCAGCTCTCCTCCTGTTTCCACATTGCCAATTCATTTAGCCACATCCTGCCTTTGTTATTTGTGTCCTGGGAACTGAGCTCAGATTCTTGTGTGCATAAGGTAAGCACTTTACTGATTGAGCTGTTTCCCAAGCTTAGTAATTGTAACTTTAAATAGAATTAAAGACTGATCTTTGTTTAAGAGAAAAACAAAGGAGAGGATACAAAAGGATACAAAAAGAGATGAGACAAATCCAGAAGACAAATCTAATGTAATTTGATGAGAATGCCCATGAGATCAAACATTTTAAACAAAAGAAAATATTCTGGTGAAGAGACTCAAATTAATGGTGTTCTTCTAAACACTCAAAGAACTATATTCTCTTGGGATACTGTATCCCTACATTTTCCTTTTCTGTGATCTAGATAGATACTTTTTATGGTCTTTTCTAGAGAAAACAATCCTCTGCATTTTTTTGTAAATGTGTAATCACAGATTTTAGTTCAATAATCAAAGAAATAGTTTAAGCTCATGTTCTAAAAACTACAGAGGTGACTTCATAAACACATTCCCCAACTTTCAGTTTCCCTACTTAAAGAAGTTACCTGACTCTATAGAAGGACTAAAGCCAGAAAAACTAACAAATGCATCATTTTCTGGCAAGATAGATACAAGGAAACAGCTGTTACATAAACTACTTCTTCCAAGAATCAATTTTCCATTTGTAGCAGGAAGACTATTTCATTTATGTGCACAGAATTTTTTCTGTAGTCTATTAAAATAGAAAAAAAAAACAGAAAAAACATCCATCAGGTGACAAATTATATTGACAACCAGGGTTAGAAATGACTGGTGGCTGAAAAATTTTAGCAGACAATGGTTGGTCAGTAGTAATTGTGTGCTCTGACAACAAAATGTGGGAGTTTGAAACTAAGACAATATTTTAAGTATATTCATAGATGAATATATTTAAAGGCATTAATTTCAGGAAAAATCAGTAGATACATAGATCTTAGCCTCATTGGTACACAAAAATGACAAATGAAAGATGAATTCTATGTTGTAGTTTTGGTCTCCAGGGGTGTGTGTGTGTGTGTGTGTGTGTGTGTGTGTGTGTGTGTAGGGCATGTTCAAACACTCGTGTATGTGTGGATATCAAAGGACAACTCTCAGGTGTTAGTTTTCTCCTGCCATTTGGGGGAATTAGATTTGATATTTCCTAACGTATCAGTGAGTAAATGAATTCCTGATAATGATACTGGGTACTCAGGTAATTGGACTATTAAGTTTGATTCCCTTTCTTGTCCATTTTTCTGTAGTACTGAGTTTTTCACATGAAGTTCTATTCATCATTTCTTCTTTACAGTTTCTCTTTTTTGTGTTAATTCACTCCTACTTCTTGTGGTCAGAGAGCAACTTGCTTTAGATGCTGCAGTCTTTTTGATTCTTTGTGTTAGGTTTCACTGGCTGTTTCACATTTCTTCTCTCACTTTCTTCTTTAAGCTGGAAATCTCATCATTATCTCTACAACCCTACGTATGGCTATGACCCCATCCTTCACTCATACTTCACCCTGCTTGTGCTTTTTTCTTAGTCAGCTTAGTCATAAGTTTTTAATTTAGTGCCAGAGATGTATCAATAATATTATCCCTTGCTATTAAACTTTTGAGGTGGGAAGTAGACAGACATGATTTGCATTCTGAGCTTCTGATATCTACTTTGAAGATTATATTTTTCAGTAGGAAAAATATCAACAAATGTATGAACTGAGTGTTTTGGGGTACTTGTCCTTACTGTATAATATAAAACAAAAACCCTTGGCACATTATACAGAACAAAAAATATCATCTCAATCCAAAAACAATAGTGAGTGAAGTGTATTTTAGCAATGATTCCATAAATAAAAAGACAATACAAAGACATACTCCTCATAGTCAAAGCTTTAGTAATTCTATTTCCTATCTGTCAATAGAGATTGTGCTCTATGATTTCTTCCAGAGAGTCCAATATGCTCTTGGCAACATTTTAAAATATTTTTAAACAGATCTGATCACAGATGTAATACTTTTTTGCATATTAATCCAGTTGTTTCCTGTTTCTCTACCCAATTATTTCTATCCTTTTGATCTTTGGAGTGATCATCAATAAAACTTTGCTATAAAATTACTTGACCCAAAGTTCATCAAGAAAAAAAAAATTATGGTAAACATAGCACTTTGCAATGTTTGTGTTACTAAGTTTTGCAACTAAGCTGTAACTAAGTTTACTGCAAATATTTTGTAAGGAAAGTTAAAAAAAAAACCTGTCAGACTAAACTCTACACACGTTTTATAATCTTCATTGCTATGCAGGTATGAACCACTGCACAATAGACCAGTGAGATGTATGTTGTTTTGTAACCTTTGAAGAAATTATCTCTATAAAATATTCACTTGGGTTTGTTTCAAATAAATCACTTGAAATTATTCCAGACTCTGGAGGCATATAGATCAAGAGATCAAGATCATGACTACATAGTAAGTTCAAGGCCATCCTGAGCTTTATGGGACTAAATGAAACAAATAAAACAAAGATGGAACAAATAAGGAGAGAAGTTGATAATACACAAAATTTAAAACTAGGCAAAATATGCATTTATACTCACAGTCCAAGGTCCAAATTGTTCATTTCTTCCAAGTAAATAGCATCTGTACAAACCCACTTGAAGTAATATTTAAAATGAAGAAATTAAAATGATAAATTAAAACTTATTGTAAAATGTGATAATTTCCAGGAAAAGTCAATAGATACATAGGTCTTAGCCTCATTCATAAAAATAAATGGCAAATAAAAGATACAAGCCTATGTCTTGTCTTTCAGAAGGAGAGATTGGAAAGGTTGAACATTATTCAGAGACAGCAACATTGCCATTTATAATTGGTACAGTCGTGAGGAGACACATATTCTAGGAGCATTTGGCCATATGTGTCAAAATGTAAAATATGTGTGGTCTGCAGTTCCCATCTATCTTGTGATCTTGGATTGGCTCACAAGAACATATTGAAACATAATGTAAGAATATTCATTTTACCATTAAAACTTAAAAAACAACCTAGAAAGTAGCATAATAGTGAAGAAATAAGGAATAAATTAAAAGCTCAAATTATCAAAATAAAATATGCAGCATTTATGTGAACAATGAGATACATCTGAGTTACTAACATTAAAACATCTCAGGTGATATTCTTCTGTGAACAATAAATATATTTATATACATGTAAAAATAGGAATTGAATGTGTATAGTATAGTTCATTTAAATTCAAATACAAGAAATCAGTTTATTATCACATAGAACAAAAGAGGAGAAACTTGACATTGTAGGAGATATTAGTACATTAATAGATTAATAGATGACCTGAATTTAGTAAAAATTGCCTGTTAGAATTTCTGATTATGGGGAGTAAAATGTAGCAATCAATTCTATGTTAGCATAACACACACAGAACTGTGTGAAAGAAGATATTGATGGCCTCCAACTTATGATGTTTTAACATGTTTTCAGCTACATGATGGTTCAAAAGTGACACATTTCATAGAAACCACACATTAAATTGTCAATGAGGGCAGGGAAGCATCATGCAGCATCATATTGTAATACTGGGCAGGAGTTAACCTAGGCCCAGTCAGACAAGGACTCTAGAGAGTAATTCTGTATTGTATTGGTTGCTATGGTGCACAGTAAATTATGTATTGTAAATGCATTTATCCCCTTGATATTTCCAATTTTTCAATGGGTTTATCAAAACATTAATGAAACTGTAACTCAACATAGGCAACAGAAAATTCTGTTATAATTACTTAGAATAAAGTAAGCAGATATAGAGTAAGTTGTTGACAAAAATCTAGGCTGCCTGTATTTAATATTTGATGAAGAAATAAGTGTTGAAGTAGACATATTGGCCTTGGTATATTCTGTTTATAAACAAAACAAAAGTAATTCAAGACTCAGCTAATCTGATCACTTTCTATATAAATTTAAAAGTAATAGAATGAACTTTTTCCCTTTGGTCTGAATTTTTCCATATTGAATTTTCTATGAATCATATCAATTCAGCTATTGCTATAGTTTAGTATATTCTGTATAAAAGTCCAAACCTATATATTTCACGTTTTCATGTGCATTTCATGAAAATATGTACATATTTGCACACAATTGTTAATATGCTCTGTGTTTACACAGAACCAACCAAAGTAAATATAATACCATTCTTGAAATCAGAATTTTTATATTATTCTTAATTCAAATCATGAATCGAACTGTCTTGCTGGTCCTCCCCACTCCCAGCTCTTTTCATTTTATACAGCTTGAGTACCCCTGTGTACTAATGTTCTCCACTCAGCTGAATAAATATTTTCAACACTACTATTTTTGCAAACATAAATATACTTTGTAGTCAGACAAGAAAACAAATCAGAGGAACACCCCAACATCAGATTTCCTAACAGAGGCAACTTCTAACACAATTTGCTTTATTACATGGCTGCCCTGGAATAAAAGTGTCTATACAATGTCCCTGCAAACTCCCAGTACATTAACTCTGCCACAATGCATTAAGATACCACAAGTAGATTCAGTGTGTGAAAATAAGAAGACAAAGTAAATAATTTTTATGAGAATCACAAATAAGATCCAGTTGCTAGGGAGAGGTCATGCTTAAGTTTTACATGTCTGGGCCATTTTAATAGCCTTTCTGAATCCTACGAGTAGCAAACACTTCTTAATCTACAGGTTTACCCACATCCCATTGAGGGATATAACAATATATTTTCTTAATTGAAAAATAAATTTAAAGCTCAATGGTTAAGAACTATAATTTGGCCAGGCATGGGAGCTCACTCCTGAGATTCTAAGGTTTGCCAGGCATGAGTCAGAAGGATTGCTGCAAGTGTGAGACTAGTCTAGGCTATCTAGTGAGTTCTTAGCCAGGTTAGAGAATGAGATCTTGTCTGAAAAAGAGTAAATACACACCACCACCAACAGCAACATGATTATTGACCATTAAGGTATAAGTTGTGTTTTTTTAGCACTTGTTTTGACTAAGAAACAAATATTTTACATTTAAGATAAGGAATGCTCAATAATGTAGATCTTAAGACTACTTTAACAAACCATTATATTTCAATTTCTGTTAAATACTCAAGCTCTTTCATGGCACATAAAGCATTTGCCCACTCATGAGATATAATTTTTATAACAAAATTTAGTTGTTATTTGGTCAAAGAAAGGTATAATAGAGACTAAAAAAAGAGAAGAAAAATTATAAAAACAATATTACTGGTAAACAAGGGGAGTCACATTAATCAAAGTGGCAGCATTTGAATGTCTTAGGTAAATTTTGCCTTACCTTAACAATGTTTGAAAATAACCGATTAAAATTTTTTACTTCTATGGAAATGTTTACTATAGTTTTATGTAACATAATATGACTATAATTGTCCGAACTTTTCAAGAGACTACCAACAATTTCTCCAAAGCTTCTCCTGGCATAAAGAATAGGTTTTCAAGATTTAACAGCATGTTCATGAAACAGTATATATTGGTTTACAGATATGTCATATCTGAAAGATACTAGTTGAAACTTGAATTGCTTGCTACAGGTCATAATATCCCAAGATGGGGAATAATTCTTAATTTTACATTAAGTATGCCACAACTCTGTTAGGTGATTCAAGTTTCAGACTTTGAAAAATTATACATCATGAGCAAGTATTAGTTTGGCCATCAAAATAAGTTGACCTGTAGATGAACTGTAAGGTTTGGGGGTGTTCTCAAGACCACAGAACTGACTGAGGAGATGATTTTTAATTTGAATGGGATATCATTGGTGGTGACCATTATGGCTAACATGAAGGAAGAACTCTTGTGAAAATTATATATAAGTCAAGTTGTAGAGATTTATTTAGAGAGCAGAAGGTCTTATTTAAAGCAGTGGCCATGCCCCAGATGATAGCAATCTGCCTTTCTAAAACTAATCTGTTTTTATAGGAAGGAATCAAAGAGAAATGATGTCCAAGGAAATTCTTGTTGAGCAAGGCACTGTGGACTGGGTGCTTTATAGCCTTAGGTGTCTCAGCATCCTGGATTCTGTGGAACCTGTCTTGAATCAGTGAAACAGTTTCAATTGGATAGAAACCCAAGCAAAATGATCTGGTTCCTGGTATCTAGGCAATTCTATTTGTTGAAATGCTCTTTAAATTTCATTGACATTATAAAACACCAAAGGAAAATTCACTTAATTCAGTTTTAACTTGAAAAGAAGTTGGGCGGATCATAATTTGAGCACCTTAATCTCAAACAGGAGTTGTAAATCAATCTAATACTTAAAACATGAAAGGAATTTATTTCATTACAGACAGTCTCTTAATTTTGTAGTTCCGTGGATGAAAAGCCTTTATAGAAACTAGAAAGAATATGGTCATATAGCCTCTAACATAAAAATATGTACATTTAATTCTTTCATATGGTTTTAAAATGTACCATTATATTTAGGTGGTTTTTGACAGTCTTATAAGCAACAAGGTTGCACACTGGAATAATTTAAAAATTTTTCTTAAACAGTTTCCATGATACATAAAATTAATAAATGAATAGTTTTTCCCATTGGCAATAAAAACTTAATAGGCAAGCATGAAAATTGTAATAAACACGATGAACTACATGGATAGCAAAGGATGTTCAGTACTATCTAACAGGGTAGAATTGATGTTGGAGTAAATATTTTAATCCTACACTCATTTTCCTTGGTAATTTATTGCCTTCATCATTTGCAGGCAAATTCAATCATGAGGCAATGCCCTTGATAGTTAGACTTAGTAACACTGGCTGTGCTCAGTGGATGAAAACTTCACACATAGCTGCATGAATCAGAGAGGAAATTTCCCATAGCTTTTGATTTGTTTTTGTTTTTTTTTTTCATCTTCATGAAAGGATGGAGATCTGGCTTTTGAAAGTAACTTTCCTTTGAAAAGGAGCCATAGATAGATGTAAACAGATTGGATCCTGCTTCTCTGTCCACAAAACAGTGGGTTGAATTGCTTTTCCTTTGATCTGAACAATCTATGTAGAGAAATAGACCCTAGGATTTGGAGAAGCAGAAATTTAACACTACAGGATTGTTGATCAGCATTCTGATCATGCCTAGGTATATTCTGAGTATATACTGTTGAGCCCAAGTATGTGTGTGTGTGTGCATGTGTGTGTGTATATATATATTTATATATATATACGTATATATATATATATATATATATATATATATATATATATATATGTTGATGAATGCAGATGGGGGTGGCAGTTGCATGTCAGTGGGCTAGGACTGGAATGGTAAAATGCTTGCCTCAAAGCTCCTTGTTCTTTATAATGAAGAGAATTGTACACAGTGCTATACAGATTCTTACATACATAACAATAATGTTAGAACACCATGAATATTTTAAGACTAGGAGCTACAGCAGGTATAGGTTTGAGTCTTCTATGTCATATGCAAATTCATTAACATCTCTTACAATGCAGTGTTATCTACAGAAGTATTTCTGTCATTTGTGAATGTTTTAAAGACAAGTTACACATTTTCATCTTTCAATATCTGCCCAATGTCATCTGCATAAAATATATCATGTGACCAAAAAGAGCTTTAGTATTAGAAGCATATGGATCAGCTTTCAGAATAAATGACTTGATTATTGAATTTTGAGGAACATAAAGGTTTCTTAGGCCCTTTGCCATTGAGATAACATTTGATAAGTTTTTTCCAAAATATACTACACTCTGACCACCAGGAGCTTTCTTAATCAGGTTTCAGGTTAAAATATACCAAAAAAAACTACTGAATCAAATATTTCAGTGTGAGAGGTATTGGGTATGGTTGGGAAAATATGAAAATAATCATTAAAAGTTAGCTTTAGTGAGAAAAATCTTCATCATAACACAGGAAAACAGGCTGGCCAGATTACTGGTCCCAAGTAAAGAACATGCATTGCACTAATTGAGTTATGTGCAACATTTTTCAAGTTATTCTTTTAAATCTGTAAATAAATGGAAATGAGTCAGTGTAGTTAAATGGTTAATAAATGAATCCAGAATGACACAGAGTGGATTTCAATTAAAAGAGAAGATTTACTGGTTAGATTTCTATCCTTGTGTGCATTTGTGGTTAATGTGGGTTATTCCTACTTAGCAAAAACTTTTATAAAACACAAAGAAAGGATACTCAATGTTACAAATTCATGACATAGAATCCTATTAACAGTTTGATCAAATGCTCATTGTTAAATATCAGAGATTTGTTTCAAGCAACTTACTGATTGGAAAAAAAAAAACCTATTGAGAAATAGTTCAATACGCCAATGGAATGATGTCAAATGAAGTGAAATATCATTCCTCTGCTTTGGAAAGTCCTTGCAGATATCTTAGTCCTCTCCTTAATTTAGGACAAAATATATTCTTAATGTATTAATTTCTTAGTATAATATTATTAAGCCATTTACAAAAGCAGAGTTTATTCAAATGAGAGAATCTGAGCTAAAAGAAAAACTTTAGTAGAAAATAAGGATCATCAGGAAGTTGATTATGGGGCTATAGAGATGGTTCAGCAATTAAGAGCTCTAGCTGTTCTTCCAGAGGACCCAGGTTCAGTTACCAGTACCCACATAGCTGCATACAACTGTCTGTAGCTCCAGTTCCAGGGGATCTCACACCCTTACACCAATGTACATAAAATTAAATTCAATATGTTACTTTAAAAAGTTGATTAAGAAAGAAACACAATGATCTAGACCTATAAGCAACATATTCCCTCACTGTAATTGCAAACTTTTAGAATTCACTATGAGTTCTTATTTAATGAGACACCAGAAGGCTTTATGCCTAGGTTGGTTCCAAAGTTATAAACTCTCTAGCCAGATAATTATAATATGCTTTACCCCACTGGCCTTTACATCTTGCTCAACAGTGAGGATTCACCTCAGACACTTACCTCTTTGTTTATATGCTGTCCATCCAATATTTTCTTGCCTGGAACTGTACCTCCTCTTGATGTCTTTCCTGTATCTAACAAGTAAGTCTTCTGAATATCTAGTATAGTGCTTTCCCACATAGCAAAGCTGGATATGTGGAGGTTGCTTATAATACAGAATTTTAGAGAAGACAGGAAGATCACAAAATTGAAGCCAGCCTGAAATACATATTTAATGCAGGGCTAGCATAGTCCTCATAGTAATATCGTGCTGTGATAAACTGAGGGTGTTTCACAGTGGAACAACATATTTTGAGCCCACACAAGATCTGGATTTGATTCTTACCACCATAAGTAGGCTAAATAAGACAATAAATAGATGACAGATAAATAGGTAAATATAGATAGATAATAGATATAAATATCCATAAAACAAGAAGCTTATTTTCCCCCACAATGTCCCATATTTGCTTTTAACTTTGATTTCTCAAAAGTCAATGAAATTCTTCAGTCATTCACTAAAAAAAGTGATCATCATTCTTGATCTCCAAATATTTAACTATTTCCGTTTTTATAACGTCTCATTTCATTTCAGTTGTGTGTTTATGTGTCTGTGTAAATATACTCACTAGTAGGCACATGCTGAAAAAGTTAAGGTAGGGAGATCAGGAGTTGGGAAACATCCTTGACTATTCCTTGAGGATGAAGAATTGATTCAGACAGTGAAGAATTGCCTTGTAAGAACAAGAATATGAATTTGATTCCTATACCCAATGTAACAACTGCCAAACACATCAGTTTGTGCATTCTGGAGGTAGAAAATAGAGGAACCCAAGGGAATTCTGGGCATTCTGTATAGCCAATTTGGAGAGCACAGGTCAACAATAGACAGTCTCAAAGGCAGTCTGTTCCTGAGGTACTATTCCTGAGGATGGTACCTAAGTTTGTCCTCTAGCCTCACAGAATCCATTGGCACATTGTCAAAGAAAATGTTTAAGGCTCCCCAACTCTCATTCTTGGTTCCATTTGACATCCATGCAGAAATTTAAAAACTCACCAAAACAAACAAGAAAAAAATTAATAATGGTTGGGACAGTGGAAAAGTGATATTACAAGTTTCTAGGCTTGAATTATGGCAATAATTTTGAGTTTTATTCAGAATTAGGTTTAATTTTAAAGCAAGACAGTGGTTCAAATAAAAATACTCCAATCACTCCAATCAGCAAATATAGCATTAATTTCTTCCATGAATAAAATGGAAATTCACGATAAACTAATCTCACCATTTTTGAAATCTTGTTTACAATTACCTTTTTTTTTTTTTAAACTAGTAAAATTGTATTCATTTACTTACTCCTTAATTAGTGAAATAAAACTTTTGGTACATACCAATTGTATGATTGATGACATAACCATTTTTAAAACATCTGTACAGTGTGAAGGGAGACATGTGAATGAGCCTTTTGAGAGGAAGGACAAGAGTTCTTGTCCCATAGCCAATGAATAATGGCTGGATGGAGTATTTCACACAGATATCTGCACATCAAGAGGTGAAGTTGAGCAATCTTGCCAAACAAAATGATTTTACACTCTAGATATATAGTGTTTGTAATCTTTAACGAAAGTTTGCCTAAAGGCAGCAGGTGCCAGATAGTTCTTATCATTTGGTTTATACATGAACATTTCTTGAAAGCAATGATATTTGACCAAATATTTGACCAAATGTGTAATTTTAGAAGAGAAATATTTGTAAAGATTAGTGTTGACTGGAATACATTTTTCTAAATTTAAATTGATCAACTATTTTAATGAACATTGCAGTGTACAATTACAACACAACAAAAATAGATCTCCATTCACCTCAAAATGACCGTCCTGTCAGAAGACTCAATCAAACACAATTTGATGCAATACATTTGTATGCAATGTGTTAGGTTCTGTGTGTTTAAAAGAAGTACCGAACGCATGCATTTTACCTCAGTGAATTCCAAATCAAGTAGGAAAGAATGGAAACCAAACTCATACATACACTGCCAGATAGACCATAGTAATCAATCCTAGTTGATGCATCTCTGATTGCTGAATCACTAGCAAATATGCTTTGTGAAAATAATTATGTAATAGGATTTAATTTTTTCTTTCTGATGTGCATTCAAATAAATTGGTAAAAACTTACAAGCATCGTAAGTACTTAATGGCGATACATTTTAGGAATCTTGAATATTAACCCTAGTTAGTGACAGAAACAAAATAATGACTCATACCAACATGCGAGGTTATTTTCTCATGGCAAGTGATATTGCAGATAACCAGATTTGTGGTTGTGTATATTGTGAATTTAGAGTAATCTCAAGTGATTTTATTTCAACTTTTTAAAAGTAAAATCAAATTTAAGAAATCAAATTAAATATTATCTTAATTTCTAAGACAGTTTCCTGTAGTGCTAAACAACCTTAGCTACAAGGAGAAAAGAAAAGATTCATCAGTCACCTAGCAAATGAGACTGTTATTTTCAACTCTCCAGTTTGACACAGTTAAGATCTACAGAGCTACAAAATAATGCTAATTTGTTTGAGTTAAACCTGAAATATCCTTGTGTGTAAGAGAGACATGGATACGCATACTGTCGCCTGACAAAATGCAAAGACTAGAGCATTACTGTCATTGTTTCTATGTTTAAAGGTGAATTTCCACAAGGAAGAAATCTCCAAGCTGAGTCTAGTGGCTAGAAGGTGAGATTTACTCTTCATGCAGCTGAACTTAGTTGAGGGTTGGAACCTGGAAGGCATCCAGAAGCTTCTATCTTTTTCTACAAAGTTGTGCTTTAAGGCAGAGGCCCTAAAGAGGTTCCGGAGAGGGAATCATTTGAGATTATACCTGCTTCTACCCAGTGAGAACTCATTAATTAAAAAAAAATATTGTGACTAATATATGACCTGTATTTGAATAAGTTAGGTATAGGGAGGTACACACTGAGAATCTTTATGCTTTAGAGAACACACAGAAAAAAGTAATTAAGATCAGGATGGTTAACAACAACTCATTCTGGAAGATTTCTGTTTAGACCCTGGTTTTAATATGGAAGATGGGGATAGATAAAATAAGTGCAAACACATGCTTCATGCATTGTATACGAAGTAAACAAGAAGGAACAAATTACAAGGAAGATGGAAAGTGGAGATTGTTAAAATATGCTTAGAATATGACTATGAATGGTAGGATTATGTTTTGATAGTTCATATGTGATTGATGGAGAAAACTATTGTCTTATTTCAATAAAGAAATAGTAATGTTTTCAGAAAAAGGATAGAAAATCTTAGAATAATAAAAGACGTTCATATACTCTATGGTGGAACCTACTATTGTTATTTTGCTAAGTGATCATGTTGTCAAACTGTCTTCTAAATATTTGGGTCATAGCCATATACCTGAGTTATTACCCACTTTGGTCAGAAACCTTTCTTTTTTTGCAGTGGGCAGCAGTCAATATAGAGACTCATATCTGATCAAAGTGCTGAGACTAAATAACAGTGAATGCCTGGCCTAAAAGAGGACATCTTTATAAAATCACTGGCCAAGGATCAGGGAATATCACAAAAGCAGAGGCAGAAATGTAAGGGCCAAAGGACTAGGAAGAACGCTGTGAAATGCTAGGTATGACTTCAGGCAGAACTCATAAACTCACAGCAACTTTGATTATCAACCTTCACAAGATCAAGCCAACCAAAATTACAATATGAAGCGGGGAGGAGCTCATGAGGCCCCACCTCTAGCTGAGTAGCTATTGGAAGTTGATAGATGCAGCAAAAGAATCATTCTTTGGCAGTGTGGCATCTGAAAGGTTGACCATGCTCCATTGGATGTCCCTGAACCCGTGCCCATATAAACAGTGCAAGTTGAACTAGAAGACATGTAGTTTGGAGTTGGGAATTTGGGGGAGGTCCAAGGAGTCTTTTATGGGATAAATGGAAAGTGAATGTGATTTTGCTTTGCTGTATATTCATACAACATTCTTAAAGAATAATTTTTACTCAACTATATCAGTTATCTCACTGTAAATTAACCCATATTTTTGGTACATACACAAATAGAACAATAAGAACTAGTTAAACAATTTCACTTCTCACAGAGACCCAACATATTTAAAACTGATCTTAATCTTTTCAGAAGCAAGTAAAGAAAATAAGCCTATCAGACATCAAAAACATATTGAAAAAATAGGCTGCTAGGAAAACATGCCTGAATTAACATTCAAATAAATAGAAAGTGCGAGCAGACATCAAGAAAATGGTGTTGTTCCCATGAGAAAAAAAAAAAATCACACAGTGAGTTCTAGAGGTTTCTGTTGATGTATACATAACTAACTGTATACAAAGCTAACTCTGCTATCTTCTAAAAAATTCTTATCAGAGCTAAAGGAGAATCTGCCAGAATCTATAAAGAGCATACTTTGCTTCCTTCTTTCGCTGATTCATGAAAAAATGAGCAATTACTCAGGAAAGAACCTGAATGGTGTCTCCACCTACTTTGAAGTCTTAGGCTAGGCACTGAAGAGCAGGAGCAGAGGAACTGGGTGGTCCAGGTGCAGTTGTCATCTCTCAATTTGATTGAAAATTGATTGCATGTTGGAGACAAAGGATGATTTGGAATTGAGTTGCTGTAGGTGGTGCCAAAAATGTTTTCTGAGCTGTAGTTTCAGGACCTACAGAATGACAGATGCCAAAGAGGGGAAATCATCTCATAAAAAACAGTGCATTTTATAAAAAAAAAAAAGAATATATATATATATATATATATATTTTTTTTTTTCAGGCCTTTGTTAATTTCTGCTACTGATAAATTTTCCATGTGTTCTTGCTATTAACTGTTTGAAATTATTTTTTCTGTAGTAATTTTAAATATTTTAATTGACTTAAAAAGTGTTTGTGACATTTGCACATAGTTTTTGTTTGCCTACTGCTCTCTCCTCTTCAAGAATAAAAGACAGTCTATTATATCTGAAAGATATCACAAAAACAATGGCAAGAGTTGGAACTCTATAGTTTAGATTATATATGCTGTTTTTAAATGTTCCTAATTAATGGGATGAAATGCATACTATATTAAATTCCTACATGTACATTCTGAACTTAATTTGACAGGTATAGGGTGATGGAAAGCAAGCTTGACTGCATTTTATTTTGAAAAAAAAAAACAACTAGGTAGATAAACATCACTTTACAATTCCATACATGCCAACTTTGTGATGTGACCGCCAAAAAATATATAATGAAACCTCAAATTGCATTAGCAAAATTACAGTGGCCAGAGAAAGAAAGTAATAACGCTTGGCACATTTTTCTACCCAGACCACATCTGGAACACGGTGTTAATTCCTGGCCTACCTTGACTGTTAATTATTGTATACCCTCAGGAATATAATCAGTTGCAAAGAAATGTAGAAACAATTCATAGCATCCTAAGAGACACTAGAAACAGTTGTAAAACATTATCATGTTCAACCTAGAGGTAAAATAGATTCACAATAGCCATGTTAATGTCTTTCCATGACAGATGGCAAAGAAATTCTGTCTACTTTTGAATGATGATTAAAACCATTTGAAAAACAGCAGGGACAAAGTATAGGTCAAGCTAAGTTGATATCTCCCTGCTGGTTAGTTTTCACAGTGCTAGAAGGAGCACTGTAGAATGCTAGAGAAACATAATCATCACTAAGCTTATATAGCACTGGACCGTATATGCTATAATGCCAACCTGCAGGCAGGATGTGCATTAGTAGAAGACTGGTTATTGGGGTAACTCATCCTTCTATTGATTCATTCTGGAATATGTTCCATAGGAGGAAGTTAATGTCTGGTACTGTAAATGTGATTACGGCCCATGGTTCAGTAAATTATGCTCTAGAGTAGAATCTACTGCTGCTGCTTTTCTAAATGATGTGAAACTACCTTCTTAGTATTTATGTTTATACCTATAAAGTTGTGTTGCTCCCAACATTGTTCAAAGAAGCTTCTTATTGCACAAGGTAGTGGTTATTGAAAGGATGTATTACTCTTAACAGTATGAGAATAAGTACAAGAGCTTAGTTATACATGGATATCTGTACCGATACAGACCCCCCACTCACAAGCTACAAGGAATAACTCAGAAGAATGGGTGAAAAGAGGGTAAGGAACAGAGGAAGGGAAGCAGTGGAGTTAAAGTCTATCCTCTCTATATGACATGATTGCTTCAGAAATGACTTATAGCAGTCATGGTTACCTATACAAGATTAAAACTGTTAAAAATTCCAGAATGGAAAGGGAAGTATTTCTTAGGTCTTACACTTGACTGAGGAGTGATTGGCATTTGATGCTGTTGGGAGGAGAATCACTTTCATCTAAGAATATGGCCCCTAGTAGTTTTTATTCCCTCAGTGGATGACCCAATACACATGTGCATATGTGCAATTCTACCTGGACTCAGATGGCTAAAAAATTAATTAATTAAAATCATAAAAGGAAAATATGAAGTTTAGAAGGAGAAGTGATGGGAAGTTCTGAGAAGAGTCAGAGGGGTAAGGAAGGGATAGATATGATGGAGATATATTTTATACATGCATACACTTTTCAAAGAATAAAATAAAAAGAAGGTGACTGGGAATTTATTAACAGTGAGCTCCACTATTGGGAGACTAGCTAGTAAACTGTCATTTTAGTTATTACTATGGGGGAACCCAAATTTTAGGGTCAGTGTCTCTCTTTCTCAGTGTATCAAAATAGAATGGATTTCTACTGTTTAAGAGTATTGTTTGATAATTATTGGTTACCCCAATAAGCAGCCTTGCCACTAGTACACATCCTGTTTGGCAATTTGGTATAATATCATATAGATTTCAGTGCTAGAAAAGACCATTGGTACTCATGTTTACCCAACAACCTACATAGCATCTTCCAGCAATATTAAAGCTGACCAGCAGGGAGAATTTCCTAGTCAGTTCAAAACTGATTTTTTTTCAAAGTAGAATGATTTTTACTGTTTGAGAGCTAAAGTGGTAGCAATGATGATTTGTATTTTATCTTCCTGTTTCCCATCATTTCCCCATAGCAGTTTACTAGGTCTGTTATTTCAGATGTTGGCACTGCTCTAGGGCTAGCTCCCTAGACTGTTCTGTTTCATTTCTTGGACCAAACGAACCTCCTGTGTCCTGTAGCAATAAAGTATGAATGGGCTTTTTTTTTCTGTGTGGAAAATGAAAAGGTCTGAGAACATAATTACTGGTATTCTCTGAAGAATTGTGTTGAATTTTCTCTCTACCATTACTTGGGTTTCAAATTTCTCTAAGTCAGTTAATGCATCACTCAATGGCAGTTTGAGGTGAAAGAAATCACACGAGTTATTTCAACAAAGGAAAATTTAATCTATAGCATGTATTACAAAGCAGCATGTGGTCACCATATTTTCTAGGACTTAAGGAAAACAAATCTTGAGGTGCTCACAATCTGAAGGATCCAAGAAGATTGTGCAACAGACTGGAGCTCACAATTTTGTACTAGGCAGGTGCAGGTGCCACTATGGAAGTGTGAGCCATTGACTTTACAGACTTGAAAGAAGCTATAAGTCCAACAAACAGGGTATTAGGGAAGGTAGGGGATTGTCTAAGAAAATGAGATTTAGACCATACTAAATCAATAAACACAGATTCAATATTGGGGTATTGTAATAGGGAAAAAGAGACCTCAAAATAGAACTGACTTGATTCTGGTTACCAGATGTTGAAGAAAGAATTTACAGACAAGCTGAGTTTTAATTAAAGGAAAATTATTAAGAAGAGGGTGCAGAAAATCTGACAAAGCTCAATTGAAAAATTCTTAGGGAAGTCCTTGTTTGGAGATTACACACTCATTGGGAGATGGAGCAGGATGAAAAGGTTTCAAAGATCCTGAAAATGATCAGAAAAGAAGTGAGCACACTTGTGCTGCAACACAGCAGGATTCTCGATAATGTACAGCCATACAAGATGGACTTGGAATCCCCAGAGTTGAGTTCTCATGGGGAGGAGATTTAGAGTGATTATGGTAATTGGATAGAGAAGAGTATTTGTCAGAATATACAGGGATTTCCTCCACTTCTTATCTCCCCCAAGTGCCTACTATGGAGATTTGGACAGGATGTCAGAAGACAATGATTTCTGCAAAATGGAGGTTGCAGAGATCCATTCTCTGTATTATCAAATAAAGAAGAATATGGTGGATGTGATCTTGGAAATAAGAATATAAATGAACTGCAAAAGTAACTATTCTTCCACCAATTTTCATTTTTAAAATTGGACTCTCAACCCTCTGGGAAATTAGCTCACATTTGTTTGCTCTGTTCTGTACATTTTACAAAATGCCTTTAATTTTTATGGGTTTTGAGCAGGGCATTATTAAATAGCCAAATTAAGTTTATAAACCTCAGTATTTTCACTTAAAAATGACTATCATCAAGTCCAATTTTTGAGCTGTTTACAATGATTGAAAGATAAAATATATAAAAGGGACTAGAACTAGAGTAAAATTGACTTTAATAAATGCTATACCAGCTAGACAGTGGTAACACCTGCCTTTAATCCCAGAACTCTGAGTTCAAGGCCAGTGTAGTCTACAAAGTGAATTCTAAGGCAGCCAGGTCTACACGGAGAAACCCTGTCTCAAAAAAACAAACAAGCAAACCAAATAATGGTTATACTTTCAAAAATTAAGGTGTTTCAGTTTTCCTAAGGCATGGCAAATAACAATGCTTCAGCAATAAATATTACTTTTGTAATTACTGTTCTGGTAAATAGCTCTCCCTCGTGCGAGGGCTAATTTAGGTATTCTGTCTCCAGTGTGGAGTCTTGAAATTCAGGCCACTTCATTTCTCACAGCTCTCATATCAGGTGGGTGCTATTGTAGTATTTGTCGTCAAAATAAGGAGAGTGGCACACACAGAGGCTGAGATGCTCAGCTTGGTCAGTGAGATGGCAAAACCAGACTATGTGTCTAAGTCACTTGGCTCCGGTATCTGGATCTAACCACTTGGATCATAGATACTTCCTTCATTTGTAACATAGCAACCACAATTACAATTACTATGTGGTTTGTATAAGGACTATGTGAGAAATTACATTTTAGAAAACCAGTGACAGCAGCAAGATACAACCAACAGAGCACCAAGTAAAACTTAAGTATTATTTTTTAAGCATTCAATTTGAATCCTTCTAAATCCAAATACATTGTTTGCTTAAAATCTCCAAAGAATTGTTTTTATAATCATCCATTTCACTGAAAATTTTTTTTTTAATTTCCTACTTTAACTAATTGAAAAAAGGTAGATGACAGATAGATTTCTTTACTTGAAGTCTCATTATTTTCAATCCATCTAGTAAAATATGTGGCTACAATTGTTTGTCTTACAGTGAAATGTAAATTAACATAATGAATCTTTTTCTTACTTATGCAGAATCATCCAAAAATCCTTCATCATGTATTTATGCATACACGTTAATGTTTGAATTTACATTCTTACTTTGAATCACCATGTCCAGACCTGTCCAAAAAATTATTATTCTTATAATATTGTTTTGGTGTGCTTGGAATTGCACATATTATATTCATCCAGGACATATAACAACTTCTGACATAGATGTTACTATTCTGCTTCACAACTGAGACTCCCATATGTGGGAAGAGTTTAGTAAGATTTCAGTAGCTCAGAGTCCAGTCCCATATTTGAACTAGCTATTGATGGCCTCAGGGTCCACAAACTAATGTCTTATTGTTAGGAATTGATTAAAAACCATTTATAATCTTCACACTACTTCCTCGCATGCTGAGTTCTCAATAGTTAGCAAATAAAAATATTGAGAAGTTATATAGTATAGAAAAGTAGAATTTAAAAATAAAGTGCACAATTATACATTGTTCCAGTTTCATTTCTGTTGCTATGATAAAGTATCTCACCCAAAAGCAACTTAGGGGAGGAAAGGGTTTATTTGGTTTAGAATTGTGGGTTGAAGTTCTTTGCTGAGGGGAAGTCAAGCAGCTGGTTCCGTAACAGCCATACTTATGAACAGAAGGAAACAAATGCATGCTGCTGGTTTCCTGCTTGCTGCCTGTTTCTATCTAGCCTTTTCCTGTGTGATTTAAATCAAGACTCCCTGACTAGAGAACAATGCTGCCAACAATACACCAATAGGTTGGGTCTTCCTACATCAATTAACAATGGTGACAATCCCCAACATATGCACCCACAAGTCAAACTGGACTGTCAATTTTTCTATAGAAGATCTTGTCTCCTGATTCTGGGTTGTGACAAATTGACATTTAAAACTAACTAGCACATGCAGATATATCCATATGTAATTACTTACACCTAACATTGTTGAATTCTTACAGCATGACAGACTTTCTGTACTTAATAACATCACTTATTTACCTACTGGCATAAATGTTCCAACATTATAGTTATATTTTTAGAATAAAATTTGGAATAGCTATTTACCCAGTAAATGTTTGAATAATAATTATTATTAAATAATAAAATATTGGTTATTATTATTATTATTTGCTTTTTTGAGACAGGTTTTCTCTGTTATAACTCTGGCTTTCCTGGACAATTCACTCTGTAGACCAGACTGTCCTTGAACTCACAGAGATCTTCCTGCCTCTGCCTTTTCAGTGCTGGGATTAAAAGCATGCGCCACCACAACCCAGTTTAAATTATTTATTTGCATATATAGCTCTCCTCACTCATACCTCACACTGAATGAATCTGTGATTATTAATTTCTATGTTACCTTGACTTCATCAGAGGGTACCTAGATATTCTATCAAATATTTCCCTGAATGCTTCTCTTAGAGTTTTCTTGATCTGAGAGTAACATTGCATCATATATTAAGTAGAGCAGACACTCTCCATAACATAGGAGTTTTATCTAACAGTTTTGCACTATCACAGATAACTCCTTGCATCCAACAGCTTTGGGCGTTAATATTTTTTTTCATATCAGTGGAGTTAAATTGATACATTTTCCTTCTACAGATCTTAAACCTATTGGACATGGAAGTAGAAATATACCACTAACTCTCCTCAGGGTCCAATTTACTTATTTTGTAGCTCTTGGAACTTGGCAGCATTCATATCCATGAACCAAAGTGTCCAATCTCTTTAAATATAGAATCCATTGTAACTTCTAGAACAACCAGGTTTCAGTCAGAATTTAGATTATGCATTGTGACTATATTATTATTTCCCCATGCCAGATCATGTATGAACTGGCTAACAGAAGGATGGATTGCTCTTCTGTATGTATACCACTAGTCTTCGTTCTATTTTTAGTTCTATTTCTAGAACTCTTCTCCTTCATTACCATGCAGCTCTTAAGTGAGACATAAGAACTAGAGACTACGAACTCACTCCTAATTCTCTTCTGCCAAAAATGGAAGTCATGCAATCATTAAATAGACAATCATTGCAACTTTATTCCTCATCAGGCTTATTGGTTAGTGTGTGGAACTACAAAGATGCCTATAAAATGCTGAACAGAAAGCCAAGTCAGGAAGCAGCATCTCAGGTAAGTCAAGTCACTCAGAAAGATGCTTTCTTGGGTGCTTGATTTGGCTCAGATGTTATAGCATTAAGAGCTTCAAGAGGGCATATATATTTTTAAAGGATATATAGTACTGAACCATGAATAATTTTAAATTAGCAATTATCTCAAAAGTCCATATGCAATTATTGCAGTTTAATGGCAACCTGTCTTACCAGTTCTTAAATGTCAACAGCTTTTTTTTAAAAAATGAGGGTCATGAACATTGTTATGTTAATTATCCACTTCATTTGAAAGGATTTTTCCTTATTATTGTGCATTCTGAGCAGAAGAGCAATGCTTATAAAATGTCAAAAAAGGAGAAAAAAGTTAGTCCTCAAGAGTAGAGAACTAGTTATGTAAAGGATAGTACTAAAAATTTACAATAAAAACTGAGCCATTTAACTCAGATAATCAAAGGCAACTCCCAAGAAATAAACAGAAGTAAGGGAAAAATCACTATTTTTTAGTCAAGTAAATATCTTTTATTATTTTTCACAGATCATCCTAAATGTTAATTTTCTATATACTACTGGAATGCAATGTTTATAAAGAATAATAACTGATTTCATGAACTCCATATGCAAAGATCCCTTAATAAGAGGCCTTACAGTTGTCAGGTCCACAATAACCTCCCCAAAAGGGTCTCAGTGGAGGAATCAAAGTTGATGAAGAACAGACAGAATATTTACTAGATGCTGATGTCTGGTATTGAGCCTGTCTTCTTGAAGCATTGTATGGGAAAAAAAGGGATCATTTTAGGACACGAGCACATTAATCCCAAACTTTCACTCACTCATCTCAAAATCAATAGAGAGCTGGTTGTTTGGAGATCAACTGAAAAGCCAATGAAATGTGAGAAATTACAGATACTTGAAAAGACAGAGAGAATTACCAGGCAAGAGGTTATGGGAAGTACACTGGTCAAAAGAATTGAGAAGCTGAGTTGACTTAGGGCTTGGCTGCAATGAAAGCAGTGAGGTTCAGAGATAGGCTAATGTCAGAACAAACACAGGAAGCCATGTAGAGAGAAGAGGTAAGGGTGTGGACCCTGGAGCCAGACAGCCTGGACTGAAGCTGGCTTCATCTAAAGCCACTTGTTACTTGGCTGTAGGACAATCTTTGTTATTTATGTGTGCCTCCATTTCCACACATCTAAGGCAGGAGTAATGTTGAATGTGTTCACCATAATATACAAGAAACAAGACTGTAAAACTCTAAAGAGCTATGCTTGGCATGTGGCAAACACCAAATGTCAGCTATTTATCATTTATTAATTTTAAAAGCCATCTGCTAGAGGAGAAGAGAACTTGAATTATTAAAGTGAAATGAATCTGAAGAAACTACTCTGAACTGTTATCTGCACACAGTAAATCACATTAAGCTGTCAGTAAAAGAACACGGAGTAACAAACAAGGGCTTGCTGTTGCCATGCTTCGAGTTTTCTCAATACATACATGCATCAAACCTGTGAAGCAGGTTCTGTTATTATTCCCAATCACAGTTGAAAGAACATAAAGGTTAAGCAAAAATCATCATCAAAATCCTAAGAGACATACACATTTACTCTGAATCTTCTGGAAACATAATGTACTCTGCAGCTTCCATAAAGTCCCAGGTTTTAGTCATATATTACAATTCCACCCTAAGCAAATCAGGTTGTTAGTGGTGTATTACCTAAGTGATTTGTTTATTAACAATGTGCTTAATTGATATAGATTCATGATGGACAGGGAAACAAACTCAGCAGGATACAAGAGAAAAAAAAAGAAGAAAGTTAGGTTTGATTGTGAGCTATACTGTGTGTGCAGAGGGGAGCCATCTTCCAAATGCAATGCTAATGTATTCCCAGTTGTGAACCTGCGATGATGACTCTCTGTGCTTTAATAAGAATTCTGGATCCACAGTGAACTATTCTGAAGGTGTACATATTATGCAGCAACAAAATTATCGAATGCACTTACTCTTTCCTCAGGGAAGAGTAACAGGCCCACACCTTCTGCCATGTTAACCTTTCCTTTTTTGTACTGAGGTTGTGCCTCCTGTTCACTCTCCCGTGCCTTATTGCTCATAAAAACTAAAATCTCTATAGCTTTTGCTGAAATGTGCAAGTTTTCCCAGGGCTGTGATCCCAGTTGATGTATCACTTGCTTCTTTCCACCCTTTCTATGATGTGTAAGTAACCATCTGCTGTCTTAAACTGCATTGTCGCCAGCACAAACTGTCAGAGGTAAGCTAGGGAGACTCAAATCTGTTACCATCCTGCAGAGGAGAAAACCTGTTTTAAATTTCCCAAAAGGTTACCTATATCCAAAGCCTGACTTACTTCTATTTGTGGAAGTTAAAATGAAAAGGGCTAGAATTGAAAATCATTGATAATACAATGATAGCCAACCTACTTAAGTGATAAATGCCTCAAGGGAAGACTTGTTCCTTTTTGTTATGATGCTCAAATGTCATCCGATGAAAGCAATCCTGGAATTTTGTTGAGATTTTTATGTATACCTTATTTGGACTTAGTCAAAACCTGAGAGGTTATTTAAGCTTACAATTATAGTCATGGCAGATCTTGATGTTTCATGCAGATCTTTATTGGATTACACGTGTTAGGCTCATTGCTGTAGCTTCAGAGCAGATTCCACTTTATAGCCTTTCTAAATAGCCAGAGACATCCAGTTGGCCTGACTGAATGGTTTAATCTGTAATCTTAAAAATAAAACTGTTCTTCATAGCATTTGTAGATTTCTGAATGAGAAAGCTAATCTTACTAAGCTGATGACAACGGAAATGCTGTCAATGAGATGGCCATCTTAGAAGCCTTGAATATGTATGATCGTAACCTCATCAATGGAACTACAAAGCTGTTATTAAGTGGGTCAAGCATGCATTGTAGTTTGTTATGTAGGAGAATATTTAGAGACATGGGATAAAATACATGCTGTCAAAGTTTATATCAGTGATTTAGTTTGTGGGTGTTTAATATACGTGCAAAAGCATTCCTCTGATATTTTAAAAGAAAAAAGACTGGTCTGGCTTCCATCTTTCTCACATATTTTCCTATAAATTGAACATTTGCCAAGAAAATTAAGTGTTTTCATGAAACAGTACCCCAGTTTTCAAAGTCAATTACTGGACCATTCTCTTTCTATGTCCCTAACATTGAAAGATTTCAGAAAATGGGTTGTTACTGGGTATATCAATTACACTCAGGGAAGCACCATACCAAAGTGTATTTGCCAATACAAAATGTGTGTGTGTGTGTGTGTGTGTGTGTGTGTGTGTTGTGTGTTTGTCTGTGTGTTTTTTGTTTGTTTTATTTTGTTATTTTTATTTTCATTTTTGTTTTTTAAGAAAGAGGGAGAGAGAGAGACAAAGAGCATGAAGTTGGCAAGGCAGGGAACTACTAAGCATTTTGAAGGAGCTGTGAAGGGAAAAGAATATGATATATTGTTTAAATATATTTATTTATGGTTTAATATATTGTTTAAAAATTTAAGTAAAAACTGTCATCTTCTATGTCATAGAGAAAAAATCATAGAAGATGATCCTTAAAGTATGAAAAAATAAAATTGTCTTGTAATCTTACAGAATCCACAGAATCAATGTATTTAAATGGGTAAAGAAATGTTCTGCAGCATAATAAAAAACAAGCATTAATGCCCAGAAGTCATTTAATATTAGATACCTGTCTAATGTTAATAATAGCTTTAAAATAGCTTAATTTTGCAATTATAATGCCAGAAAAAAAAACAATTTACAGACATTACTTGTTCCCACTAGTATTTTACTCATAGTAATGTTTTCTTCTAATGCATTTTAGAAAAGACTTTCAATCTTTGGATGCATGCTGAGATTGTCCTGTGAACACTGCTATGAATCTGTGTGTCAGTCAGGAACATGATAGACTGCCATGATTTTGTCTGAATTGAATCCCTTTCCTTCAGTTCACAGTTTCAGGGAGTGACTGGATGCTGGCACCCACTGTGTCACTGTCTTTGAGTACTACTTAACTTTGCTCACTGGCAGGAATGGTGCTGGTCCAATAAGGGATTTTCCACTGATAACATTCACATACAAGTAAGAGCCAAAGGTATTCTTTTTTTTAATTTTGCAGACAACAGTGGAAATCATAGAGTACCAGGGGCCTTGTCAACAAAAGGAACTCTAAATGGAAAGGTCACAGAAGTTTCAAGTGGTATGTTTCCGAAAATAGTTACATAGATAAATGAAATATTAGATGAAATAATGCTCTGATTGTCTATGAAGTGGACTGAAACTGAAACAGACAGTGGAGAATACACACACACACATACACACACACACAAACTAAATATACAAGTAGGAAGGCATATCAGAAGAGGAAACTCCCCATAAGAATACTTTATTTGATCAGATTAACAATCTTGTGCTGGGAAAATATGAAGGTAAGCATGTAGACTGCATTCCAGTTCAATGACTTTGATATGTGTAATGGAGCATGATTTATGACACATGTCGATTAAGGCCTTTCAACTTGACATATGATTATTGATGATAACCTAGTTATCTTGTTCAAAGTAAACATGCCTGGCATTGTGCAAAGTTCAAAAGTAGTTATTTTACTGTGCATATGATGAACTTTGGAGATAATTTTCTGAGAAATTTTCCTTACAGAGAGACAGAGGTAACAGCCCCAAATATGGATTATATTATTTGGTCAATGAGTTAAAGATTCATGTGCAGAAAATTGCAGGATATTTTTAAAGAGGTAAATTAAAAATGAGCTTGGGTGTCAATCCAGTATGATTAGAGTCCTTTCAAAAACAAGAAATCAGGACACAGGCAGCACAGACAGAAGGACTGTGACATGTTGATACAAAAAGTGACCATCTGTTCAGGAAGAAGGGAGGTCTCTAAATAAACCAAATCTGTCTACCTTCACCTTGAACTCTCAGGCTTGAGAACTATGAGAGAATGTACATTCTGATTTAAACCATTCACTGTAGATTGAATTATGTCAGTTTTAGCAAAAATTTCTCCCAGTGTTCTTTAATAATGATCCTTGTATTGCTAAATGGAGTTTTAGGGAAAAAAAAAGGAACCTTGGGATGAAATATTGAAAATAATCTTCAGTGTCACATTCAAATAAATTATCTTGAAGGGAAGAAAAAGAAGGAAATTATGCTGGCTTCATGGAAGAAGCTGCATCTATACTCTCTGGATGTTATGTTTTCCCTATAGAAAAAAAAAAAAACTTAAAACCTCTGTAAGTTAGAAAACACTATAAAGATATGTAGAGGGGCAGCAGAAGTTTAAGCAGGTAAAAGCAACTTGCCACCAACCCAATTGCCTGAATTTCATCTTCAGAATCCTCACAGTGAAGGGAGAGAACCAACTCCTGCAAGTTATTCTCTGACCTCTACTTTGGCACATGCAGCATCCACATACTCGTGGATAGATAAATAAATGTAATAAAATACGCACTTGGTATATTGCATAAATGTGTTTGTAAACATATTTATGTATGAAAGACACATAAAAGTAGGCACATGTATACTCACACACATAGACACTTATTCTACTAATATGTAAACTTACTTACATCTTAGTCTGTGTAAAAGGAGACAGGGTACAGATCTCAAACCCAAGTGTACATGTTGGTTAGAATTTACTGGGGAATGCACAAATCTAAACAATAATCCTAAAAATTTTACTGATTGACAACATGAATTCAGTCAGTAAATAAGCTACTATCCAGGCACACTGACACAGAAATGGATAAAGTTTAAACATGCTTCATACACAAGTGTGGTGTCTCCAATACATGTGTTCTGTCAGCCTACTGACAGACAGTACTACTATGTTATCTTGAGTTCAATGGTTCCAAGCAATGGAAGAGATGGCCTGCAATGGCTTAGGTAAAATTTAAGTACACAAAATGCACATACTAAAGGGATTTACTTATTTGTATTTGTCACTTCTTGATGGATGCTTGTATTCTGAGTTTGTAGCTATTAAAAATAAAACCATTTTAAGAAACAGTTTCCATCTCAACTATATTGAAGTATATGCAATAGTTCTATAGTGTGTTTCAAGCTTCATCTTCTTTAAAACAACTGAGCAAGGCTCACGTGAACTCAGAGACTGAAGCAGCAGGCATAGAGCTGATGCTGGTCTGCACCAGTTGTTCTGTGCATGTATTGCAGTTTTCAGTTTAGTATTTTCATGAGATTCCTGAGAGTGTGATTGAGTGGATTGCTGATTCTTTTACGTTATTTTGGGCTCTTTTCCTTCTTTTGATTTGCCTTGTCCAACTTCGATGTGATGGTTTTTGTTTTATCTTACTATATTTTATTTTTTAATGTTTGGTTGTTATCTTTTGGAAGGCTGTCATTTTCTTATGAGAGACAGAAAGGGAGTGAATCTGCATAGGAGAGGAGGTACAGAGGAACTGGGAGGAGCAGAGGGAGAGTAAACTATAATAAGGATATATTGTATAAGAAGAGAATTTATTTTTAATAAAAGGAGAATTTATAAAAATAAACCCAGTTAATTAATACAAAATCTTGTTTCAAATCTCAATCTTGGATATATTTTTCTAATATATCAAATGAGATATAAATATTAATATCAAATAAGCAAAATGCAAACATAAATCCCTACCCACTTACCTAAAGTTTAACTCAGTTTTTGGAACTACTGTAATAGTATTTGATCATATTTCTATTATATACTAACAGCCCAACTGAATAAGGAATTTGAAATTTAAATGAAAAAAAGATATAAGCCCCTTAATGACAAGAACACAATCAGAGTTAAAATTTTGGTTTTAAGAGATTAAGCCATGTCCACTTCCAACATTTAGTATAAGTATGTGTGTGTGTGTGTGTGTGTGTGTGTGTGTGTGTGTGTGTGTGTGTTTCACCAATTAAATCAAGGGTCTTATTCCAGATATGCATTTTACAAATGAATATTCTCAGCATCTGTTCTGTTCATACAGGCTTTGCTGTGAAATTCCAGGGAGTCCTGGAACTCCAGGTCTTCCTGCCTTTGCTTCTTGACTGCTGGGGTTGCAGGCCTATATCATCATGCTTGATTAATGAAAATACTTTATTAAATCTGTTTTTTTTTTTTGGTCTGATGAATAAATGACTCACTGTCATTTCTTGAACCAAGTGAAACTAAGTGAAAAACATAAATCTAAGTATGCATATTTTACTTTGCAGAGAATTTTAATCCCAGTGAACCAAATACATGCATGATGTTTAAACATAAAGTATACATTTTTACCTTATTTGTGTGGAAATAAAATATTGCAGAGAACTTTCTGTCTTTGTGAGGAATGATAGATACATCTTAAACATGTGCCAAGCTGAACATGTCCACACACCTCACTTAATTGCTCATTTTGGAATATATCACGTGCTATATCTATGATCTCCACAAATGCATAAATGTTGTATAAGCTGAAGTTTGTACTGTAAATATATTATTCAACTGATGCATATGTTGAAAACATACCAGTTTATAGAGACAAACTTAGAAATAGTTGCTGGTCTTAGGGAGTTCATACACTATGTGGCTCTTTTACCTGAAAGGTTTATTTAAAAACAAGCAAAGAATTTTTACTAAGATTTTTTCCATGAGAAGAGAAGCAGTCACTCTCAGTCACATTTTGGAAGAGACTGGAATGCAGGCAGAGAAATGGAAAAGGTTTAGAGAGGCAAAAAGAGAGTATCTGGTATGCTCTCCTTAGAGGCCAATGCCACAGGGAAGTTACAAATTGGTAATAGTTTAGGGGTTCATGTCTGCCTTTCTCTGACATGTCATAAGTTGAAAATGGGGACAAAATCATAGACTTTTGGTCCTGAACTTAGACAACTGTTATGGGGAAAATCCTACACTGTTACCAGAAATATTGTCTTGTCTTAACATAAATCAGATTTGCCAATTATATGTAGACTGATTTCCTGGGCTGGTAACAATAAAGCATGGGTTGAATTAGTATGCTTGGTGTGAATTTTTGTTCAGAATTCTAGTTTTGTATATAGTCTGGCCAATCTCTTGTTACATATGCAGTTTTACAAAATCAATTAGCCACTTGGGTAATCATATAAACTCTTTAGGCTTAGAACAAATAAGAAACAACATTTTTAAATGCCTGTTTTAATTTATTTTTTTAATTATCAGTAGTCAAACATAAGTGTTAGATATAGGATATCTATATCTATTTTTGAGTTATTAGTAAAGGAGACTTCCACCTCTCAGAAAAATAAATAAATAAAAGCGATTGCCACTGCTCTTGGAAAAATAAAAAAGGAAGGCAAAATACTATACACTTTTGACACAGGACTGGAGATTAATCTAAATCTGAAATGAAACTAGCTCTTATAATATTTAAAGTTTTTATGCAAATTGCCAACAGAAAAGAGCAATATAACTGGTCCTAATTAGTTATATAGGACCAGGACTGCAAGACAATCCTAAAAGTGAAACAGTGGCACTTATACCTTGGGGGTAACCAACAGCCACTCAATGGACTTAAGGGGTAGATCACACAAGGGAATTTATACCTGACACTGTCGACTTAGACAACTTCCTTAGTATGGTGAAGCCATGAAACCAAGAAGAGGAACTACTGTTGCCACTTTCCTTAAAATGTGTAATTTCTAATTGTGTTCTGAATACTTATGCTTATATCTACAGATGAGCAAAGCTCACACTGCTTTTCAAAGGAGCCGCTCATTGCAATAAACAGAAATCATTTCAGAAAGCCACAACTTGTCAAAAGACAGAGATCAACTGACCAGAAAGTGTAAAGTGGCTGTTCCAAAAATAATACATTTACAACACAAACTCTGCACTTAAGGATCAAAGAACATGTCAAAAGAAAAAAAAAAAAAAAAAAAACCAGGAAGACTGTAAGAACCAAAGACCCAAAAGACCTGGAAAGTCTGCAATGAGACAGTCTCTTCTAAATAAAAAAGAAAAAAAAAAAGAAATGAGTAAAAAGAGGGACTGGATCTGGGGTGCGGTTGGGGAGAACTAAGGAATGGATGTCATCAAGATATATTCTATGACATTCTCAAAGCAATAATTATTTATTTTATTAAAATTATCAGTAGCAATCAGAGACTTCTTAGAATTTTATGTTGTTAAAAACTAGTATAAACTGGCTAGAAATACAAATGCTATTTTCAAGATTTAGATTTTATTAGCTTTTTTATTATAAACTAGGAAATACTAGTATAAAAATGCAATTTCCTTTCTTATTTAAAATCTCATTAAATTATAGGGTATAATTCCTAAAGGCTGAAAAATTGGTACAACATTTGAAATTTAAGTAAAACACTCTCCTTTTTATTATCTGAACATGACTGGACAAAGTAAGCTCTCTGATATATGAAGTAGATTCAGGAGTTAACTCCAATGGATATGATTTTTGTTATTTTTATATTATTTCTGTTGAAGATTTCATCCTTGTTAGAATACACAGTTTTAGATATAGACTTACATATTTGTTACATATGTATGTGTGTGTGTGTGTGTGTGTGTGTGTGTGTGTGTGTGTGTGTGACTTTATGTGTACTACATGCATGCAGGTATCTGCAGAGGCCATTAGAGGATGTCAGTTCCTCTAGAGCTGGGCTTATAGGTATTTGTGACCTGTTTGATATGGGAACTGGGAACCAAACTCAAGTCCATTTCTCCAGCACCAAGACTAGATCTCTTATTTACCAATTTTAAGTAAGCATTTTAACTTATTGAATATAAGTTTTCTAAGCATGGCTAAATATATGATGTAGATAGGGCAATGCTTTTCCAAGCATCATAGAATATTCAAAAATACATTGATTGAGAAGACCTATTTTCTTTCCCATTAGCAAAAAGCAAGCCAGCAGTTATCTATGTTTAAATCTTTCAAATTTTATGATTACTTATAAGAATGTCTTAGGTTGCATAATTTAAATGCTGCAAACCATGTGTCTTAAAACAGCATAATTTTGTTCTCTTATAAGAGCTGAAAGTTTCAAATCATAGTGCACTTAGGTCTAGACTGCTTCTGAAGGTTCTAAGGGGGATCTTTTTCAGTTTATTCCAGCTTCCGACTGCCAGCAATTCTGGGACTTCCTTGGTTTGGGATAACCTAATCATATTTGCCAATGATTTCACATGGCCTTCATCTCTGAGATTCTGTTCATCTCTCTCTCTCTCTCTCATTCCATTTGCATTTCCTATAAGGACAAGGTTATGTGATTAGCAGTCACCTTACATATTCCTTGATTTCATCTATCAAGCCATTGTTTACAAAATTTATCAAAAGCAAACATGAGAATTAGAATTTTCATACATTTTCTTAAGGATTACAATTCTAGGCCCATAATATTTCCTCTTTTGAATGTCTCTTAAGATTAGGTAGCCCAGGTAAATCTCCTTTAGCTTAAAGAATTTATTCCAGAAAAGATCTAAGAGTTACATAGCCATCATCAGATGACTATGATCATCAGATGATCATCAGAGACTCACATATCAAGAGCTTGGGTATCAACCTGTCATCTTTTGGGCAGTATTGGGACATTATGAAGTGGAGCCTAGCAGAACAAACTTTAGTGAGTATGAAGTATACTCTGGAAAGAGTATATTGGAAATCTGACCTTTCCCACTTTCACTTTGCGTCCTGTTTGTTAAGAATGTGAACAGATTTCCTCCATCTCATATGATATAACGTCTTGCTTCACTACAGACTGAAAATCCATGAGAACATGTGATCATAGCTTGAACTCTTTTAATCACGTGCCAAAATAAATATTTTCACTGTAAGTTAATCTATTTAAATTATTGTGTCACACACACGCACACAAAACCAAGAAACAAAACAAAACAAACAACCTACCTACCATAGACATCTACATATTCATATAATTTATTTTTATACTTATCAAATTCTGAGCACTATCCTAGGTATATTACATGTACTGTTTTAGTTAATCTTCACAAAAATTCTCTTCACTGTCATTATTCTTTTCATCTTACATGAAGGTAGCTGAGTGGTTATCAACTAGATAAAAACAACTTGGTTTCTCACAATTATTTGGTTGCTTTAAGTCACATTAATAAGTTATCACTAGGACCCAATCTGACCACGAGAAGCATAATTCATAATGAACACAAGTCCATAAAAGAGTTTTTTTTTCCTCCTGGATAATACCAAGTAGTATAAAAATAATCATGTAGTTTCTTTTTTATGATTGATTAAATCTCATATCTTATCTTTTCAAACCAGGTGACAATACATGTCATTAGAGGTTCACTTAAGGCAACAGCAGCAATACCATAGGTATAGCAGTAGAAATAAAACTTAGAGTCAAGTGAGAAAATTCTTCAGAAAATTTCTCAACACACAGCACTTGAAAATCTTGTTAGTCTAGGACATTATGCTTAACAGTACAGTCTCTTAGACATGCTACAATATTGTATATGCTTTGGTAAGGAGAAAAGTGCTTATGTAACATTAGTTCTTATCATAAAACCTATTCATTATACCAGAGAAACTCATTCTTAATTATCAAGGAATTCTTTGTTTAAAACAAACAAAAAAATAAATAATAACATATAGAAACATAATCAATGCATATGTACAAGGATATTTAAAGCCATTAAAAAGAAATATACTGCCCAATATGTTTTTAAAAATGGCCAGAAACCAATGCAGCATTAGCAATAGCATTATTATTAATTACTTTTAAGAAAATAAAATATAACAAGATAAAACAAAACCCTTCACATCAAAGTTGAACAAGGCAACAAACAGAAGGAAAAGAACTCCAAGAGTAGGCAGTATAATCAGAGAACCACTCATTCACACATTCAAGAGTCCCATAAAAAATACTAAATGAAAAGCTATAATATATTCACAGAAGACCCAGTGCGGACCCGGACCCATGTATATACTGTGCCTGCTGCTTAAATCTCTGTAAGTTCTTATGAGTTTTGCTCAGTTGATTTAGAGGACCTTGTTTCCACATCGTGTGCTCCATCCCCTCTGGCTCTTCAACTCTTTCCACCTCTTCTACTGGATTCCCTGATAGTGAATTGCTCTTTCAAGACCCGTAAAGAATTGCGTTGGGATTTTGATAGGGATTACATTGAATCTGTAGCTTGCTTTTGGTAGGATGCTCATTTAAACATGGGAGATCTTTCAAACTTCCAATATTTTCTTTAGTTTTTCTTCAAAGCCTTGATGTTTTTATCACACAAGTCTTTCATTTGCTTGGTTAGAGTTACTCCAAAATATTTTGTATTATTTAAGGTTATTGTGAAAGGTGTTTCCCTGATCTCTTTCTCAGTCCATTTGTTATTTATACATAGGACGGCTACTGATTTTTGTGAATTAATTTTTTATTCAGCTACTTTGATGGAGGTGTTTATAACCTTTAAGAGTTCCTTGGTGGAATTTTTAGGGTCACTTTTGCATACTTTCATATTGCCTGCAAATAATGATACTATGTCTTCTTCCTTTCCAATTATTTGTCTTCTTGATCTCCTTCTGTCATGTTATTGCTCCAGTTAAAGCTTCAAGTACTATATTGAAAAAGTTCAGAGAAAGTGGATAACCTAGTCTTGCTCCTAATTTTAGTGGAGCTGCTTTATCTTTCTCTCCACTTAAATATATACTGACTATGGGCTTCCTATAAACTGTCTTATTTTTAGGTATATCACTTGTATCCCTAATCTCTTCTGAACTTTGATCATGAAGGGTATTGCATTTTGTCAAAGGCCTTTTTCAGTATCTAATGAGCTAATCATGTAGGTTTTTTCTTTCAGTTTGTTTATACGGCAAATTATATTTATAGATTAGTGAATATTGAACCATCACTGTAACTCTTGGATGAAGTCTTTTTGATCACTGTGGATGACCATTTTATGTTCTTGGATTCAGTTTGCAAGTATTTTATGGAATATTTTTGCAACTGTGTTCATAAGGGAAGTTGGTTTGTAATTCATTTTCTTTGGTCATTATGTGTTTGGGTATCACAGTAACTGTGGGCTCATAAATTGAATTGGACAATGATTCTTTTGATTCTATTTTGTGAAATAATCTGAGTAGTATTGGCATTAATTCTTCTTAGAAAGTCTGATAGAATTCTGCACAAAAAATGTCTTGCCCTGCATTTTTCTTGGTTGGAAGACTTTTAATGACTGCTTCTATTTCACAAGAGGATTTTAGGTCTGTTTAAACTGTTTATCTGATATTGATCTAACTTTGGTAAGTGGTACCTTTTGCGAAAATTAACCATCCTTTTAGATTTTCCCAGTTGGTGAAATACAGGTTTTAAAAATGTGTCCTTATGATACTTTGAATTTCCTTGGTATCTCTTGCTGTACCCCTTTTCCTTCCTGATTTTGTTAATTAGAGCCACTCTCTCTGCTTTTTAGTTAACTTGGTTAAGGGTTTCTTGAGTTTTCTTGTTGATTTACTCCAAGAACCAACTTGGTTTCACTGATTCTTTGTATTTTTCTAGTTAGTTCTATTTTATTGAGTTCAGCCCTGAGTTTATTTCTTTCCATCTACTCCTTTGAGTGTGATTACTTTTCCTTGTTTTAGAGATTTTAGGTGCACTGTTAAGTTACTAATATGAGAACTCTCCAATTTTTTTAATGTAGGCACATAGCACTAGGAACTTGCCTCTTAGCGCTTCTTTCATGTATCCCATAAATTTGGGCATTTTGTGTATTCATTTTCATTGAATTCTAGAAAGTCTTTAATTTCTTTTTTTATTACTGCCTTGACCCATTTTGCTTTCTTTCTCTCTTGCTTGCATTTTTTCTTTCTTCTTCTAGTTCTCCTCTTCCTCCTCCTTTTTGTCACAAATGCACAGAAAAGGGCTCTTTCTTTATTGAGGATTGTTGGGGTTTTTTTCCCTCTTGTACAATACATCACAAACCCAGACTTGTCCTACTCTTGTCCTCCCAGCTCCCCTCAAGTCCCCTCTTAGCCAAATCAACACCCCCTTTCCAACCCACTATCCAGCTTTCCCTCAGAAAATGGCAGGTCTCCACTAAAACAGAACATAAGATGGAACTAGTCCTGTTAGGAGCCCCAACCTCAAGACAGGACAAGGCAGCCCCGCAAGAAGAACATGGTTCCAAAGGACCATGAGAATGAACCGCCGCCCCCGCCCCCACCCCCCCCCACACACATTCCAACTTTTAGGAGTTCTACAGGAATAGCAAGCCAGTCCACCATAAGATATATGCAGGAGGATATAATGAAGACCCAAGCAGGCTCCATGTTTTTCACTTCAGTCTCTGTGAGCCCCTAAGAATCCTCCTCAATTGATTCCATGGGGTGCGATTTCTTGGTGTCCTTGTCTCCTCTGTTCCCTACAATCCCTGCCCCCTCTTCCTCAGGGTTCTTTGAGGTCTGCCTGAGCTTTGGTATGGGCCTCTGAAATGCCTCTCAATTGACAAATGGATAAAGAAAATGTGGCATATTTACACCACGGAGTATTACTTAGACTTTTTTTTTTAATGGCATCATGATATTTGCAGATAAATGAATGGAACTAGAAAAAAAAAATTATCCTGTGCAAGGTAACCCAGAACCAGAAAAACAAACATGGTTTGTACTCACATATAAGTGGATATTAGATTTTAAGTACAGGACAATTATACTGCAATCCATAGACCCAGGGAGACTGTTCAACAAAAAGCCTGAGTCAGGAAACCTGGATCTCCCTGGGAACAGGGAATAGAACAGATGCTGCAGGCACCTGGGGGAGGATGGGGATAGGAACAGCAGGGATCAGGTTGGGGGTGAAAGGAAGAGAATATATAGAGTTGACCCATTTTTCATTCAATTGAAACTTGTTCAGTTTCCACGTGTTTGTAAGCTTTCTGTTGTGTCTTTTAAAGCTGATAACCAGCTTTATTCCTTCGTGGTCAGAATGCATGAGGGAGTTATTTCAATTTTCTTGTATCTATTGAGACTTATTTGTGTCTGTGTATGTGGTTAATTTTGGAGAATACTAAATTAATATTTAGTATGTAAACTGAGTTAGGTTTCAGTAAATGGGTAGAAATTGCATTTGAATTTTATTTATTTAACGTTTATATTATATAAGTATCTAGCTTGATATATTAGAAAAAAAGACATCCAGGATTTATATTTGAGAAGAACCTTTGAATAAACTGGCTTTGGTTTATTTAAAATTTTAAATTACATCTATTTATTTATTGATATTGTTTGTGTGTGGATATGTATGTGTGTGTTTGAGTGTGTGTGTGTGTGTGTGTGTGTGTGTGTGTGTGTGTGTGTTTATGTTCCCAGGTCACAGAACAACTTGCAGGAGTCCCTTCTTTATTTCTCTCTTTCTCCCAGCCAGATCCTAGGGATAAAATGTCTTCAGACTTAGCATGAAGCAATGCTTCCTGCTGACCCATCTACTCAGATCCTCTTGACTAAGATTTTAGATTTTAAACTGTGTTTTCTAGGTAAGTTTTCTAACTCAGCATGACTGCATTATGTGATATCTAAGAGCTATTTTAGATTTTTCTATAGTTTTGTACTTGAATTATACCTGGTCTGAGAGGTAAAATTTCAGTTTAGTTCATTAAAATGCAATTTTGATTTCTATCTAGAGGGTAAAATGTATGTTCTTGTTTATGGATAGGTAAAACACTCTACCACTTTTGATGGTATAAGTTCAGAAATTTAAATTTAAATTATACTGAGAATACAATAATGGTTACCAAAAGTTTGACATAGTAAAATACAGGGCAAAATAGAGCTTGGCCAGTATATTTTAAAGACTAATTAGAGAGGCAACAAAGTTCTGATGAACCGTGTTAAGATGATAGATAATGGTAGTGTAATACTTATTTCAAAATTTAAAGAAAATAATTCTAAATAATTGACTACATACAAATGAAAAATTTGATGACACTGATATGCTTACCCTACTTTAAACCTTGTACAATATTTAGATATATCAAAATGTCACATAGTACCCTATAAATATGCATTACTTTTAGATCATAATTTTAAAAGTTGTCAATAGAGTTCTTAAAATGCTATTTAAAACAAGATACATACTCAAGTCTACTTTTGTACCTGTAAACTTTATGACATTTAAATACCAAGCATACATTTCTGTTCTTAAAGGTTGGCTTCTGAACTGAGATCTCCTGTAAGTGGAAAATGTACATATCATATATCAAAGATTTATTACCTACAAAATGGAAAACATTCTATTCATACTTTTAAGACAAGGTCATGCTCTCTAACACTGGATAGCCTAGAGCTCACTGTGTAGACCAGTCTGGCCTTTAACTTTTGGTAATCCTTCTGTCTCTGTCTCTCCTCCAAGTGCTAAGATTACAAATATGAGGCACTAAGGCTAATTACTCAATAATAATAAATTTATAATAATGACATCTGAAAATTCTGGGATATGTTTAGAAAGATATTACCATAATTGAATTTGCTTGCTTCTTCCTATTTTTTTTTATGTAACTACTGAAATATTTAACTACTTTTAGTTTGCTTGAATTCTATTTCTTTAATAAGAAATAATTAAAGTTAGAGTCAGGGTTCTTTTTCAGTTTTGTATATTCTCTATTGAATCTGTCTCCTGTGGGAGTGTTTTGCCTTTCTGTTCTGGTTAGTTATTTGTCAACTTGAAAGAAGCTACACTTATCTGGGAGGAAGAAGCCTCAATTGACAATATGCCTGAATCACACTAATCTGTTGGCATTTCTGTGGGGTATTTCCTTTATTAATTTTTTATGGCGGAGCATCCAGTCTACTCTGAGTCATGCCACAGCTGGGCGGTGTAAGAATACAAGCTGAATGAGAGTAGGCTAGTAAGCAGCATCCCTCCATGGTCTTTGCTTCAGATCCTACTTCCAGGTTCCTGTTTTCATTCCTGCCATTATTTTCTCCAGTGATGGACTATATATTGTAAGGTGGAATAAACCTTTTCCTTACCAAGTTTCTTGTGGCTATAGTACGTTTTCCCGGCAATAGAAAAGCAAACCAGGGCACCACTTGCAGTAACACATAGCCTTGAAACAATCCCATGAATTTCTCACACACCTAGACCTCCATTATTCCTTAACTCCAAATCCATGATTATACAATGCAAATTGCTCATGCTGTTCCTTTTGTATTTGCTAACACTTATTAGAAAAGCTATATGTCAGCATCATTTTATTTTTAATATATATTTTAATTGAAATAGAATTATATCACTTTTGCACTCCCTTTGTCCCTCCAGCCATTCCTAGCTACCCTCCCTCTAATCCTTCCCATGTCCTTCCACTCTCCAGCTGATAGTCTTGTTTTCAGCTACTGTTGTTACATATATACATACTCAAATACATATAAATACAACGTGTTGAGTCTATTACGTGGGATGGGAAGAGATATTAAACAAAGACTAAAGGTCTTTTTGTAGAGTAAACCCCTATTTCTTTTTATTTATAATGACTATATGAATTAATAAATACATTTTGTGAGTTAATGATAGAAATTTTAAGTTTAGTAAAGCAAAATGATTGTGTTTTAAATTTTGGTTTTCCTGAGTTCAGGTCTATTGTCTCCTATTCAGAGAAAATCAATGATAAAAAATACAGAAGATGAAGATCAAGGAATCCCAAACTACTGATTTATTATTCCTTTAAGTGTGGTCTGCTTATGCCATAAGGGTTTTTTAATAATTAGTGTTGTATTTATTTGCATATTATATTTAGAAGTATTTTTGGTTAGAAGATCAAGTCATTTAAACTTATGAGTTTATAAGCTTATTAGCTCTACTTATGAGCTAAAATGAGAAGAACCATAATGGAGAGAGACCTTATTCACCATCTCCTGATACTCCTTCAGAGAAAGACTGTACAGAGATAACTAACTCCAGCCACATCACAACACCCAGACTCTAGAGAGATATCATCCTAGACAGTGAATAAAATAGGCCAGCTAGAAACAGAAAGGTAGTGGGCCTGTTTTCCTCATTAACAACCACATGCCTCATGGACTAGGGTAGACTTTCTGCCCAGCTTAGTGTTGATGGAGGAAGAACTTGTCATTACTGATTTGGAAATATGAAGACCTGGGATCCTAATAATAACCCTGTGCTGAGGATAAAATGTATAGTATCACCGGCTGGGACTGAGTGTGACATCTCAACCTTGCTGTGGACTGCTAATAATGTCCCACCCTAAATGGTTTACTTCAGCCATCATAGAAATGTCTTTGCCATCTGTTGGGAGCATGAAGGTCTGTGCTCTTACACATAAGAACTAAGGAAACCAGGAATGTTAAACATGTGGGATTGTCTTTTCAGTAACAGGAGAGATGTGTAACCTGTTTTTCCATACAGAGGCTGGGAATGGATGTGGTTAATAATCTTGTGATTTAGGTCAGGATCTTTAATCTCAGCATTCAGGATACAGAAGCAGGTGGATCTCTGCGTTCAAGGCCACCCTGGTCTATAATGTGAGTTCCAGGACAGCTAAGACTACACAGAGGACCTCTGACTGAACAAACTAAAAATAAATAAATAGTAATAACCTGGTGATGTATGCTTTCTGTAGGGCCATATTACTGCCACTCTATCTGTATGATAGAGACCACACCAGATTCTTCTGTGTGCCCTTAAAATAGTAAGATATCGTAGCCTATCTCTAGAGCTCATCTTCTTGGAAGAAGTGCAATGTATTCTGAGTTGAATTTCAATATAATCATGCCTCCTTCTGCACAGGGGATTGTATTATATCAGGAAACTTGTTTCCAAATTGTGCTAAAATATGCAGAAAATGAACTGCTCAGCATCATACTCTACAAACTCTACAGTTCGAGCCCACCTGGCTAACTAAGTCATGTTGAACCAGATTTCTTTCTTGCCTTATGGCATGCTATTGTTATTCTGCCAACCAAGGTAATCAGAAAGTAACCCTCAGTAACCCTCAGACTTTCTTCAAGCTAAGAACAAAAGAGTCAATATCAGAAACACTGGAAACTAATGGCACAACCCCATTTTAGTAGGCATCTGATGATTGATTTGTTCACATACGCTCAGGGAGTTAATGTTAGGGCCACTTGCCCTGTGTAGAAACTATTAAATGTGCCAATAATTTTGTGAAGAAAAAATTCATTTCATCATTTGAACAGATATAGATATTCCCCCTTAGACTAGTGTCAATTGTTCATTAATTCCTTTTCCTTGTGTTAAAGTTTCACTGAGGCTTATGGGAGAGTTAGATAAGAAAGAAAAAACAACCACTAAATGCTACTAAAAATATCAAATTAATGTGATGAATATTACTGGGCACAAATGATCCATTGTGTTATTCTTACATGGAGCTTGTAATTGTTTTGCTATGGTATTTAATAAGCTTTACTTATGTACCTAGGGCAAGAATGTTTTGACTACAATAACTAGATTTCTTCCTTCTCCTGTCTTCTCTCCCTCCTTCCCATTAGTCCCAGGAGCTAAAGCATGATGGTATGCTTTGTAGATTTTTTGCCTGATGAGTACATGGAAGATATTCAAACTATGCCTTTGGGTGTCAAATTAGCCTCTTAAAATACAGTAGAGACAATTTTCCTGAGAGTAATCTTCTTATTTGTAAGAACTGTATGTTTTAGAACTCAGGGGCTCATTCTTGATGGAAACAGAAGATAATCGCATTCTTATAACAAATTACAAAAGTAACTGTGAACAAACCAAATAACTGCAATCGAAAGCATGCCTGAGCTGAGATAAGCAGCAAAACGAGATAAGGGTCTCACTGGAGATTTAGGTGCAGAGAACAGACATGAAGATCCTAATTATCATCTTGAAAAAACTGTCAGATCTCCACATGAGACACAACAAGATTTTGTGTAAATTAAACCTCAATCAGGATATAATGCTATCAAATAAATAGCTTTTCATCTCTTTCCTGATAAAGACTAAGAGATTCCATACTTCTCACTGCTATGAATAGCTTGATGTTCAATTAGACAGGAATAATACCTAACACTGTGGAAAATAGCTTCAGCATCAGCATTTTCCATCTTTCTCCAGGATGCTTTTAAATACGTCTACCTCTACCTCTGCCCCTCCCAGACTGCACAGAGCAGAGCCAAGATCCATAGCAAAGCAGTGGTGTTAGACTCACAAACATTGAAAAAAAATAAAATGTTGTAAAAATGAGATGAAATCTTTCAGAAACTTTCACTATGTCAGAGAGGAACTGTTAAGGGGGGTGGGGATTGTTCTCAGTTTACATCTTTTTAAAAATATCTCTTATTTTTATTTTATGTGTATGAATGTTTTTCTATACGTATCTAAGTGTCCATGTAGGTCAGAAGAGGGTGTTACAGACACTGGTGTTGCATACAGTTATGAGCTACAATCAGAATGTTAGGAATTGAGGCCCATCCTCTGCAAGAACATCAAATACTCTTACAACTGTGTTATCAATCCAGCCCAGACATTATCATGTTGAAGGGAAGAATTCAGTCATGAGACACAGTTTAAGCTGTTTTCTTAAGCTAAAAAAATCAAGTACTCTAAAGAGAGATTAAAGTGGGTTGCCTCCAAATGGGGCAAGCCTAGTTATTTCTGTGTTGTGCATTTTGAGTGGTTTTATGAATATTTATGAAGTACTTGTCATATTCATGGGGTAAGGTAACACTTTTCTATCCCAAATCATGTTGTACCAGATTTTACTTTTAAAGTATTTCTTCCCTTCCCATGCTACCCATCAACGGAAAGGGGTATCAACACCACAATGCAAGTGATACGACATTAATTCTTTTGAGGGTGAAACTCTTCAATAGTATAATTTTACAACAGAATGCTACGTTACCTTAATTACTGATATGGAAGTTATTGAATCTAACAGCATCTTTAAGGGTGTTTAATCACTAACTCCACTGGACTATCAGAGGACATAGATACATAGACACAGCTAGGTACCTCATGTCTAACTCTCTGTCTACTTGGTATCATGTAGTTAAAAATTAGCCACTTTTCTTAAATTGAAGGCAGATAAATATAGCTTTCTGCTTTAATACTATCCACATAAAAATTACTGAACCTCTGTAAAAAATGTCTAATATTGAAGATAAAGAATTCATCAGCAATCAAGGCTCATTCCTCATAAATAGATTTTACCAATTTTCAGCTTTTACATTTATAACTTAAGATCTCATTAAGATCTTCTTTATTGAAATATGAGAGTGAATTTATTCAACATTTTTCTTGTGTGTCTTATCTACTGGAACATCTCACCATTTAAAAATATAGATTTACTCTTTATTCAGAAAGGTAATAGTAAAAATATAACCTGGCTTTTAGATTTCCATTTTCCTTCACTCTTTTATTTATTGCCAAAGGTGTATCCTCAACTCTCAGCAGGACCCAAAAGCACAGATGTTTCCTATCATGTGTTTCCTCTGAATTGCCAGTTCATTTTTGAAAGGTTGAAATTGGATCATTTATTACCGTTGGTGCTATGTTTAGTAATCACTACCTGTCAAGTTTACAAAAACACCTTCTAAGGATTTCTAGCATCCTTTGGACTGGAACAATCTCTAACTCAACTACCTGATATTTTCCAATTAGATGCTCAATCAAATAGATGTATCAAATGAACTTTCACTTTCTACAATATATACATGTTCAAACTAGCTGTACAGATTTAAATTTGAACATAATCATTTTATAACAGAAAGAATTCAGTAGTTTGTGTAAATTATAAATTGAAGTCATTTTTAAAATAAATATAAACATATGATCTGGAAAGCATGCAATGTAATTATGATTGTTATTGTGATAAAAGAAATGATCATAGTTATAAGTTATATGTTTCAACGTGTGTTAAAACATGTTTAACATGTTTCATATGAAGTCATATATTATCCTTTATCCCATATTCTTAGCAAAAACCTGATGAATTGGACAGAATGGTCATCTTTCATCAGAGACAAAGACAAAGAAGGATTTAAGAAACCTACCATCCTATTTAGAGCTAACAATTAATGAAGACTTATAAGATGGGCTTCATAAAAGATCACCCAAGCCCCTAAAATATTAGAGAAGCATCCTCTATGAGACGCATTTTTAAAGACCAATATTCAACTACCCCAAGTCACTTATCTGCGATAAAGCAGTTCCTTGGGGGAAGTGAATCCACTTTACTCTAGAGATCAACATTCAGCTTCATTATAAATGCCAAGCCTTTTACCACAGAATCAAACAGCATACCCAGACTGAAAAATCATCCTTAGCGCCACTAAAATGATCGCATGGGACTAAAACTCATTTGCCATTTGTTACCAGTCATTATATCAAAGAATTATCTGTAACCCCATCTCAGGTACTTTGAAGAAGTCATTACTCTATTTTTCGTAAACCATATGTTGTATATATGTTTTAAAACAATTTTATGTGATACACATAAAATAACTATTATTATTCAAGCATTCTTCTATAAATTTGATCCATCTTCTCTTCAGCTTTGTTTCTCATGAGTGTTGCCTACTTGTTTTGTTAGCATAGCATCACTAATGCAAACGATAACTACAGAATGATATCATCTTTGAATCTAATGTTATATGTTAACATTTCTAAATTATTTAATCACATAGATATACTTCTTTTCTTCTTTTATTATTATTGTTAAATACTAGTGACCTTTCATTATAGTTTTTAATATGGAATCCTCAACTTTATAGTGGATTATGAGTTTTTTAAAGATAAGAATATCACTTATCTTCCTATATTGTCTTGTTACATTTGCAAACATTCAATAGTGACTTTATGTTAATGACTTGGACTGAAATGCAAATATTTATTGAATGAGTGATGAATTTCCTGGATATACAGATTCTAGGGATTTACTTGTCTAATTTGCCTGTTAGGGGATTATTCCTATGGTGTTTTAAAGCATCAATGTAGGAAATATAAAGCTACTTACTGTAGTTAAAATTGCCTATTTCTGAGAACAATGTACATTAGTGTCTCCATCACATTTGTATATGACTATAAAATTGATTTCTCTTTCTGAAGAGGTGAATAGCTGGCATGGACATCTGTTTCCAAGGAACATCAAATGCTGACCTCCTGCTGTCTGAGTCAACAAGAAAAATGGAATGTAGAAAGCCAGCATCTCAGAATTGAACTCCAGGTCCGTTTAAAGTAAGCTTAAAAATGTACATGATTATTAATGTTTTGCTTTGTCTTCTATACTATTAAAGCTAGAGAAAACAATATTGTAAAAGCAAATATGGATTGAAGATAGCAAATATTTATGCATATATGTAATTATTTATTACTTTATACAGGCAAAGTATGGGAGGGTGCTGCCCTATGCACTGTATAAAAAAAAAAATTCTTGGTTATCTGCTATGCAATGTCATTACAAAATAGGGAATGAATGCCTTTCATTAACAAAGAAATCATGGCCTATTCATATCAGTTTTCATAATATCACATTTTTTCCTGTGATAATCAACCTTTAGTTTTAAAATATTTTTTTGAAGATTGCTACATTTAATTATATGTTCATCATTTCAACTGAAGGTGAAGAAAGAATGGAATTTTCTGGTATATTTACTGATGCATGTTAGAGTTAATGTGCAATTGGTATTCAACAAATGTTTACTTAAACATTATACAAAAACCCAGAAAATGTATAAACAAAGAATCTTAAACTAAAAAAGTATCTTTCACTACTAACCATTCTTGTAAGTTCTTTAACTATCTACTTTGCAATGCTGTTTTCAAAATAAAAATTATTTCACACAACATTGCCAACAGAAGAAGTAGAAAGATAACAACACAAGATGTAGTGCTCATTAGTCACAGAATTAGGCCTTTAAAAATGTGCTGTTTGCCATGCTGATGAAAGCCTCTTGAGATCATGAACTTTTCAGGAAATGCCTTAGAGTCCACACCCAGCCATTGTGCAAGTTGCAGAAAAGGAAGTGCTGGGAGAATGCTAGTCTGATGTGCATATCAGGAGTGGCAGGGTCCTGAGTAGTATTTATTGGTTTTACAGTTCATCCAATCACTTTCTATCCATGTTTCACTGGATTTCCATAAGAAATCTGCTAGGCAGTAAGCTATGTTTATACATAACTAAAGCAGTTTCTATGATGTGTGCAGTCTTATCGCCAAATGAAAATTTGTATTTTTATATACAAAGATGTCTTATAGCTAGAAGTTTCATAAAGATTTGCATCCAATAAAAGTTCTCCTTATCCCATTATCTTTTCTTTCTTTTATTTAATTGAAAAATGTTTTTTTTTCCATAAAATATATTCTGATCACTGTTTCCCCTCCCTCACCTCCTCTCAAATCCTTCCCAATTCCCCATTTATCTAGCTCCATATCTTCTTTGTCTCTCTTTTTAGAAAATAAACAAATAGAAAAAGAAAAACAGAGGAAAAAAGAAAAGGCACAAGAAGTATACAAACACACACACACACACACACACAAACACAAAATTGGAAACCATAATATATAAACAAAAGATCAGTAAGGTTTGAAAAAAGCCAAAATTATGCATTATGAGAAACAATGGCATTGAATTCATTTTGAGTTGGCTGTCTACTGTTGCACATTGGACCTGCCCTTAAGTATGGTTAGTATATCCAGTGAGACTCAAACGAAGAAATCTAATTTTTTTCTTTGTGATAGACTGTCAATTAGAGATAGCTTCTTGGTTAGGGATGAGAGGTGAGACTCAAACGAAGAAATCTAATTTTTCCTTTGTGATAGACTGTCAATTAGAGATAGCTTCTTGGTTAGGGATGAGAGACCATGTCCACGTTCCCCTCTCAGTTCTGGGACCCCATTCGTTTTGGACCTGTGCATGCTGCCACCATATCTGTGAATTCATATGTGTGTGAGTGTATTTTAGTCTGAGGGGCATTGTTTCTGTGTTATATCCTACCCTCACTGGCTCGTACAATCATGCTGCATCCACTTCTGTAGCATTCTCTGAGGCCTGGAGGGGGTGGTATTTGATGAAAACATCCCGTTTAAGAATGGGCGTTCCAAGATATCTCATTCTCTGTACATTGTAGAGTTGTGGTTTTTTGTATTTGTTCCACCTGTTGCTAGAGGAAGCTTCTCTGATGATAGCTGAGCAAAGCACTGATCTAAGAGTCTAGCAGAATGTCATTATGAGTCATTTTATTGCTATTTTCCTTTAGGAGAACTGTAATATTTGGTTTTCCTCTAGTTCCATTGGAATAAAAGAGTGTGAGCTTTGATATCAACAACTGAAACAATCTAAAATAAAACACAAGGGATACTTTAAAAGATGAAAATAGTACTCATAAGATCTAGAATATCTGAAAGTATTCTTTTATGCATGTAGGTAGAGCCATGAAGGACACAAAAGGGAAGGAATGGACAAAGGTAAAAAAATAACATCCATTCCTTCCAGATATGATGAAGACTATAAATCTGTGTACATCAGAGAGGCAATGAAATTCAAATACAAGGTTTGTGAAGTGGCCACTCCATGACACATAATAATCAGTTAGCTAAAATCCAAGTGATAAAGTGAAAAACCTTTAAGATAGCCAGAGAAAAAAATATGTATTAAAGAGTGTTACAATAGCAAGAAAATAATAAGACCAACAAGAAAGATCCTCAATGTTTAACTTAAATGGCAAGGAGAAATAAATCTTAAAGAAATCTCTGGCCTAGAATTCTGCCAGCAGAAAGAAAAGCTTTTAAATGCAAAAGTAAATTATAACTACTTCAAAATGTATGAAAGTAAAATATATACCACCCACAAAACTATGTTAACGCAGTTAACAGAAGGCTTTCAGGAACAGGAAGATGCTAACAGGTAGAATATGATGTGAATCTGGTAGATGATAAACATGCATAATTATTTCATAAGTAAATTGCTTAACATGTTTGAGAAGAATGATTTTTTAAAAAGTCTAAAACCCCAATACCAGGCATAAAAACCCTCTTTAAAATTATTAGAGAAGACTGTCCAAAAAACACCCAGAATATATAGCCTATCATTATCCTTAGTTATGCGTTAGAGGTAGAAGATAAGACCCTATTGCATTTCATGCACTTCATCATACACTTCAAAAACAGGTCCTAGTTACCCCTGGTCTGAAACTTTCCTGAAAGAAAACCTCCTAGAGGACCAGCTTTCATGGTACAAAAATGTACCATGCAAGCTTCCTAAGGAAGGAGGCAATCAATAGGCCTATCCAACTATGAAGCCTATGAACCACATCAAGGACTAGCATGGTACCATAGCCTTAATGACACAATAGTGGCACACATACTTTGGAAATAATCAATAGCTCTCTTTTTTAGACTTAAGAATGGCTCAACAAGAGGGAGATCACACCTAATGCTGAAAACTTTGTGAACTACTCAGTGATAGTGAAGTCATATTAATAAAGGAGGATCTACAACTATTAATTTACCTAAACTTAACTTAACTCATCAAGGAAAATCTCTTTACAAAAGACAGAGACCACTACAGAAAACCACAACCAATGATAATGCCAAGTTCCACTGGATACATCTATAAAACACTGGATACATCTATAAAACACTCTTTTACACAGGGCTCAGAAAATATTGTGAAAGAGGGGACTGAATGATTTGAAAGAACCAGAGAATCAGGGACTTTGTTGTGAGACTGTGTCTCCTAGTAATATCAGAAGATACACCCACGTAGTCTTATCAACTTGTCTGGCCAAATGTGAACTAAACGAGGATTACACCAATGAACATGGCAAGCAAGACTGAGAAAAGTCCATGATGTTTCAACCCTACACAAAAAACTATACGCAAGTAAAGAATGCTGGGAATGAGAGAGGTGGCCTTCCCAAGGGAAGAGAATATAAATTGGTTTCCTGTGCCAAATGGTCAGTCCTGAAAGAATACATACAGGTAGCATTAAACTGAGTGAAGAGGTGATATTTAGAAGTATGTGTATGTGTGTGTGTGTGTGTGTGTGTGTGTGTGTGTGTGTGTTTAAATGTCCCCACTATTAGCCTCAATTTTTCAGAGTGCTAAATGTGAAGACAATGTTTGTTTTAATCTAGAAACCATTTCTCTGCTAACAAAAAAGTTCTATTTTAGAACTCATAAATGCTAAAACTATCCTTTCTGTTTATCAAATCTGATAAAATTTTTACTTCCAAAATTACTCCTGATGGTATTTATTTTAATTAGTGCTTCAAAGTCACTTCACAGATCATTTAATGTTGATTAAATTCAGTCAAACATCTGTTGGGAGGATATGTGTAGAATGGAAATTGACTCACTATGCTTAATTTTGTTACAATCAAAATCAAAAAACAGTTTTGGGTCAATTTTGTATTGTTAAAAATTGTAGATACTAGAATAATATATGCTATTGTTGATTAATGAGTAGGAAAGTTAAGATTTCCCTAAAATATATGGATTTTCATTAAAAACTTCAAAAATTTCCTTTATTAAAATAATTACCTATTGGCTTATTTTTCTACTCATGGCTGCTGCTCAGTTGTATAGAAAACATAAATTTTAAAATTTGCAAATGCATATATAGAACTGGAAAAATGAGAGTATGACCTTCCTGACCAGAAAAGACAAACACTGCAGGCTCAGTGTTTTGTGTGTAGCCTGAAGTACATGCTGAAGTCTAGAAACTAGAAATGGGTCAGCAGTTTGAAAGTAGCATTTAAGGAGGGAGATTAATAAATTGCAATTGAGATGAAAGTATACATGGGGAAATACTGGGGCAAAGAAAAAAAACAAAAAAGCAAAAAACAAGACACTGGGGCAAAATTGCTGTGTATTGATGGGAATGGGAAACAAAGGCAAGGGGAGTATTGAGGGAAACTAAGTTTGCACAAAGAAGCTATGTGGGAACTATGGCTTTACAACCAAAGTAAAGCATATACTCAAAGATGATAGATAGTGGACTACATATGAGACAGTATAACAGGATAAAATACTGGGATCTAAAGGTTAAAATAGGAACAAGGGTCAAGACAGTGGGGGAAATGAGGCATAGGATATGACTTAAGCAAAATTAAGGATATATGAAGAGGCCTTAGTTCATAAACTAATTAAAGCATAATTAGAAAAGGAGAAAGAAAGTAGTTTGAGTGGAGATTTCTGCATGGATGAACCATGCTGCTTTTCAGAAGCCATGGTTTATTGAATAAAATCTTAGTAGCCCACACTGGTTCCCGCCCCATGAGGTATTTGGTCGGATAGTCTCCAAAAGTACTGCAGACAGGACAAGGTAATACAGGCATTCTTAGTTACCCATTATACCTAGAAGATAAGACACTAATGCCATAGACACCATAGGCATTGGTTGTAGGATATAGACAAATCAATTTTGATCCAAACTGAAAATTCCCTGTGAGTAGCATTTTAGTGTTAGAAAGTACTATGCCGGCTGCTAGTAGAGAAAGGTATCAATGGTCTTAGATGGCACTTTCCTTGCATACCACAGTATAATGACCAGCCTGACAACACATGTCCATTGATACAATAATGGCCAGATTGTTCCACAGAAGCGAGTTTATTTCTGGTACTGAAAACCTGAACAAATCCTATGGCTAGAGAAGCATGAGACCTAGGGAGTAACAAACTGATGGTACTTTTCTAAATAGTCTTATTTTCAAAATGTCTTCTAAATATGTATGTCCATATCCATAGATTTGTGCTTCTCCCAACCTTGGCCAGAGAAGCATTACTTTTGAAAACTACACATGGAACATCTACATCAACAACCTTCATGAGGTTCAGGGAACCTCTTAGAAGACAGAATAAAAGCAATGTGAGAGCCAGAGGATGGGCAGAAATGCCGTCCTCTGGATATGACATGTTTGTTGCACAGGTGAACTCTCTAGAAATGTTACACATACATTTCACAACACCAAACCAGCTAAAAATTCTAACATGGGGGATAGAGGGACTTTCATGGTCCCACTCCTGGATGAGGAAAAACTGGAAGTTGATGGCTACTTTGGAAGGGAGAGTTATTTTCTTTAGGAGTGTGGTCATTGGTCGGTTTTTTTTATGCTATCTGGTAGTTGACTCCACATCCATGTTCATATGGACAGTACTGATTGGACTTAGTGGGTTACATAACAATAGCGGAGGTTAAAAAAAAAGTCGTGGAGTTGGGAGGGAGATTGACGATGCGTTGTGGGGTCTGTGATGAGCTGTGGAGATGAAGATAGTGGAGAGTAGTTATGACCAAGATACACTGTATACATGATGCATTTAAAAAACATAATGATATAATTAAACTATATGTGTATGTACAGGCAGGCCACCTCAGTAAGGGAAGTGGGTAGGCTAACTGAAAACCGTCAAACCTCTCCTTCTGCTCCTCTAAATAAAACCCTCCAGTCTCACCCCCAGCTCTGCAATAGAACACCTTCTGCAGCCTCCCTTCCCCTCCCTAACCTCGCGTCTCCAGTGGATGTCACAGATCTTTCCCTTCTAAAGTCCCTCTTCCCAGCTCATTGCTTTATTCCAGGACCCAACTCCTGTATACACCCTGGAAACTTACAGGCTACTCCTACCGGGGAAGAGGGTAGAAAATTGCAAATCTTCACTTCTCCTTCCTTTCCTCCAAGTCCAATACCCCAGTCACATCCCTAGCTCTTCAACAGAACACCCGTTGCAGCTTCCCTTCCCTCTCCTGCTGCGCACATCTCCAGTGGATCACCCTGATCGTCCTCTCCAAAATTCCTTCCATTCAAAAATTGCTTTGCGCCAACCGCTGACTCAAGCGGACACTCCCTGTGTATCCATAGGCCATTCTGACCAGGGAAGCAAGTAGAGTAACTGCAGATCTTTGCCTCTCCCTCCATTCCTCCAAGTCCAATTCCCCAGTCTCATCCCAGCTTTTTAGCAAACTGTTGTGACCATTCCTTACTCTCTGGCCCCATACCCAAAGTATGGCCCCATACCTAAGTAGATCCTGTGAAACACCTGATTTTTCTCCCTCTTGTGAAGCCCCTAGCCCTTCTTCATTCCTAAGTCTCAGGTCCCAATACCCAGAAACATATTTTGCCTGGGTCACCCAGTGCCCACACCTACCAGAACCCCAGAAATTTTCCTATCAGAGAATGTACAGCCAAAACATTCACCTAAGAACCAGAGAGGAAACAGAAACCACGGGAAAAGCCATCCACCCAACAAAGACAAGAGCCTATTGGCGCCTAGAACTGTAACGTTCCCAAATCCAGAAGCCTCCATGCCACGGTAGAAACATAGTTACCAGGCAGGACAATATGTTTCTACTAGAGCCCAGCAACTTTAGCACAACAGGCCCAGAATAGTCCAACATAGCTGTAGCACAAATAAAAGTCCTTAAAAGCCTTTCTGAATATGATAGAGATTCTTAAAGAGGAAACTAATAAATCCTTTAAGGAAATCTATAAAAGCACAAACAGTGGAAGGAAATGAATAAAATAAATAAATGAATAAAAGGAAATGAATAATAAATGAATCAATAAAGAAAACCCAAAACTGAAGGATATGGAAATGAAAACTTTAGGAATTTGTACAGGGACCACAGAGGAAAAACAGAATATAACAGATGGCAGGCAGAACCTGAGAGAACCTCAGGCATTGAAGACATGATAGAAGTAACAGATAAATTAGCAAAGAAAATGATAAGTACGGATGTGTATGGAAAGAAAACTCCATAACTCCAGTTAAAGAGAATTTATGGGATTAATTTAGCCTGTATAAGATTTGACTTACAAATGTGGATTATATTTGAATTAAGATTGTAAACTTAGAAATCAAAACATTAAGCATAAAATTTTTTAACGTTGTGTATTTGCAACATACTAAGTAATATTTTATTAGCCTTTTTAAAACTTTAAAATGTTTTGTCTTTACAAAAATGAAATTATGTCATTAATTTTGCATTTGAAATGAGGATGTGATTTAATCATGATAAAAATCACAACACTGGTGAATATAATGTATCCTTAGAGTTATGGAAAATGATTGATTATTTACCACTTAAACATGAGAAAATTTGATAATAGGAGCATTTCCTCTTTCCTTTAATTTCTTCACTATAATTGATTTTAGGATTCTTTTTTCTATCTTTCTTTTATCTGTATGATTTTTCTGCTTTACTCATTGAACTTTGTTCTTCCTCTTCATAGGCCTATAACTATAATTATATTTTAATATAAGCATAAATTTCTCTCTTCATTGTGGGGGGGAACTTTTTCCTTCCATAATAGTTTGTCATCAGGCATTTCATAAGCTGATCATCCAGGTACCCTTAATTATCATTCTGAAAACACATATTCAAGATCTCTTGCATCTTTTGTTGCCATTGGCAAACATTTCTGTGTGTCACATCTACTTTTTCAGCCTTATCATCTGTAAAACAGCTGCTTACTTGAATTTGATAACTACTTTAAAAAGACTATTCTCTGGAAATGTTTTCTAACCATGGTAACTGCAAAGCACAAACAGACAGTTACTCATATAGAACAGTATTTATTCAAAAGATTATTGGCATTATTAAGACTACATTGTTTTGGAGGATTTGGGGAAAATGTCCTATCTCACCCATCTTGAAAAAGATTGGTGGAAATTTTTATGTACCTGTTATGATGAACAAATCAGAGAAGATATTTTTGTACCCTACAAGGTAACAGGAATCATTCTGGATTGTTATTATTTAATTCAAGCCATGGGTGGTTATTGTTTCTTTTTCTGTGTGCTTTCCATTTTTCTCTCTCTGTGTACATAAATTCCTTTACTATATATATATAATATATACAATACATACATGCATACATACATACATCTCACATACAATACATCCCAAACACAGTTTCCCCTTTATCCATATCTCCCACTCCTCCACACACAGTTCCTCTCTATCCCAGTTCCATTTCCCCTCCAATTCCCTTTAGAAAAGAGCATGCTTCCCAAGGATACCAGTTAAACATGGCATAGCAAGATACAATAAGACTAAGCACAAACTCCTCATATCAAGGCTGCATGTGGCAACCCAGTAGGAAGAAAAGGGTCCCAAGAGCAGACAAAAGGTTCAGACACACATCTAATTTATTTATTTTTGTGACAATATCTCACTATGCTATCTTGACTGGTCTGCAACTTCCTAAGTAGACCAAGCTAGGCTTGAACATATAGAGATCCACCTGAGTTTGCCTTCCAAGTGCTCAGATTAAAGGCATGCACCACCACACCAGCTAAGTCACTCCAGATGTATGTTGTACAATATAGTATCCCCTCATAAATTACGTATGGAGTGTAAAGGTAGTTCAAATGTCCTTACATGATGAGGACTTATTATTCTTAAGTACTTCCTTTCCTTACAAAATATACGGAGATGAGTTTATTCATTTATTTATTCAGAAAGAATTTATTCTGTGTCTACTATATACCAGGCAGTGTACATGTTGATAAACACCAAAACTGGCCCTGTTAGTCTTATTGGTATTTCTATCAAGGTGAACATATGTTAATCAAATGATTATACAAACAAATGGCAAGTTTCAAATCCAGAGATAGGAAACTTCAATGGTGCTAAGAAATATTTCATATGAGGGGTCAAAGAACAAAGATCAGTTAAATACCATAGAAGCTGAGCAGCTAAGCCTGCATGATAGATATGAAGACACAAGAAGAGGAGAAAAGCATCTCCAATAAAGGTAACAAGTATCTTGCTACACATATAGTTAGATAGGAATACAGTCATTCATGTAACTGTACAGTAATCCCGAAGGAGAGCCTGGGGGAATTTAGACTAAAGAGTTATCAGAGAGCCAAGCTACATCTCAGGAAGGGTTTAATTTCATGTTGAAAAAGTTTATTTGGTTATAGAGATATGCTTCAGTGAGATGATATGGAATGTAGGACCAGATAGGAACAAACTACTTCTAAATCAAAAAGACAGTACATGATTAAGAGTGTAGAATATTTAGGTTCAGGAACTATTTAGGAATTAATCACCTAGACATACTGATAGACTGTACATGAATGAGTTAAAAGGCAAAGATATCAGTCACGACTCATAGCTTTTGAAATGGTGCTCCTGGATATTTACTGAAACAATTTATAATAGGGGATACAAGGACAATGCATATTTGAGGTAGGAGGAAGAATGTTTTTTGACATGAGGCTTAACTTTATACAGTTTTTAACCAAAGAAAGAAATAGTCAGCAACAAATATTAATTGAACACAATAGCAATGAGTAATTAAAAAGTGGGTAAGTTTCAGAAGTGAGTATGCTAGACTAAGCATAACCAAGATAATTAAGCATCACTGTAAACTCTCAACAAAATCAAAGCTAATAAGACAATGGAGAATGAATGTTCTCACTCTGCTAATGTCCTAAACTCTTTAATTGACAAAGGCCTTTCATTTCAATAATGTTTGTCTATTTACACATTGTTTCATTTGAACATTTCACATTTTAAAAATGGCCTATTATTTTATTTTTGTTCTACCTCAAACATAATCATGGCCTTTCTGTAAATTAAAACAAAATATGAAAATGTGCTTGAAAATATGCTTTGTACTTTTAAAAAAAGTTCAAATTTGGTCTTTTATAGTTAGTTTAGTCCCCTGGTTTCTTTTGAGACTGTATACATGTTTTGCTTTTTTAATATTTTGTTATTATTTCTGTTAGTCTTTTTCCCTTTATTTATATGTGTATATGCATGCAAACTAATTCACAAACATGCATATACACATGCCACATACACAGGCAAGCACATGGACACACATGCCTGCACTCAAAATGCACACATAAGGATGCACACACATGCACACACACTTATATGCAGGAATGGACACACATATGTGAACAAATGCACAAATGTGCAGCACACATACACCTCAAAAGCATCATATCAATACTCTAAATATACCAAAGTTTTGCCTTTGGAAAGGGGCTTAGAACATTTCTTTATTCCTTAAAAAAAAAATACTGTTTAAAAGCTTTGAGCCTTTGTGGGAAAGCTATGTATAGAAGATGGAAAAAAACAGAATTCTTAAGATGTATCATACAAACTCTACTTTTTAACCTCAAAAATGTTTGTATTCTCTTATTGTTTCTCTCATTCTTCTTTTTTGTGTCTTCTTCCCTCATTTCTCCATTTTCCTTCCTTCTTCATGGGTTCCTTCCCCCAAGTTCTCTGCAAACTTTCTCCCTTTCTAGATGGATCATCACGAAGAACCAGTTTCACCTGTGTATTTGTGTCATGACTCCCACACTAAATCCTTTACCTAAACTTCAAATAAAATATCCCTAGCTACAGTCACATAGCCTTTCCCTGGATGATAAAAAAATCACGAATTTTAACTTCTATTACAAATTTTATACTTGCACACTCACAATCATATACTTATGCTGGCTGACGATATAGACTTTTAGTATTTTGGTAAACTAAAATTAGCCTGTATAATTGTGAAACTATTTAAATAAATATGTAAATGGTGAATTGTGCCACACTTATATCTCTCTTTTCTGGATTTGTACTTATTTGAATGTTTGCTTAAGTGGAAAAAGGGAAGGTTTCTCTATTGTAGAGGAATAGGCCTGAGTGAAAACTAAGAAGGGTCTATATTACAAGGCTCTACATTAAGAGGCCAGGATGAAGATGCAGACGTAGATTCAACAGATATAGATGTTGGCTCAGGGCAAAGGCTTTTTATTCTTTGATTCAATTACCAGTTCTAGTCCTGGATCCCTATAGTGTTTTGTCCTCTTTACAATCTACTCTTAATTCTTGAACTGGAAGCCTTCAGCCTTCATATGATCTAGAACATTTAAACTGCTAGCCCAGACCTAGAAGGCTTTAGCCCCAGCCTTTGAGACCTAGTGCTGACTGAGCCACTCTGACCCGCTCCTTCTGAACTCTGACTCTTCTGGTTCAGGTTCACTTGCTATTGTGGCTCAAATTCTTCTCTAAGCTATCTGGTTCAAAGTGATATTCTGAGCCAGCGTACAGTTTCCGAATGAACTCTTCTGACTCCAGCTTACTCTGGCTGAACTGCTCTGCATGGCTTCAAACTGACTCACTCTTCCCATCTGATACTAACTATTTTTGTGGAGCTGCCTCTGTATCCCTGTGTATCTCACTGACCTCTCATTGCTCCACATTGTGTCAGTCAGCTTCTCTGCTCCTCAGTCAGACTGTTTCATTGTCCCTGTGTTTTGTCCCCTATCTGCCTGTTCTAGACTACTTGGCTCATACTGTCTGTATAACTGATTCCTCTGTAAGAGAATTCTCCTTTGAGCTGAAAGCCTGTATTTTCTATATTGAGAATAAGGTGTAGCCTCACTCTGACTCACTCTGCTAACTCTTCTTCTGATTAGTCACTTTGTCTGCCATTCATTCTGACTCACCTCAGACATCACTGCCTGTGTGACATTGACTCCTGAGCTTGCCTCCTATGTCTGCTTCCACATTCTGTTTCTGACTTAGGGATTAAAGGCATGGACCACCACTGCCTTCTGAACACTGGAATTAAAGGTGTTTCTACATTCCATCTGTACCACACAGGTCTCTGAATGTAGACCCCTTGAATATAGACCCTTCTTAGCTTTCACACAGGCCTATTCCTCTACACTCTATCATCACTTTCTTGTACCTCACAACCTCCCTTAAGGTTATTGTGTGCCTTCAGACTCATACTTGGAAGACTTCAGAGGATAAAGTGAAGACATATACAAGTTCTCTTACCAATTGCCAACATCAACCTTTTCATAACATGTGCCTTTTAGAGTATTCTGAACTTTATAGATAAGATTTATGAGCCCAAAATCATTATGGAGTGTAGGCTTGTAGAGATTAAATCAAGACTTGCACTTTGGTTATTAAAAAGTCAATAATCATAAATGTATATTTGAGATCTAAAGTTGAATTCAAGCTAGAGAACCAGGAGACTGGTAGCTTAAAATAATATATACACATATAAGTATATAGTGAGTAATATAAATATCATATAAACTCACAGTTTCTTGTTATGCGATTATTCAAAGCATAAATTAATATTTTATATAAGTAGTTATCAACACACCAGGACAAACTTATTGCATGATTCTTTGAGAGTACTATAATTACTAAATGATTAATTTTAGTCCAAAGTGTAATGAAATGATTATTCATTGCCTATATGTTGATTGCCATTCATGTTTTACCAGAGTGGGTAATGGCTAGAGGACAAAAATAAAATAAAACTTGTCAAATTTCAGCTCTTGGCATCCTTTTAACAACACTTACAAATATGAGTTATCACATTAATATTTCATGCTTAGCCCAATTCTCCCAGAGGCCATCATCTCTGATTAAAATGTCTTTTAAATACTGTTGAAACTTTATAATTTTCTTGGAATTATAATTTGCCTATAACTCATCAGACAAATTATCTTCAGCATTTTAAATCATATTTATGATAATGTGAAGATTATGTGAAAATTACCATATTTCTGACATGATCTGGAACTCTATCTTTATTTCCAGAAACAGTTTTAAATGTGGTAAGCATAGTTTTCTATTGCTACTTTCATCATTAATAGTTTAGCATGTACTGTGATAAAAGTACAACTTAAAGGCTGTGTATTCAAACATCAGTCTAAGATAAGCAATTTGCAGTTATCTTGTCTTACTCATAATATCATTGCTAGAAAAGGTCTTTTCCTGTAAGTAATTATCCCAGTATTTATGTTTGTTTTGTTTTGTAGATGATGGTTGAAGAAAGACTCATAGAAATATTTTGAAGAATCACCACTGTTGCAGACAGTGAAGACAGGTGAAGGACAACACAGAAGTATCCTCAAACAGAACATTTTTTCCTCCTCTATCAAACAGGGATGCTATTCACTATAGAAAGACAAAAAGGAGAATGCAGGAGATGTTTCAGTAGGTAAACATGCCTGCTGCCCACAATTAGTTACTAGGAGCTCATGTTAAAGAAAAAGATGGGGTGGTATTGCAATCTTGGACTTCTATGGAAGGATGGGAGGCTGAGACAACAGCATGGAACAGAAGCTCAAGATCCATCTAGAAATAACAAGATGTATTCAGTGGGCCATGTTCTCCTGGTCTCCTTCATCCCCTCTGGCTCCTATAATCTTTCCTTACCTTTTTCTGTGGTGTTTACAGAGCTCCAAGAGGAGGAATAAAGATCTCCATTTAGATTCTCTGTCCGCATAATGTCTGGCTGTGGGTCGGTGCACCTGCTACCATCAGCAGCAAGAAGAAGGTTTTCTTATGATGATTGGGCAAGACACTGATCTGAGTATAGCAGAATATAGTTGGGAATCATTTTCATGATTTGTTTTGTTTGTCTGTTTGTTTGTTTGTCCAGTTGTGTTTGGTCACCCACCACCAATCTACTGACAAAATTCTCTTTTTCTTCTTTCCAGGGAGATCCATGTGTCCCCCATAAAGGCCTCTTTGATTATCTTTGACTTAATAACTAATCTTCAGTGATAAGTGAATACATAATATGCTTGTATTTCTAGGTCTGAATTATCTCATTTCAGGTGGTATTTTCTAGTTCTATCCATTTTTCTGCAATTTTTCTTGATGTCAATTTTGTTAATAGCCACATAATACTCCATTGTGTAAAAGGATCACATTTTCTTTATCTATTATTCAGTTGAGAACATCTAGGTTAGTTCCAGTTTCTTGCTATTATGAATAAAGCTGCTATGAACATAGTGGGCAAGTGTCCTTGTGGTAGAATGGAGCATCTTTTGGATATATGCTGAAAAGTGGTATAGTTGGGTGTGGAGGCAGATTGAGTCCCAATTTTCTGAGGACCAGCCTTACTGATTTCCATAGTGGCTGTACAAGTTTGCAGCCACTAGCAATGAAGGAGTGTTCTGCTTGCTCCACACCCTCTCCAGTATGAGCTGTCACTAGTGTTATTGATCTTAGGCATCTGACAAGTATAAGATGGGATCTCAAAGCAGTTTTGATTTTCATTTCCTTGATGATTAAGAATGATGAACATTTTTTAAAGTGTTTCTTGAACATTTGATATTCTTCTATTAAGAATTCTCTGTTTAGGTATGTACCCATTTTTAAATTGGACTATTTGGTTTGTTGACAAGAACAAGGCCCACTGAATTAACCAAGAAAGGCTCAAATGGACTCACAGAGACTGAAGTGGCAATCATGGATCCCACGTGGCTTTGAACCAGGTCCTCTGCATGTATGTCAGGGTTGTCAGCTTATTGTTTTTGTGGGGCTTCTAACAATGGAAGTGGGGGTGTCACTGACTCTTTTGCCTGCTTTTGGAACCCTTTTCTTTGTAATAGGTGACCTCCTTCAGCCTTGATATGAGGATTTGTTTCCTCGTCAGGATCTCTTTGTATCTTTGTGTTGTGTTTGACTGATATCTTTTAGGAGCCTTCTCTTTTCTGAAGAGAAATTGACGGGAAGTTGATCTGGGGAAAAGGGAGTTGGGGAGAAGTTTGGAGGATGTATTGTATGAGAGAAGAATCTACTTTCAATAAAAAGTAAAAAGGTAACAGAGTGTATGTAAGAGAAGAGTCAACTTCAGAAAGCTGTACTGTGACTCCATGGATGTTCCAATACTTACACAGACACACACACAGGAAAAAAATAAATTAGTAAATAATTGAAAAGAAATGAGGGAAAGAAGGAAAACAAATGATCTTCACTTTTTAGCTTCCTGATTTTCATATCATAACAGAAAATTTCTATTTTTAAAATGGAGGATCACTAAATGAGTATATGTAATGTTTATTAGAAGCCAATAAAATAATAAATATTTGAAATATAACCTGAATAATCAAGATATTTGTGTATTTAATAGTCATCAAAAGCTTGTTCTTTTTAAATGTTTGGCAGGAGATTTTTAGAGAGAAGTCTTTAAAGTTAATTTTTCTTGACAGGTTTGGATATTTGAATACAATTAAAGCTGCATTGTTTTTCATCTGGGGTCTTTGTCTACTGAAAATGAAATTCTGACAGAATGTGTTTGTTGGGTTTTGAGTGTATGATGTTTATTAGGAATTTAGAAAAGTTTCTCCCAAGTTTTTCCATATTAGAACATATGTCATAATATAGTAAATACATAAATCATGATCTAAAGCCTGAAATTCACTGAATAATATAGAAAGCTCTGGAAAAATAAAGTGAGACAAGAGTAAAAATGTAATTTTTCCAGGCATGTAGAAATGATATTACCATTACTTATGGTTTGTAAATATATATAGTCCATCATGAAATTCATCTCCAGAAAAATTTACCTGTGATTGTGTATGTCATCACTCATTGTTTTCTTGTTTGTTTCTATAAACTCCAATTGGTCTATATTTGTCTTTAATAGAATGCTATTTTTAGTCTTATTTAAATGTTATAATTGCCATATTTATAAAATATCTACATGTGCTATCTTCAACATATACTAAAAATTGGCATCTTGTACATTAATATATATTCACTGCCATGTTTAAAATTAGGTATTACTAAATGTTTAAAGATTTACAAGTTTATATAGATTATCTCAGAATATCCTTCCAATAAAAATCTCTATATTCCAACACAGGTCTTTTTGACAAAGAGCCAATCTATGTTTTTGCAAACAATTCATCTGGGATTTTCTGTCCCAGGTCTGATGTGTGATCTTCTACACTGATAACCTTAACTTTGATGCTTCAGGTTTATGTTTGCTGTTAAACAATCAAACTGGGAGAAGACATCATCTTGGAGTTAATGAAAAGAAAAATGTCTTGGGAATCTTTTTGGGTTATATGAAGGATAGGACTACTCTACTGGAAAGGATGGCCATTTCAATTACTCATCCTCTCATTCAATCCATGCAAGTAACACTGCAAGTCAATGAAATAAGTTAGTTAATTCAAGCTACTGAATTCTAAACAAGAACATCAAAAGAGAAAATACACTTGATGCTCTCAATAAAATGAATTGTGTTTTGTAGAACTATGTCTCACAATTGTAAAGCATGTGTTTGGATGTAATGCAGACTACTTGGAAGAACATTGAAGGACTAAGTTCTAAGGAGGGAAGATATATAAGCATGGTGGCCGTTGAGAAAGAGAATAGAAGATTTTGGGTGTATTTCATTAATTTTATGTATTTATGGAACAAAGTTTCTTACTGGTTCATGGGTGTGATGGACAATGACCAAGTATTTGTAATTAATACCTCTAGCTTCTTTCACATTAGAAAAGTCAATAAATACATGTGAATAAGCTCCAAATGAATTAATACCTCAATTGACTCCCAAAGTGAGCTTGCTTTCATATGTGTTGGCCTTTGATTCTCAAACACTAACTAGAGAATTTCACTGACTTAACCAGAAAGCAACTGTTTTCATATACAAAAAGTTTTGTTATATGGCCCAACAACAAGTAATTCATATACAAAAGTTACTTAACCTCCATTGCAACACCTTGCATTGGTTTCTCTTTTAGAAGCATTATGTAAGGCATGCTTTTTACCCTCAGGAATAGTGAAATCAAAATAAGAATGAAAGTGAGTCAGAGATTTGATTTTGACTTTCTTGTTGGGCAAAGTATTAGAAATACTGTGTCAGCAGCATATGCTGCAAAATAAAAAGTGTTTGGTGATGTTAAAGACTTAAAGTAGGACTGCTACGGTGAGCTATATGAGTATTATAGGTTGGTATATAATCATGCTATTATATATGTAATTATATATAGCAAATAATCATATATATATATATATATATATATATATATATATATAAAATCAGATTTCTAAGTTTGCCTATAGGCTATGAGGGTGGTTGAAGTGCTCACAACTGACTTATTTAAAACAGATCATGTACAATGAAACAAAGAAGAAAACTCTGACCTGTCCATTATATATTATACTTTTTAATCTGTAATAAATAAAGATACTTTCTAAAATATTCTTATAAGGATAAGATTAATAATGTAGGAAAAAATTATGCTGGCCTTGGAAAGTAGTGAGAGTGGATTCTTTTCTAAGGACTGTGGCTCTAATTGTCCTACTAACCTAGCTTGGATTCCAGTACCAGGCATGATTTCTCTCCTGCTAACTCGGCTTTATATGTAATTAGCTGTTAGTTGCCACCATCATGCAAGTGGCATTATTGCACCTTTATGCATATCTTCCCTTGCTGGTAATTGTTGTGGGTCATAAGTGTTGCAGCTTGGGTCAGACTGTTTGATCCTCTTCCTTAACAGATTATATAGCATTTTCTGGAACGATGGAAGCTATACCACCGGAAAGAGGCTTTCATGTCAGATCCCACACAAATAATCCTAGTCTAACTACCACCCCTCATCAAAGAAGCATCTCTTTACAGCATATGGAGACCACCAATTGAAAATCACAAATAGATATAATGCAGTGACCAACTGAAAGTAGGGTGCCCAGCCTCTATAGATACATCTAAATCACAGCTTCTGCTTCTATGCATCAGGGAACACTATAAATGGGGAGAAAGAAAAAGTGTAAAAGCCAGAATACCAAGAAGTCTGCTGTAAAACAGCCTCTCATAAAAGCGGCTGCATAAACAAGATCAGAACAATGGCTGAATCAATGGACTTGTTCACATAGAATAGGGGAAATTTCATGAGGTACCATACCAAGACAAAGAACTACAGGTAATCAATTACTGCTGGAAGAGGAAGTATTGGCCTCTCATTGGGATAAGTCCACTTATTAGTTATTCAATAGAATCGTCAGGCCAGAAACCACATACACACAATGAAAATGGACTCAGAAAGTGTTTCTGAATTTATTTGTGCATACATATGCCTAAGATACTTACATACATACATTCACATATATGTAGGTACATACATGCATGTAACAATGATAATGAAAAAAGTCTATCTACTTGAGCAGTAATGGGAGGGGCTTAAATGAGGACATCTGGGTGATGCTGAAGAGGGGGAAGGGAACAGAGAAAGTGATGTTCTTTTCAAAATTGAAAAAAGTAATCTTATATTTGTTTTCAAACAATATTACAAGATCATGTTAGTTTGTGGAAGAAGGAAGGAAGGAAGGAAGGGAGGAAAGAAAATATTTTTCCATAAAATTATTTTGAAAAAATTCACTATATAGACAAAGTCAATATGTTTCAATAGAAATTGATACTTTCTGTTTCATTACATCCTCTAGTCTTAAGTTCCCTGAAAAGGAGACATTTCTGTATTTTTCATTGTTATGGCACTAGCTTGGAACAGGTTTGCCTTGAGCAAACTGTGCATTCAGCAACATGGATATAATAAATATAAGGAGATATGATAATATACTGCTCAAGGATTGCTTTTATATTTTTAATAAAATAACATTTTAAAATCAGTTATTGAAAATGCATTCCTAAGCCAAAGAATTTCGAATCTAGTCTAAAGCAATTTGTAGCATCTTTGTACTTGATCAAAAGCCATAGGAATTAGAATTTTAGTGTTATTTAAGACAATAGATATAGAAATATAATAACTTTAAATGAATAGAAATATAAATAGAATTTAAAGTAGAAATTGTATTGTTTTATAATAAATATCTCTGTAAAAATAGCTAATCTTTTTAAAATGTGCATAATTTTTTCTTCATTAAGTATATTAAGAAGTTAAATAATATTTTATTATAAACTATAATATGTTGGCTTTGTAGGTGTGAAAATAGAAATGTAGCAGTTAAAAAGGAACACATAGATAAATGATAAATGATAAAATGTATGTTTCTAAAAATGTTTGCATTCCAAGATTGTTATCAAGGTGAAATTCAAATATTTTGTTTTCTCATACATGGTATTTGGAGAGTAGAATTTGCCTGTTTAAACATCTAAGGCCACTTAAGTTGGAAAACGCAAAAGAGAGGGTTGTCCTATTCCAAGATACACAGAATGCTGACGGGAAGGAAATGTGATCACTCCCTCCACTGTGCAGCCATAATCCATTTTAGGAGGAAGGATCTTGGCAGCTGTGCTCAGGTGCCTGTGTAGACTGTGCTGTGTTTCCTCAGCAAACCAGAACGAAAGAGAAGAAAATGGGTTTTATCTACCGCACTGCAGATAGTTGAAGTGAAATATTGCATAATAAATTGTTTTTGGCACAGCAGTTTCCTCCACAGAATAGAATATCAAAATGTGGTTTCCATTTTCCATGAGTGTGTCACAAGTTCCATTCTGTGTGACGTCTGAGGTCCTGATTCAGGATACAGGCTAGGAAGGACAGGGTCACAGTGATAGTGTCCAATGTTGTTAGATTTATTAATATATAAGTCACATTGCCAATAAGAACTTTCTATAAAATGAATGTTTGCCATCGATTTTTTACTCTTATTGTCATTAAAATTGTAGTTCAATAATTCAATTTATTGATTAATCCAATAATCCAATTTAATTGAGTAAGAAAATAAATTATGTATAAACTTAGTAATAGTTTTGGGGGAGATAAAGGATAGAAAGACAAAATAGCACTTGAAAGCAACAGATGATATCATGTTTTAGGAAAACCTCAACTTTCAAAATTTGGCAATCCTGAGTTAAAACAAAGCTCTAAAGTCATCCTGATACACAAAAGGCTTTAGAACTACCAGCAATCAGGGCTGTGCTCTGTGATCTAACTTCACTGTTCTATACAGCTATTTACTTCTGGGCTTAATAATAACTTTAATCTCTTTATCTTTAAATTATTGTTAGTTTAAAATAGATTAGTAGACATATCCAAAGATTGCTTTAATTGGAAGAATATATAAAAGCACATAGACTTTAATAATGTTGACAGCGCTATGTATTCAATTTCCTTTTTTTAGAATAAAATTGGATTAGAAGTTTTATCTTTATTTTTAATAAAATGCCCACATATTGCTGAACTGGACACTGCTGTAATTGGTATGCCCTAGGCTGAGCTCTGGAAACTTGTAGCAGCCATGGGAATGAATCTGATTTGTGGATAAACATCAGAGTTCAGTTGTCAGGTGGCGAGGATGGGACAGCTATTCCTTTGTCAATGTGTTCTCTTCTGTAGAAGAACAATTGAGTTCAGTTGGTTTTTGTTTCTCTGAAGTATTTTTTTCTTTCCTACTCTATTGCCCATTTCTTCATTTGCCTAGTTACTCTTTATCACTAGGTTCAAAATAAAACTATGTGATAAGAATTTCATGCTAGCATGACTTGATTTTCCTAGAGTGTGTCTACATTTGCTTCTGCATGTATCTAGAGTTATCAGCAAACTAGAATGGCCTTAATATTATTGGGCTTTTAACTTGGACATTGGAAATATGCTTTGCCTCTATTTCTAAATGCTTGCTATATTTTACCAGTGATTCATAGTGGAACTTGAATGATTTTTTAGATTTTTATTTGTTTAAAGTTTTGACAATCTCTTTTCAACATTTTTTCCCTTTAACCCATTCTTCCAGAGTTGGTAGACACTGTGAAGGAATAGGACCTCAAATCAGATTCCTGTTTTTATGGTTTTTGTTTGTTTGTTCATTTGTCGTTTCAATATTTGACTCTATTTGATCCATCCCAATAAGAAGAATAAGCCAAATTGCTATTACAGTTGTGCAAAACATGACCCTAGAGCAGATATATAATATATAATTAATGAAAAGTCATGCTGTCAATGGTAGTTTAAGTAGTCAATGGGGATTCCTGAGGATCCTGAGAACCACACAAAGTAGACTGCATGCTTTCCTTTACAACATGTGCTGTATTCAAAATAAATGTCATCTTTGCACATTACTCATGTTATTGTTAAACTCTGTGTGTGTGTGTGTGTGTGTGTGTGCGTGTGTGTCTCTTTCTGTCTCTGCCACATCTATGTATGTGTGTAATCACTTACTTTAATACAGTTGCTCACGTAAAACATTCTTTGATCAATTAAGTAATCCACTTTAGAATACACATGAAATTCAAACACAAAAGCAGGCAATGCTGTAATGGCAAGCAACAATAAGAGGAATTTATTGACGAGGCTGTTGCAATAACAAATAGACCAGGACTAGGCATACCTTATAGCAAGGGGAACAATGAGTCCAACTGTGCCTTACAGCTGTGTGGAATCTAATCGCGGTGTAGTGCCATCTAGTGGCATATTTCTCACTGTCAAAATGCTAAAGGAGATAATTCTTGATTCTTGAGTTAAGGACTAATACATCCTTGTGCTTTGTATAAAGCCTGGTGTGTTTCATCAGCATCTTTGAGGAATCTTAGCAAGGAAAATTCACAGCAGGAAACTCTCTCTGCACTGTGGCAGGCATGCTTTCCCTGTGTCCTCTCTGGTGCACACTCTTAGAGGGGTCAGGGGATTTCTTAGGTGTCTTACATCAGCCTAAGCTTTATGTAAATTGTGTGTACTTGAACTTCATGAATAGGGAACTCTTAGCTTTCCTTACACGTTCTTATCATTCCCCTCTTTTCCAAGCAGCCTTGTAAAAGACTGTAGACGGGAATGATTTTCTCACTCATTTCCAATAGTTTTGCTTTGTAGCACTTCAAAAGGCAAAATTCTGGCAAAGACCAATATGCTGTTGCCTCAGCAATGTGGGAGTTTGCTAGGAGCAAAGAAACAGGATTTCATAGCTGTCTTCCAGTTCCATTTTCATGCCTGTACACTGATGGCATGCCTCAGGACCCCTTCCCTGACGCCAGTCTAAACCCGCCAAATAGAAGCCTGCGTTTAAAAACAGCTACAGAGGAATTTCTAAGAATTCTCAAGTCTCACAGAACCTTCACTTAACCTTAAAAACTCATTGAGATTTCATAATATATCTATGTCTGTTGCTTCTTCCTTTTATATTCTGTCAAAGGAAAAATAGTTCACCTCTCCACTGTAGGTAGAGGGCCTACTAGCAATTGAAATTGCCTTCATGGAGTCATCCAACAAGCATTCCTTTGTGAAGGAAGCAACAAGTACTGTGATGTGAAGATTCTTCCTCTCTTTTCTGTCAGTTCATGTGGGAATAACACATTCCCAAGCATTCCTACATCATGAGTAGAAGTAGGGTGCACATTAATCTTATTGAGCTATAATTTTGTAAATATTAGCTTTGCTTTACACCTCTCTTGTTAACAGGGCATTTTTACACTCTAGTCCCAATGACACTTCTATGTTGCTATGGTGAGTTGCTCACATGTCTATCCTTAGCAGCACGGTGACGCCTCTGAAGCAGTTAATACAGCTTATGTGCCATTACGATAACACAAGAACTCATATCTGGAGAATGTTTGTTTTAAAGCAGACTCTTGTGTATGTACTAGAGGTCTGCAATACATTTGGCATTATCATCAGCTCTATAGAGGCGGGCTCCACAAGTGTGTAGCCTTTATAGTAAAATGTAAAACCTTGCTCACAGTTAGGCTTGGCATTTAAAGTTTGATTTAACCACCTTGAAGTTGTTAATAATTTCAGGTTTGAACTTCAAGCAAAACCTGAGAGATAATATAGTATACAATTGCATAGTATGGTTCAAGGGTGGACTCAGGGCTATGGGCCCAACAGGACAATTAAACAACTGGCAAGTAGGCAGAGGCGTATACTGCACGTAACAGAAAAATTTGGGCCACTCTGTATCCCTTCAGTGGCCGGTGTGATCTGAAGCCACATTGACATCTGTAATAAGAAGAATATGGTAGCAGCTCTGTCCCTGAATATAAAAAGAGGGGGATTCTACTTCTGAACAGCTCTGTTCATCATGAGGAGAATATGGCTGGATCCTCCATTGTCAGAGCCTATCATTTAGCATACACACAAAAAATAACACTTCCACTTGAGTGCACTGCAAGAATTGTAAATGCCAATGCATATAGAGTGTCAGGACACTTTTTGCAAAATGAAAGGGATATACACAGTACCATAAAACATATCAGGAAGTCACTAGGATTCTTTAGAGTATAAATCTACTTTGGAAAAGTGTACTGATGTTGGAAAGCAAGTACCTACATCCTCCAAAACAGAAACTAAGCAGAAAAATGAATTTTAAATGAACCTAAAATTAATTGGGGAAATAACTTTAAAATTGCTTTTATTTGTAATCCAAGATACAGAGATAAAGTGCATTAACAGACAGTTTGAATTACAGACACATCATGAATCTACTTTTGGCTTCTTAAATTGACTCCTCAAATTACAGGATATGTAAGAGGAAGAATTAAAATGACATTGTCTAACTTTTAGTTTAAAATTAAATTTAGGGTTATATGAAACCAATTTGTATTAGTTAAAAATATTTTATAATTTTAAAAGGGTCATTGAAATGTTCAGGTCCATAGAACTCTGGTGTCTATCTCTGTCAAGGTGTCTAGATACCAACAAAATTCTCCACACTAAGCTATCTGTTAAGTTTAAGTATTTTTTCAGCATTTTTAAAAATCATTCTCTTGTAGATATCAATAAAATCCACCAAAATAAAATTTAATGACCATATGTCCTGAAGTAGAAATATAAATTAAAACTTTAACTGCATTGAAAAGATGGTCTTGGTTGAACAATCCTGAGAACTGGAAAGGAAATACATTTTTAGAATATATGTTTTCTAACATTAAGAAAATGGATAGACAATGAAACTTCATAAACAATTGGTAACAAATGAGATAGAATTTGAGTAAAAAGTTGGCTGGGTTCTTATCATTCGTGACTTGTTTCATAGAAGTGCTTTATAATAGAAATCAAAGGTTGGACTAGAACTTATTATCAATGAGGAAATCTTTAAAATAGCATGTTCAATGTAAAGGATTTTTCTTTGTTTTATCTTTTGCCATGAAAGTTACTGGGTGAAGGGACATAGTTCAACTCTGAATACTATTTAATTATCCTATTCTTGACCCAAAATATGAATGTTGAGATAGCACAATATGCTAATTTTTAAAAAGCAAAACCCCAAAAGGGAGGTTCATCAGGCCAAGCATCTTTGTACAAGTAACAGTAACTCTGACTCTTGACCTCAGTGTCTTAGATACGTTCTATTATACTTGTAATGCCCCTTGATTTCCTGGGGCTTTCAGAGTAATTGCTGTAAGCTTCAAGGAAGTGTGTGTCTATGCATGAAAACAGAATGCTGTTAATCCACATCCTCAAACAATACACTCAAGTGTAATACATAAATCTATTGAAGAAAATCCTGTAAATCTAAGGATTTGTGCAGAGATATAAAATGTTCCCACTGTCTCCAAGGACAGCTATTTGGATGCAGCTTTTCTATCAGTTCTATGTATCTTGAATTGGAGACTTAGTATAGGTTTCCTATAAAAATAAAGCAATTTTCACAGAATCCTGTGAAAGCAGTCAACTTTAAAAGCTTAATTATTTCAGTTCCCAAACTATGTCTACCTAGCAACAAAATATGTGATTTTAAAAACTAAGTTACTATTTATCCATGTAAGTGAAGAACTATTTTACTGTCAAGTGAAACAAAATTTCCCCTAGTATTTGTGAGCTTATTTTCTGAGTACAAGTCTGCTAACACTTAGTGAAATGTGAACTTGGAACATCATCTATTTAATATAAAATATAACTACAAGACAATCAATTAGTCAGCTTGGTACACTACAAGACAATCAATTAGTCAGCTTGGTACAATCAATCCTACTATGGGAACAGGTAATTCAAACTAAGTATTATACACTGAGAGGTTATATTTTAAAAGTACCTGGGGTCCAGCTGATTGCTATTTTTTTCTACATTGCCACACAATAGTAGACCAGCAGGTAGAATGGTGTGGTGTTGCATGACAGTTGCATTAAGTAGAATTCCAAGATGGGCCTCATGACTCTTGCCCCTGACATTAGTAATTTTATATAATCTCTTTTCCTTGAGTTTAGACAGAAACTTTATCTTGATTTTTACATGAGCAAATATAACATAAAGGAAAGAGATTATGCAGATATAACTAGGATTTCTAAACGAAAAGAAGATTATCCTGGGTCTCTCTGACATAAGCAGGTAATCCCCTCAAGGGTGAGGCAAGATCAGTGGATGAGCTCCAACTGCTATGAAGAACAACAGCTACTTATAAAGTACTGCTTCTGAGTCCAGGCTCTGGGACAAATGAGCAGTAATCCTACATATAGAATGAAGTGAATTTTGTCAGCAACTGTACAGCTGAGAAGGTAATTCCAAGTTCTATCTCCTGCTGACATCCTCACCAAAGCTTGTGCCGTCCAAGATGATCCCACACCTCAGCAGGCCCCAAATCCTGATCCATGCAGACAGAAAAACTACAAATCTATGTTGTCATAAATCACTATTTGAGGTGATTTGTTAAATAGCCACTAAAAATTAATATAGTAGTCATTACAGTCACTGAGACAAAACTATGACATCATTACATAAACATTATTGCCCAGTTTTATATAAAATTCAGCTTATTTAAATATTTATCTTACTTGCTTATGGTTATATGAGTTTCAACACACACACTTAACTATTCATATGGTGATTTGTTTAAGAAGCCCTGAAGTAAAATATTCATTCCATTCAAATATCTATTGTTAAATTATACAGTCAACATTAATTTGGCCCCGGGTTAAGTATCAGAACTTATAAAATCTTGCTCATTTCAAAAACCTGTATCAGTGTGCTCCCTGAGCCCAGGTGAGTTGTTGATGGAAGATTTTGAAGTTTGGATGGATTAAGACAATAAAATCAAGAATAATTTCATGTAATTTATGTCAATACATCACATTTTTTCAAGACAGAGAGCCATAATTATTTATGGGATGAAAATCATCAAATGAAGTTTCATATTTGGTTTCAAGTAAATAATAAAATGTGAAGCAAAGCTTTAGGTAAGAAAAAAATATATTAGTTTTATGATTAAAGTTGCAGAAAAATTTCCATCATGATTTGCTCTCATTTCTCTCTGCTGACTCTGAGAATTGCTTTACAATGTGATAATGTTTTATATTTAAAATGCTTTAAATTTTTTATAACTAATGTCTTACCACCAGCAATATTATATATATATATATATATATATGTATATATATAGATATCTATATATACACATAAGTGTGTGTGCGTGTGTGTATACTTCTTTTGAGTTAAGTAAGACAGTGCTTAAATGTTGTTTGTTTCATACAGTAATGATTTCAAAACTCCAAATATAAGCTTTGAGAATGTGCTAGGCCAGAAGGACGGACACTTCTACTTTAAGTCTTACACTTTTGTATTTTATATTGTGGTCTGTTATCCATTTTGAATAAATTTTCATGGAGGGATCAGGTCTGTAACTATATGCAATTATATTTTTATATCTTTTTCATGTGTAAGTACATTTGTACTAGTGTCTTATTTATGCCACACAAATACCAGTATTATTTAGGACCCTTTATCTCAAGAGAAATTCTCAGCAGAGACAATATTACCTCCTAGGATACACTTTACAATTCTAGGAGGCAGGTTAGGATAGTAAAACTGAGATAGTGTCACTAGAATTTAGTGTATATGTTCATGATGCTGCTAAGCCGCCTATGATGGCTAGCATAATCCTCCACAACAAAGTATTGTCCAGCTTGTAATGCTGGTGTCAACATAGATAGAACTAACTTGGGATTCTCATAACTTGACAATTGCTTCGTTTTTCCTTCATTGAGAAATCACATGTTTGATTTTTCATTCCTAGTAACAAGCTCTCTTATACATTAGTTTAACTGGAAATGTGCTGTTCTTCACTTAGTCATTCATTGCTTCTGTAAAATGCTCAAAACAGAAGAGCTTTCTATTTCCTAGTGACATAGAGCGCTCTAAATTGTTCACGTAGGGAAGAGGTGAGGACCACTTTTGTGAGTGTATCTCACAAAAGTAATGGCTATTACTACATTATAAATTATGTGAGTAGGGTGAAAGCAATGTATTCTGCATAACTGACACATCACTGCAATACTTAGCATCCAACATATTCTGTTTGGATTTTAATGTCAAAAAGTAACGGTGATTGATTTCCTCTTAAGTATGTTTAAGAATCTTTTGTGTCTTTAACAAATTCTCTGAAGATCTTGTGCCCGAGTAGCCCCAGAGAACAAAACCCTTACAGTTTTTACTGCCATCATGTGATATGATTGCTGTTCTTGTTTTTCTTTATTATAAGTCTTGAATTATATGTGATTATAAATAGTCAAAATGATCCCTGCCATCTACATTTTAATTGAAAAATTCTATTAAGAATACTAGGCAATATGGAAAAAAAATCTATGAATAATGTATACATATAACAATGTATGTATAATAATAATGGATAATCTATGAACAATAATTTCATAGATAAATTATTTATTTTTACTCTAGCTTTTATATTTTCAATTTTCATATGCTAATGTCTAGTAGTATTTCTTCTAAAAGCCCTAAAATCAATTGATAACTATGAGTAGGCATATTTTAATTTTTCCTATTTCCTTAGTAAATGAGCTGAATTGTGAACTCTTTTTTCCCAAAGAATTCAAGAGAGAATCACTGCAATAATTCCTTCTCTTTAGAAGAGCTAGTCACTTAAAACAACCACTTGTTAATGGAGGATCAATCTATTAATTCACTGAACCACACTGAAATCTCCTAAAAATGTAGGGTTTAATGCGTTTTGATATTGACAATACAAGAACTATAATATTATGTGTCCACTTAGAATCAATACTAAAGCAATTGGTTTCATAAAAAAAAATCAAAGCTTTCCTACACCAAATATCTCAATAAACAACTGCTGAACACTTCAAATGACATCCTTACTAGCCAAATATTTCATAGTGATCTTATATATATATTTTGACATATTCAAGGCCATGACATAAGAAATTAGACTGTCTCTCTTTGCCATTTCTGTTGACGTTTCTAGTAATATATTTTTATTTTCATCTGACAGCAAAGGAGTTACATTACAACCAGTTACATTTTTAGATTTTTATTCAGAGAGACATTATTCACAGCTCAATTGTAAACTTTATGTATTTCTTTAAATGCTTTGGGGACTGTTTTCTTTTTTCATTGACATGAATATACTTTATAGACTGTTTTACCCAACACCTCTGATTGCTTTTATGATATAGTAATATCTCATTCTTATGAAATACTTTTTTTTTAAATGTCAAATTAAGATAACCCTTTGTAATCCTATGGCTTTATGCACTAGGTAAAATCTGCATTATTGTTTGGGATTTGTTATGACTCTTCACTGTGACTTCTTTGTGACTCTGATATGTCACTTACCAACTCCCAAAGCCAGAGTGAAACATGTTATTAATATGCTCTTTGTTTAAATGCTTTCCAGAATACCTAAGTAGAGACAGAATTACAGATGTGCTATTATGAAATTTTGTTTTAAGTCCTTTCTCAATAGTCATTTAAGTTCCTTAAAAACAGAACATAGAACTTAAACTATGTCCATGCAAAACTCATTTAATTAATGTCTTGTGGTTGTTGATTTTAAAGGGCTAATCTTAAATTTAAACATACAAACACACACACACACACACACAATGTTTTAAATTGTACTGAATTAAATAAGTTTGTAATTATTAACATATGAAATCTTTTTGTTATGGCTGAAGATTTCACAATTAAAATATTGGATACAAGTTCTTGTTTTGTGAAGTATAAATGTGCTGTCTTCTGTAATACATTAACAAACACCTTGAGATATTATGATTAAATCTGTCTGCTTTTCCAAAGATAATTGGGACAACTGCTAAGCTAATCGGGTTTTGTTTTGTTTTGTTTCCAAAGCATGATTTGTTTAGGGGTATACAAAAGTTATTCTCTTACATGGTGCTTTATAAAAATGTATTTAAGATTGCTTCTTAAATATTAAGATAGAAAGTTTAATGAGGTATGAATGTAAAAGAGTATTTTTGTCAAACTTTTCATTTGACTCACAAAACAAGAAGGCAGATTTGGTAGCATATTTTATTCTGTGTGGCAATTAATTTCTCTATTTAAAAAGTCAGGGCATTAGTCTAAGCAACTCTGGTACATTAAAGTTATGAAATTATACTATTTCTTTAAAAAAATTTACAATTCTATAAACAGGAAAATAAAAAGTAAATTTTTCCTTGAATTTTTTTTTTTAAATTTGGGTTGTATTTGAAAAATTTTGACCAATATACTTTTTCACATAATAGGATACTATGTATGAACAAGATTAATATAAAAATCATCATTATTCTCTCATATTTAAACATGTATCAAGATTAAAGAGATTTTAATTTAAAATTGACCTAGCTACACATACCTAAAGGACTTCATATCTTACTACAAAGACATTTATACGCCTGTGTTATTTATACTCCATTCACAATAGCATGGAATGAACACTAACTTACATGTCTACCAATAGATGAATGGAATATAAAAAATAAAACATCTTATACACATACGTAATTGTCTCAGTTAAGGTTTCTATTACTATGAAGAGGTACCATGACCATGGCAATTCTTATAAAAGAATTAATTGGGGCTGGCTTACACTTCAGAGGTTTAGTCCATTGTCATCATGGCAAGAAGCATGAGAAAAGGAACAGAGAGAAAAGATGTGAATGATTGAAGTAATAGTTCATGCTATAAAATTTGGGGAAAAAGAGAAAGACACAATAAAGGGATTGCTGATTGCTATGAAAAGACTATGTGCAACATTCTTTTCAACAAAAATTTTGCATCATATGTCCATCAGTGTTTTACTTGTTTATGTAAATACATTTATGGCTTTTAATAACAACTGATAATGCTAAATCTATATATCAGCAAATATTTAAATACATAAAATTAAGTCATTAAAATAATGCATTAGTTAGGAGTCAATAGTGAGATTTTAAACATACTGAAAGAGGCCTCACTTATTCCTGATGAGATTGCAATCTGGACTTTCCACTCTGGAGATCACTATGGAGAATTCTCTAAAAGCTAAAATTATATCTACCATATGACCCAGTGATATTATTCTTTGACATATGCCTGAAGGACTTGAAATCCTACTCCACAGACACTTGCTCAACAACATTCACTGCTTCTCTATTCACAATAAATATGAAATGCAAAAACTTAAATATCCATCAACTGACAAATTGATAATGAAAATGTGGTATAAATACACTATGAAATAGTATTCAGTTGTAAAGAAAAATATAGTCATAAACTTTGCAGATAAATGAATGAAACATTGATATTAGGTAATAGAATGCCCTACTGATTTAAGCATTTTACAGAGACAATGAAATAACTAAGTGAATAACAGCACATCTCAAACTAAACTAATGTATAAGTGAACTAACTATTGGGAATGAAAAATCATATTGAGTGAGGTAACTCAGACTCAAAAGACAATACTGCATGTTGTCTCTTATTTGAGGGTCCTAGCTCCAAACTTTCAGATGTGAATATGTATCCTGAGTAACTGCTCAAACCAAGAAATTGAAAAGGGACCATTTCCCAGGTGGGGCATATGGAGGAGCATAACTGAAGGATACATGTGGTCTGAAGGGGGTAGTGGGAAAAGTGTGTAGGGGTAATTAGAGAAGGTAAACAGAACAATGCAGAGGGAGGGAGGAGGGAGCATAACATTAACAGTATCTGAATAAGTCATAGTAATAATAGTGTTTATTTATTATTTTTATCAAGTCATCTACCTAGAAATAATAATTCATAAAATATGTAAGTCTGTTCATACATACTTCAAATGAAAATTCCCTTTCTGAGATGACAATACTCTCCCCAAGAGCCATAGATTATATAAGAGAAACCCCAATATTAAGCATTAGAAGCCCTCTTTTGAGTTGTTGCTCAGGTTTGCCCAAGAGACTCCCTAAATATTATAAACTATTACTTTTGTTCTTGATTTTACCCCTAGAGATACAAGATAAGTCCATATTGCTAAAGAAATTATGCATTTCAGACACAAGACCCAAGGGATTAGAGCTGTGTCTTACCAGAAACCTTCCTCCCTGAGAATACTAGCATTCATTTTCCCAATGTCACTGCTCCTGCACTTTGAAGTCATTATAGTAAATAATGGTACTTAAACACTTGCATCAAGATATCATGGCAGTGGATGTGAGAATAGACACAGCTACTGTGTAACTAATGAGTAGATGGCATACACAATGTGGATACACTGGATGGAGAGAATATTATCCTTTTGTACAGAATGAAGAGCAGACAGAAACACAGTTAGAACCAGAAGTAGTAGATGACTAAAAAGAGGCAGTGTAATCCGGACAGAGCAGAGAAGCAATACACGTGACAGCATTTGGGACAACATGCACAAGACAAAATTTGGTGAGAAAGAGAGGGCAGAGGATTTGTGACTTCTTTTTTTCTGAAGTCCTAGACATACATGCCTATGCAGAGGAAAATTATTGAATGTTTAAAAGCATTCTTAGTTTATTACCTGCAAATAAAGTCCTATAGTATAGTGTTAATTCTCCCTCCTTTGTGCTAGAGTAGTCAGTCAAGAATTCTTGTTCTCTTATCAGGTAAGCAAACACAATTTCAATTGATTGGAGGATAATTATTAATAATAGTCAATGAATTTTATCTTTTTTAGACTATTGACAAAACTCGTTCCTGGTAGTTAAATTGAAGTGGAGTGTTGTTTAGAAGGGTCATGTAAATAACTAGATAACTAATGGAGAAAGAAAATGTCAACATCAAGTTCTCAGCTGTTCTTACTGCATGGTGTTCTCTTCACTTCTATTCAAATCATTTTGCATAATACGTCCAACTTATTTTTTCATTACTATCAAGGCATAATTGCAGCATTTGTAGTTCCTCAGGATCCAGGTAGACCACTGTTGGGCACATACCCAGGGAACATCCTACTCTAGAGATATTTGCTCAACTGTGTTCATTGCTAGTCTATTCATAATAGTCAAAAATTGGATATAGCCCCTAGATACCCATCAATTTATGCCAGGATAATGAAAATGTGTTATGTTTGCCCAATGGAAAGCTATTTAGTTGTTTAAAAAATTAAATTATGAAATTCACAGGTAATGTATGGATTTAGAAAAATCCTCCAGAGTGAGGTAACATGTACCCAAAAGGACAAATAAGGTATGGGTTCTTGTAGCAGTTGATGCCAGATGTAGATGTTGATTCATGGCAAGGGCTTTAATTCTTTGTCTAATTAAATCACTGGTCCTTAGTACTGGAGCTCTGGAGAGTTTTTGCCTCTGATCAATATTATTTTAAGCCTTAGAACTGGAAGGCTTCAGCCTCAGCCTCCATACACTCAAGAACATTTAAACTTCTGTAATGTACTGCTGACTAAGTCACCTGGACTAGCTCCTTCTGAACTCTGACTCATCTAATTAAACTCACTCTTGTTCTGGCTCAAACTCTTCTCCAAGCAGTTGGCTCATACCGACCTTTGGAGACAGCTCACTATTTCTGACTGAACTTTCCAGACTCTGGCAGACTCTGGCTGATTCTCTGACTTCTCCGTTCTGCTCGCTTTAAACTGACTCACTCTTCCTGTCTGATACTGAATTCTTCCAGGCTGCTTCCGTGTCTCTTTGCCTCTCCCTGAGCTCTCACTACTTCATCCTGTCTCAGTCAATCTCTCCACTCCTCTGCTTTATCTTCAATCAGACCACTTCATTCTCTGTCTCTTTTCCACAGACTAACTACTTCAGACTGTTTGCCTCTTACTGCCTGTTTGAATGACTCTACCTTCACTAACAGACTCTATCTCTTCTCTTAGCTGAGAGCCCACCTTTCTCTCCTGAGAGCTGGGTATGTCTTCACTCTGACTCACTCTTCTAAACTCTTCCCTTAATTCGTGACTTTACCTGTCCTTCACTCTTGTTTATCTCAGATGCCACTTCCTGTGTGAAACTGACTTCTGAGCATCGCCTCCTATGTCTGCTTCTACACTCTGTTTTTTTCTTAAGGATAAAAGGCAAAGCCATGGACCACCACTGCTTTCTGAATACTGGGATTAAAGTTATGTCTACATTCCATCCAGACCACACAGGCCTCCAAATGTAGATCCCTTCATATAGCCCCCTAAAATATAAACTCTTTCTAGCTTTCACACAGGCCTATTCCTATACAGTTTCTTTTTTATGTGGATGCTTTATTTCAAGCATATGATAGGCATGCTACAAGTTATATAGCCACAGAGGTCAGGTATCAAGTAACGGACTGGAGAAGGAAGGATCTCTCTGGAGGATAGATAGGGTAGATTGAAACAGAAAGATTAACTGGAGAGGGGATAGGAGAAAGTGATAAATAAGAAGATACAAGGAAGGACAACTAACACTAAGGGCCACTTGAGGGGGCATGTGGAGACATAATACTCTTATAGGAGCTTCTTAAAGTATATACATATGTGGGAGAAATCTAAGTAGAGTCACCAACTAATGGGAGAGACAATGCCTAACTAGACATCATTTGCCACCAAGTGAAATCCCAAGTGCCAGAAATGGTTATATCTAGTTCAGGCGCTTGCCAAAGGGACCCCATTAAAACTCTTAAATAATTCAGGCTACTTCTCAGGCTACTGGTTTGCTTTCCACTAACTGATGGTAAGGCCGTATTGCTGAAGACAACACTTGCATATCTCACTAAACGTGGAGAAGTTGAGCTGGGGCCCACCTAGAGCCTTCACTACTACTGACTAGTGCTCATGGTACTGAAAGATACTCAGCATGCTACTATAGGTGAAAGGTAATCTTCGACCCAGCTACAAACCCTTTGATCTACAATGGTGATCTGCCTGAAAGATAAGCTGGTGCAATCGTGGCACAAACATTGTGTGAGAAACCAAGTAGTCTCTGATTAGATGTAAGGCCCACACCATGAGATGGAACCAATGCCTGGTACTGCTTAGGTGGACAAGAACATAAGACTGGATAGGCCACAAGCCTAGGGCAAGATGAGATACTACTGTTCTACTAATGATACATTACAATACAATTTCATTCCATATCCATAGATCAGTGACTCTCTCAGGTGTCATCAGAGAATCTTCTTGCTGTAGATGGGCACTAATAAAGAGACTCCATATAAAACAGGTCTGATCACATATGAACCCACAGAGACTGTCACAGCACACACAAGGCCTAAACTGGTTCCAACCAGATAAGGTACAAGCTTTTAGAAGGGGAAGTGTACAAGGGCTCCAATCCCTAACCAAGAAGCTATCTGCAATTGGTACTGCTTGCAAATGGTAAATTAGTTTTCTCTAGTGGAGTCTCACTGAGCATACTAACCACACTTCAAAGTAAACCCCATGCCCAGTAGTACATAGCCAACACAAAATGAACTTAATAGTATTTTGTAGTCTTTTTGTCTCATATTGCTTTGTTTGGTCACTTTTTGTCTTATTTGTCTTTTATTTATATACAATGGTTTTCAATTTTGTGTTTCTGAAGGATGTGTGTGTGTGTGTAAGTGTGAGTTATTTCGGGGTTTTTTCCACTCATTTTGTTTGCTGACCTGTATTCTTTTCTTTCTTTCTTTTTTTTTTAAAGAGAGAAGAAAGGAGGTGGAGTTGGGAAGATCTGGAAAGAGTTTGAGGAGAGGAAAAATGAGACTAGAAAATATATTGTATGAAAAAATTGTTTTCAATAAAAAAGAGAGAAAATGGCTTATACTAAAAAGAAAACAACATAATTTCACTTATGGCATTAACATTATTGAATTAAGCAATTGTGTGCTAGTGCAGGTGACAATAGGACAACTACTTATGTATCTAACAACAGACCAAGAAAAAGTAATTACTGAGACAGTGTGATTTCCTATGTACTTTTATTTTGTGTCATTCCTCAGTGACAACAGTATAGATTATTCTCATTATTTGTCACATGTATACGTATATTTATATGCATATATTCTATATATGTTTATATATTCATATATCACACACCTATGTGGTTGTAAAGGATTGATATTATTTGTTAAAAGAAAATTGCATAACCTTGATGGCTCAGGGAAGAAGTCAAATTCATCGCCTTTTTTGGATCTGGGTCCTAGAGTTAAATTATAACAGCTTGCCCTATATTTCTGCCTCATTACTCCTTGAAAGATACAATCCTCATCAATTTTCCAGGAAGCAGAGGGTCAGGAGATCTCATCTTCAGTAACTGCTTCCAGATGATGAAGTTCTATAGTCCTTACCTATTAGAGATAATGCAACTCTCACCCTTGATGATCCAAAAGAGATGAAAACTTCTCAGTTATGTTTTGGCACTGGACTGAAGTATCATTGGAAATACAGTGGGAGTTTGACAGCTTCTCAAATTGTCAAGGTCCATTTACAGTGTGTGGGTTCCTGTGTTTCTTTGAAGAATTGAGAGATAATTACATTTGTGAAAGATTTCACTTTTCCAGATTTTTTTTTTTTTTACAAAAAAGGGAGACTGGCTTTTATATTTTTGATCATTGGTTTTGAGATGTAATTCATTTTTGCTTTATATGTCACATCTTAAAACACACAACTGCTACGAGGATTATGGAGTTGAAGAAGGCATTATTAGCCTCTACTCATATTCTGGGAGTTTAAAACTTTCATTAACTAATCCTAGATAGCTTGTGTGATTTTATTTTCTGCTCTAGTGACTCTTAATATGTATTGCTAGAAGACCAGTATGAGAATCCTGGAAACTTTTAGAAGTGCTAATTACAGAGTCCCACCTTAGGCCAGCTCTTTCTGAAACTCCACTGTGGCAAGATGTGCTCCTGTAGAGATGGTGGTTTTGATGCACAATTGAAACAGAGAGGCAGCAATGTTTACCACAGGAGAGTCTTCTCTCTGTTCTTATCTCCCTTTGTGTCTATTTCCTACTCCTTATGATGTCTGCCTACAGGCTCAACCTATGCTGTCCACTGGCATGATATAATTTTGTGGTTATGTTTTGATTCTCAAATGTCTCCATCTGTCATGTGTCAAATGTTTATTCCTTAGCATTGGTTATATTTTGGGAGGTCATGTTACTATAAGGAGGTAGGACCTAACTAATGGAAGTAAGGCATTAATTATAGGTACGTGTTTGAAAGCTAGATCTACCACCTAGTTCTGAGTACTTCTTAATACCCAGTCTGCTGTGATGTGAGAATATTCTGCCACATGTTCTCATAGAAGAAGCTGTTATGCCATGCCTTTCCCACCATGGTAGATTGCAATCATGTATTTCTATAAATGATTAGCCAGAATAAACTTTTTTTTCTTTATGTTATTCTTATAAGGTACTTTAGTTACAGAGAAGTATAAGTAACTATTATTCTCCCCATGCCCCATGCATTTGTAACCCTGGTTGAACTTTTGGGTTCTTCTCATAATGTAGTAGATTTGCTGAGTATTCTGGTCATATTGAATGAACGTCCCCAAATGCAATATTGCTGCTTTGTGTGTTTGATCATTTTGCCTTCCAAACTATTCTGGCTTTTATAGTCCAGGGGAAGTGTCAGTGTTTCATAAAGTTTCTTACTGGAGAATCTTATACAGTATGGCATGCCTATTCTCTGCTTCATATCGTCATTATTCCCTGCATGTACTAATATTCTGATAGCATTTACAATGATCAGCCACAATTACATGTTTAAACAGTACAGAAATACCACAAATATTATGTTTGTGTATCTTTCTTCCAATCTGCATTATCATTTATTTATTTTGATACTCTGTACCCTACTTCATAACAACTGATTAAAGTTAACATGTATTAACTAAATGACTATATTCCATTTAATATGTAATATAAATCTTATTCTTTGGATGTACTAGAGATGAACAGAGGACACTGAAATATTGTTATTTTGTCTATGAATTCCTGACAGTGGTGATGGGTGGGTGGGTGGGTACGTTATGAGTACATGCACACTTGTCTGTCTATTCAAGTAGGGAGGCCAAGAGTAGAAACTGAGTGTTTTTCTCAATAGCTCTCCATTATACTTTTGAGGCAGTGTCTCACATTTAATTTGTAATTTTATGTTTAGAGAACACAGGCTGGCCAGCAAGCTCCTGGGATCCACTTATCTCTGCCTCTTACAATGGGTTACAGGCAACTTCATCACCACGCTTGCTTTTTTACATACATTTTGGGGCTCCGTATACATGTCCTTATGCTTGAACCACAAGTACTTATGAAACTAGAAAGAATGTATACTGAGTGTGGAGTTGTTCAAGCAGGTTTGAGGCTGGAGTTATGGAGGAAAGAGGGGATAGGAACAAAGACTTAAACTTAACTGAAGGATCTACACAAAAGCAAAATGGAAATCCATTGTTTGCAAGCCAATTAAAATGCATAAATTAAAAAAAGAAACTATTGAGAATGACCGAATAATATTGTTCCTAGAAGGTATTGTTTAGCAAACAAAACCTCAATACCAAGTAGTGTATTTTCTCATGAGTCTTTGGTTAAGAAAGCTCCAGAGGTCTCAATGCAACACAGGCTATTGCCATTCTTCTCTGTTGCTTACTAGAACTAAACTGGACAGTAAGACCATATTGCTAAAGAAACCACTCAACTTGACTTCAAGATATATAGAATGCAAGCAAGAACTAAGCTAGAAGCTTTCTCTCTACTAGCTATCACTAATAGTATTAGAGAGTGCTATATAGGCTTCTGGGAGAGATAAGGCATCTACAAGTGACAATGCCAATGTGCTACGCAAGATGATTCCACTGTTCCAATAGTGGCATAACTGTTATAGGAAAAATTAACCATCTTCAGATTGGATTTGAGTCTCTCTCTACTGGAGAAAACATGTGTCTGGTACTAAATCCCAGCCAAACCTTATGGCTAGGAAGTTCATAACCCATAGGAGGAGATGTCATTTTGTAGTTTAGCTAAACTAACATGGCACCAAACTGCAGTGTAAATTTTATGCTTACACCTACTGATAAAATCTACTCTCATCCTTAGTCAGAGAAGCTTTTCTTCTCTGATTGAAAAAATTCATGGCTTCTCAAGATGCTTAGAATAAACAATTACTCCCACTAAACAGAATATTTATACCTTCTATCTAAGGCTCAGAAGGAACAGAGAGAATTAAGAACTAGGAGATAGGGAGAAGGGATGTAAAATGCTGTCTTCACAGTTTTATACATGGATAGCAAATGATCTTACAGGAGCTGTAATTGTCTGCACTGGGCCCACATAAGACTGGATCTGTCAGCAACAAATCATGGATCAGGGAAGATCTCATGGGACTCAACCCATCCATGTTGAACTATCAGTAAATGATGTATTCTGGAGTAAGGACAGCCATTATTTCAGTTGTTTATCAAATGGCTAGCCTAACAGGCACCAGTGAATAATTCCAAAACTTTAGCAACACAGGCAGTCCTGATTAAAATCAGTGGGTCGCAAAACAGAGCAAAAACACATGTATTTGAAAAAAGACCTGTGGAAGGGGTTATAGGAGTGGGAGGGAAAGGAGACTGAATAGGATCATAAGAGTGCTTGTGATGTGCGTAGAGATGTCTGGGTAACCCTGTGTATGTGTACCTGTGTGTGTATGTGTGTGTGAAAATATGGTTTTATGACCTGTACAGAAATGTGTTTATTCTGCATTTTCATGTTTAGAGATATCAATAGATCCACAATGGGAAGAAAACTAAGCAGAATTACCATCATACATTTTTTAAAACTTGTCTCTGAAACTGACTTACAGCAAGTAAATGGAACACGGAGGGTTAAATCATGAGCTCTGCAGCATCTAGGTGAAGCAATAATGCTCATTACAACACATGGCAAGGCTGTAACACCTGCAGGCTTCCCAGCAGATTGTAGAAAACATGACACTCCATTATGCCAGCTTGGAACTGCAAATCTGAATTTTCTCCATCACAAAAGTGAATCCCTGCTGCTTTGAAAACCTTAAAAGCTTCCCTTTTCCTTTGCAATGGCATGAAAAACATTCAATGAGCTGCTGTGAGGCAAATGTTAAAACATCTTGACCTACAGTGATGGGGTTTGTTTGAAACGGTGAGAGTAAAGACAATTTCATAGCATTGAGCTTATTGAAGAATTTGCATAGTGAATGCGATATAGCATATTTCAGCAGCAGTGAAGCCAGCGAGACGCATGCTTTCCCGAATAACTTATGTGCTTTCAAGGAGATGAAACAACCATTCATTCAGTCAATGTATTTCAAAGCAAAGGTAGTAATGAAAGAGGTGAGGTGAGGCAGAACTAAGCAGCAGGAGAATGAATGAAGCTTGGGATTTGAGGGCTTCCCAAAGACACTTTTAAAATTTCTTCAAGTCATAGTGGCATACTCTGTCATCTGGCTTTGGGCAGACAGAAACAAGGAGATCATTACAAAGAGATCAGCCTGGTCTACACAGTGAAACACTATGTCAGTAAAACAAGACAGACAGGCAAAATTTTTATGGTGTGTTAAATATACTACTGAGAGAGAACCAGACCCTTGTTTTAAATCACAAACAAAGGAGCAAAAGCCCATTTAGGAGAGCCTCACACATCATACTTACCTCATTCCTGAACACTCCTAACAACATAAATTATTCTACAATGATCCACAGGAAAATATTCTAACCATGACTACTACCTGATCTGTTTTTCTTTTTAAATATTAAATTATAATTTAATGAGGATAATAGCAACCCATTTGCAATGGATAACTTAGTTTACTGTGAGATAGTTTATTTATGTAAGTATTGTTCATATTCTTCTATTGCTAGTCAGAATACACATCATAAGAAGGTATTTATTTATTTCATATCATGTTTGGTTCTTTGCATTGTCTTATTCTCAGTTCTCTGTGCTAGACTTTGAAGGAACCTCTAGATATTAGGCCATCATCAGTTTTACCTGAGGTAGGACAGATTTCCCAGATTCCCATTACACCAGTCTGCAAAAGTGTCCAGGAAAGGAAATCCAGATCTCCCTTGACAACGTATTCTAGTGCCAGTATTCCTGATTCCACACCAGTGTGTTCTCAAAAGTTTCTTGTTACCATCCATTCCATTGTCCAGAAATGTCAATATTAACATCATTGATCCAATCCCATCAACTAAAATTTAAGCCCATATGCAGATGGCTGCCTAGTTAACAACATCCTTTGTATAATAACCCTTTATATGCTTAAGACTTTTAATTGTCCTTGGCAAGGAACTGCATATAGCATAATAAAAAGATACCCATTGCTTAAGAGCCATGTTGCCAATATTGGAGCTGGCTTCCATCTAATGATGTGATTCCATCCGTTTTTAATGTCTCTACCAGAGCATTTTGATTCTACAAATCATTTTTTTCTAGAAACTGCTTGACTTTAATTAACATTCAGGCCGTTTGAGACAGCTAAGTTGAAGAAAAGACAGTAAGGATGTCTATCTGGAGGGAATCATAGGGTAGGTGGGGAGGAATAGGTGGAAGGGGTAGGGGGAGGAGAAACTACAATTGGAATATATTGTATGAATAAATCTCTTTTAACAAAAGGAGAGAGAAAGAATGTCCTTAGGTGGAGATGAATGAGAAACACAGTTTACCCCTCAGTGCCTCTGTCAGAGCACATGCTATTCAACTCTATATCAATAACAGACTTTCTTTTAAAATTTTTAATTAATAGTTAAAATAAAAAAATTCCTGAGTCATGCTCTCTCAGTATGCACAGCAGTACTTGGAAAGCTCTGCTTTGGGTTGCAGATGTGTGAGTTGGCTGGAAGAGCACTGCTCCATGTATTAATATATTTATTATTTTGTGCTTGGTGGAGGGGGAACCCACATTTGAGTTTGTTCTCCAGGAAGAAATAAAAAACATAATTTTAAATATGCAAGATACTTTATGTAATGGCAGATGTCATTGGCCAAGGAAAATCACATGGCCAAATCTAAATTCAAAATTCTATCAATCACATAATTCATTTATGAGTTAAATAAATTATATTCTTTGTTAGGTATTTCCTCTGCTGAGATCCATGGCTCACCCAGAATCTGCTCTGTTATACCAGAGAATAAGAAATATGTGACATGCTCTGGGTTTTTTCCTCTTACCTGCTGACCAATTATAGACTAGCTCTGGTCAAGAGTTACTAACAAAAGACATAAGGGGCAGGGGAATTATAGTTTAGATATGTTTTTCCTGATTTAATATCATGTCTCTGGCAGGAACATTCTTTCCTGTTTTGGGATCTCAGCAGCTGGCTGTGTCTTGTTTTAGAGGCCTCTAGGAATAGGCAAGTTGTCAATTGCTGCTGTTCCTCAGCCTCGTCTTTCTGTTTCTGTGTGCTTCAATATTACATCCTGCAGTAGTACTGTACATAGTCCTCTTACTAAAGTCTTTTAATTTATTCCATCTGAATTGAATTATGTTTTCTTCTAGGACTTATATACATACATGCATATACACTTGCTTCAAATACCTGTCACATAGCTGTGTCAATATTTACAAATATTATTTGAACAAATTTTTTTAATATAAAAAAATCAACCATTGTGGTAGTCTGAATCAGGATGACTCCCCATAGGCTCATATATTTAAATGCTTGGTCCTCAGTTAGTGAAACTCCTTGGGAAGGATTCAAAGGTGTGGTGTGGTTGGAGTAGGTGTAGTCTTGTTGGAGGAAGTGTATCATTCAGGGTGGAATTTGAGGTTTGAAAAGCCCAGGTCATGCCCAGTCTCACTGTCATTTTCTGCTTCGTATCTTCATATAAGGATGTTAGCTCCCAGCTACTACCCCAGGGCCATGCCTCTCTGCTTGCTGCCATGCTTACTACCATTATCATCATGGATGACTAATCCTCTGAAACTGTGAAGTGCTTTCTCTAAGTTGCTTTGGTTATAATGTCTCTTCCCAGCAATAGAACAGTAACTAAGACAACTATATCCAAGACACGTATGATGAAATATCCTATCCTCTTTAATAATTCTTAGAATGTAGTGTGCTATAAATTTTAACTCTAGTTAAGACTCTCAGGTTTCACTTTATACTGATATTTCATCAAAATGTGTAGTACAATTATTACAAAAAGAGGTTTTCTAATTGAGCCACTTTGCATTCTCCATTTTTGAACTGGATATAGTTCCCTAAATTCTCTTTCTTGAGGAGGGGGTTAACATCTTATATTTATTTTTAGTTATGTTTGAATTTGATGATTTGCTATTGATTTTACAAACTCAGTCTCATTTTATAAGGAATGATTTTATCATGTTTCCCAACATTTGTAACTACAGATGGTGACAATTCCAATTTGACACAAGAATATTAAAACCCAAGGGTACTGAGTGTCTCCTTTGACAGATGCTATGTAATGCCCAGTACTCATAACACAGCTTTATCTTTCATAATGAACAGTAGAGCATCCTTTTTTTTTCTGTTTTATAGACTTTTGTGAGGACTCCTTAGAACTCTTGAAATATTGAGATTCAAAAGTTTCTTAAAAGTACATTTGAATAATTCACATTTATAAAAATGGAAAAATTTGTCTTCTCCTTCAAATATCCATTTAACCACTTTCAAGTTTAGGAAATGAATATGGAAGAGATATGTTAACCATGAACAGAGAATAATGAATTATGAGGAAGATGGAGGTAAGTACATTTTTAAAGAGACAGTTAAGCCAAGCTTCAAACTCTGTGGCAAAGGAGGTAGGGTACCAATGAAAGAAATTACTCAGGGTTATAAAACAGAACACTATAAAAAGTAAACCATATTCAAAATGTGCCCATGATCAGTTACCAGAGTTATATGGCTAGACAGGATTTGAGTAACTTTCAGAACCACAGTGGGATGAAAGCATGAAAATATTCTAAGAGCTTAGAGACAGAATTTCTCCCCTTACATAGGAGCAAGGGCAGTTGAGAAAAATATCCAAATCAAAACTAAAGTAGGGGAAATTATAAATAACAAATGGTTACTTAAAATGTATAATAAATTGTTCTGCAGTTTTAAATGTGCTCCAAAGAGAACAAACGGTATTTATAAGAATAAAAACTGTAGGTATTTATAGGAATTTATAGGTATTTATAGGAATTTATAGGTATTTATAGGAATTTATAGGAATTTAGGGTGTAATTTGACTGTTTTTCCTGAGACACAGGCTTTCTTCTACATAATATAATTTAGAACTGAATATTTTTGAAGATGCTGCTTTTGTTTAAAAATGGTCTTCATAGATTCTAGAGCAATAGACATCAGTTGTGTTGCAAGGAAATCAAACAGAACACCAGTTATCAATAGTCTCCTGAGAAATGATTACTAAAACATACCTACTGGAGTTCTGAGGTCACACTCACTAGTGATTCAAGTCAGTGGCATCTTCAGTTGACGTTCCTGTATGTTCTCAGCAGGTGGGTTGAGAGATATCATCCTCTGTCCGACTTGATAGGATACATTTGAGAACAGTGTGTTATCAACATCCTTTAACTAATAACATGTCTCCACTATTTTGAAAAGTTTCTGCAGAGAAGGGGGTCACAGTGAGTAAAGATTTTGCTGCTCAAGCACCATAACCTGAATTTGGATTCCAACAGCTATATTAAACCTAGGTGTGGTAGTACCAACTTGTAACTCCAGGTTTGGGGGAGGGGAAATGATTTTTCCAGCAGACTAAATGCCCAGCCAGATTCAGTGAGAGATCATGTTTTGACAATAAGGTGACACAATCTCAGCAAACTGATGACACTGATGAACATGCCAAACTGCGTGAGGAAAAGCCCATGAAGCCTCAGTCCTACACAAAGAACTATAGGCAACTGAATAAAGCTGAGAACAGGAAAGGTGGCCCTCCCCAGGGAGAGCACACCCATTGGTTGTCCAGTTCTAAACAGTCATCCCTGAAAATATGCATAAGAGAAACTTAATATAGACTAAACATGCTTTATATATACATACATACAGACAAGTATACAAATGGATGTTAAGAACATTGATTTAAAGAAGAGTCCATGATTTGAAGTTGTTAGGAGTACTTGGGAGATTTTGGGGAGGAAGAAGAAAGAGAAGCATTGTTTTAAGTTAAAAACTCAAAATAGACAGCAATATTATTTTTAAAAAAATAGAGAAAATCATTTCACATCAGCCTCTGGCCAGCATATGTACACACACAGAGAAGTACATCTATACACAATTGTATACAGACACATCCACTGAGTGCGTGCACACACACACACACACACACACACGGGGGGGGGGTGGTTATAGTTGCTTCAAACTGATTTCTAAAATGTATTCTTCTATGTGCAGCTTCTGATTCCTTCACTTTTGAATTAATTCAAGAGTACTTGTACTTGTCAGGTTTTTGAATCCCAGTCCCTCATGATTTGATTTTATTCTTTTTAAAATTTTAGTACATTTTCATACTACTTGGATTCATTACACTTTGTTACCTTCTTTTTGCCTTTATACACCGATGTTTTTGTACTGTTCCTTCTTCATTGAGTTTGTTTGGGGATGAACCATAGAGTTAGTTAGCCTTCTCTCTCTTGCTGATTACACTGACTTTGCTATAACCGTAGCTTTTTGAGATAAGATCTCATTATGTAGCATGACTGGAACTTGCAATTTTCGTGCATCAGCCCTCTGCACCCTAGGATTACAAGTGTAGACCACCATGCTTCAGCTGCTTTAAATAATTATTGAAAGTAGGGGGTATTTCAAGTACATAAGAATATTTTAGTGGATTAAAAACTCTAGGCATTTATTATTCCAGATTGGACAATTAAACAAATTTTTATTGATCTTAGAAATTCTTCACAGCTAGAACTATACTTCTGATTACAGAATTGTATACCTCATAGATAGATATAAATTCATGAATTTTGTCTTGAGGGGAAATATATATATATATAATCTTTTTTAGAGGTACTTTTGGATCAGACACAGGATCTGGTCTTTGCAAAGTGCTCCGCAAGCAAGAGCTGTACCTCTAAACTGTATCCCCAGCCCAAGTAAATAATTAGTGTAAAGTGCTGAATTTAAACCAACACATTGAAACAAGTAAGTATCTATACTGTAACCATTTAGTTGACTTTTCAAGATGTGCCTGTTTGTGGTTTAGTGGTTTAAAAAACTAATAGCTGTCTTCTGAATTCATGTAATTAACAGAATTTCTCAATGCTGCTGTAATATAGTACCTTAAAATTACATAAATTTATTATTATCTATGCTGTTTGAGAGGACACTATGTCCTCCTGCTCACATATAAACATTGGAGAAACCAGCATAAATCACTCAGGGTATAGGAGAAAATACAGTCATGTCTAGACTACTACCACACTGAGTTTCTAAATAAGAAATACGGCACACCATGCTCCTGAACTCATAACATTGAATTCTGAAGTAGCTTGAATAGCCATTAGCTAGGCCTTCAGATGAAGCTGTAGCCTCCAAGTGTCCTTTAAGTTGTTTCTTCCATAAAGAGGCCCTGGTGAGTGCTCACTATCCAATCCGAGGTAATATGGTAACCAACCACAGTCAATAGGCTTCCACTATACATGTGACTCCTCACATGCAATAAAGCAGATGCTATTCCCTTTAGAGTGGATATCTGTGCCCTTTATGGGGGATATCCTGATAACAATGGCAGCAGGGGAGTCTCCTCAGTGGAGGAAATGAATACTTGTTTTCCACCCAAAAGCCTGGGAGTGTATGTTGTTAATGATCTAGCAAACTGCCTATCTGTAGGGCCAGAAGTCCCTCAGAATGCTTATCTCAGACTCTTCCCCTCCCACCCTAGACCTTTATCTTTAGCTCTCAGTTCTTAGAATCTGTCCTTAGGGGATATGTCACATGTACTTTATAACCTGCTGATCGCTATGCTATCTCTGTCAGAGACCACACCACATCCTAGGTCCTTGAGGTACAGAACCCATCTTTATGGCCACATGTATTTTGTAAAGGAGTTTCTATGTAGTCACGCCTGATGCTTTATTATGCACCTGTAGATAGAATGATTTTGCCTGGAAACTTTTTCAAGTTGTACTGTGTATAAATACGCTTACAATGAACCACCTGACATTAGACTTTTTAGAAGTTTAATCCAGTTTAAGTTGAGCTGAACTTATTTTTCCTTCTTGCATCTTTGCCAGTCACTTCCATGCTAGCCTGTGACACTTTCAGGGACCCCTACATGCTTTTTTGGTTAAAGTGAAGGAGCTTCTGGAGCTCTAAAGTGAATCCATCCAATCCTTTTTCTCCCAAGTTGTAGTTGCTGCTCACATCTCTTGTTCTATGAACTCCTAATAGCACCATTCTAACCTGTTTCCAATGCATTGCCTTTTTCATTTCATCATTGGTACCAGAGTATCATTGATATCTCTACCACCTAAAAGATTCTCCTTACCTTTTCCACTATATGAGACCCTATTAAACACTATTGTATTAAACCTATCTTTCTTTTAAAATAATCTCTTCCTCATCTGGGACAAAGTTTAATTTCCTTATGATAAAGCCCAGCACAATGTCTACAATATAGTAGATGCTTAATAAATGTTTTTAGTTACTTGAATTAAGAATTAAAATCATGTTTCCCTGTCAAAGACATTTTATAGTTCTATGTAAAATCAAAGAAGATATCACTTGTTAGTGTGAGGATGAAGGTATTTCCAGAAGAATGTTCCTTAAGCCATTTTATTTAGACTCTGAAAGAGCCATAGGAATATTTTGAAATAGATAAATACCATAAAAGATTAGTTCAATTTTATATGTTATTATATATATATATAATTTAATTCTGTTGGAAAATAATAATTTAATATCCAATAAAATTATTCCTTCATAAAATATTTTATGAAAAATTAAGCAAAAAAGATGACGATTTGCTCCTCTACTTTTTCCAACTTATAATTTGGGTCCTTAGCTAAGTGCAACAGTATTTCATGAAGCACATTTATATTTCATTCTCATCTAGTAGACCAAATATATAAAGTTTTATGGGCTCACACCTACAGTTAGTGCATAATTATTCATTGGTGAAATGTGACTTCAATATGTTACAGAGGTTAGTATGTTGATCTTTAGTTTGTTTTACCTATGGCATCTTTCTTAAAGAAGGAAAAAAAACATTGTTAACCCAAATACTAATAAACATTCAACATAAAAATAAAATTTTATTTATATTTCAAAGGAAAAAATCGGATATAACTTAAGTGTTGAGATCTCTAGAGAATTAAAGAACACATGTGTCAGGTCTGGTCTTATTGAAACAATCTCTGCAGAACAATTATTTATTGACTTATTTCTTGGCTCTACCATTTTCTTTTCCTTTTGAGAATTTCTTATTAGATCATTCATGTAAGAAACAATAAGCAGTAACTTGGATATTTCTTGACATTTATTGTGCATTTTCAGCTGAAATTTATGGAAGGCAGGAGTTACTGAAAGAAAAAAGCTTTGTTAAACTCTACTGCACTTTGATAAAAATGTCAGGAGAAAGTAGAAGCTCCTCTTGATTCTTTTTCATAAATTCATGTCATAATATCATGTCTGTCAAACCTAGAGAAAGCCTACTTATCTCATCAGTAATTTGGATTTTAACATAAATTTTTGACATAGTTTATTTTTGTTGCTACAGTTCTCCTGGGAGCAATTTTATCTAATCAAGACTAATCTATAAATTAGTTGTTCTCAGAAATAGTGATTGTCAAATGATAACACAAAGAAAGCATTTAAACTGTTTTGTCTTTAAAACAGTTGATATGGCACAGAAATATAGGTCATTTGCAGAAAATATTTCCACATAAAAATGCATAAAGCTTATATGACTATCTTGGGAAATTAAAATATCTTAATAATGGAATGGAGGCTTTTTTCATATGAAAATACAGAGTTTCACTATACAAGCCCACAGAATATTCCTATACCTCCTCTTGTCTAGGATGTTAGAAGTTTCCAGTATCACAACAATTCCAAAATTATTAAAACCACAAACCCACAAGCATCACAGACCTGGCATATGTTTGATTTTCCATTTCTGCAAAACATCAGTTTCTTTCATGAAGCTATCATCAATTATCCACTGTTTTTAGCCCTGTACTTTATTTTAGGAGATAAACAGCAGTAGATTTTTAGTCCCTAGAACATAATATTATTCTTTCACCAGTGATACAGTATGTAATTATAGAAACCTGAAGTACCTTCTCATGGATGCACAAGAACTACATGTAAATATCTCCAAATGTAAATGCTAAAAAGTGGTTGAACTGACTACATACATCTCTGAGACATAGCTTGAAAGAATACATAGCAGAAAATTATCAAAAGCAAGACCATTTAAGAAAGAGGGAAAACCTACAATCAGCCCTAAATAAGATGAAATTCTTTATACTTCTAAAATCCACCGGAAGCATTGCAAATCTGAAGCAGACCCCAAGTTAGAGATCTAAAGAAATGTGCTCAATTAGAAATTTAACAATTTGTAATAAAAACTGAAAACAGGAAAAAAGAAAAGAGAGGAAAATAGACAGGGGAGGAATAAAGAGAAAGTAGAGTTTATTATAGACTTGTATTGTGAAATTATTATTGTTATTTTTCAATGTAATCACTCTATTGCCTATAGTTTAGAAAGACTTGCTTTACAACTAATAACCAGTAGCGCTTACAATGTAACTCATCATCTTACCTTTATATCCATAGATAATATTAAATTGATTCAGGCTTTGTTGAACTATACGTGAAATTTTCAAATAAACGGGCTTAAATTTTAATATATTTTACTATAGTTCTAAAACATGACTGTTCATGCAAATCTACATAAATATTTTAACATAGCACTTCTTAATTTCTTCCTATTTGAATATCTTCGATAAAACTTATTTAAATGTAAAAAGTATATAAAATTGTCAAAGTTCATTTTACCATTGTAATTTTTATAAATATTACCTTTAAGCTGCTTTTAGAATTTATAATAGAAATAAATCCTTAAACACAATTTAATTAAAATGAGTAACATCAAATAATTTAGGAATCTTCATTTTTTTCTAATGACTTATCTGTTTAACCCTTTATTAAATAACACTTGTTATTTTGCAATCAAAAAGCAAATGATTGCTACAAATAAAATAAATATATTGGTATAGATTTAATAGCCACATAGTAAGGATAAAGAACAATTTAAATAAAATATGATTATTTACATGTAATTAATTAAAATTAGTCATTTTATTTTAAGTACAGAAAGCAAGATATGCATGAATAAAGATACCTACAAAAAATAAGAGATGACTTTTTTTTTTTTTCAGAAAGCTAAGGTTTTCTAAGTAAGGAGATATGGTTAACTCACTTAAATGAACTAGATAATACTGAACTGGAATAATTTTCAAAACTCTGGAAAAAAGTTTCAGAGAATGAGAGGAGGTCAGTTATAGAAGCCCTTTCTCGGTCTTGAGATCCAGCCACTGAACCACAGCTTGACCCAAGGGAACAGATTTCTACCAGTTTTGTTTCTGAAGAGGTAAGAAATCTTTATGTCATTCATTGGAAATATTTCAACTATTGTAAAGTAATTTAAATATGGAAGACCTATGAGTAAATGTTGAAAAAAGATAAAATTATGTTTCATAAGAAGAAGTATAAGTGGAATATGTGGCTAATAAGGTTTCTCTAGTTTGTCTGGGAAGTGTAAATGGAATCTTAAAGTATCACAGAGTCCTCAGGAACCTGAGTTTCCAAGTGTAGGTAAATTCACAAACCAAACCTGAACCAGGGCCATGCAATGGCTGTAATTGATGGCTGATACCTGGAGCCATCAATTACTGAAATGGCACTTTAAGGTCATCAGCTACTGAAATAAATTTTGAAGAAATAATATAGTATAGATAGATAAATTTAGGGCAATTGCCAATCAGAAAATGTGGTGTAAAGGAAATGAAATCCCATCAAGTCTAATCTACAAACATTAAGTATAATTTTGCCTCAAAGATAAGCTACTATATTCAAACATTTTTTAGTCGATTTCAGGAATTTTGATAATTCCAGTAATTAATATGATTGGTCTAAATGGCAGTAACATTTTTCTTGTTACATAAAATTTATTAATTTTAAGGTACAGAAACAAAATATTAGATTATAAAAGGTATTTTTTAAAAAACTGATAATTATGGTACATAAAATTCCAATTAAATAAGTAAAATACAAAACTGCAAGAGTAATAACCCCAAACCACTGCAAGTGTTGTTACATTATTCATGAATATAAGTTGTAAAAATCATGAGACATTCTTTGTTTCTCTAGAAAATTTTGGATGTTTTCTTTCTCCGCCTTTTGATGTTACTCACCTTGCCACTGAAAAACTCTTGTCACAGGAAAAACTCTTATTTTCAGTTTTGCAAAGGTCAGGATTTGAGTCATCTCAACCTATATGCCAGACATGCAATCAAAGAAGCATATCTGTGATTTTAGCACCCAACCACTAAATCAGTTTGAATCATTCAAGTCTTCTAAGTAGAAAGAAATCTCCTTTATGTGTCCTATTCAAGTTCCTGAATTAAAACTTTGAAAATAGTAAAATGATTAATTTTACATCACTGATATTTGGGATAGTCTCGAGGAAGAGAATTTGGTACTCGCAGTGGAATGTTACCCTAACAAGTCCTAAAATAACACTCCACATTGAATGCCAAATTCACAGGGGTTGCCTAAGGCCATCTGCATATCATATATTCATATTACTATTCACAACAGTAGACAAATTACAGTTATGAAGTAGCAACACAGATAATTTTACAGCTGGGGTCACCACAACATGAGGAACCATATTAAAAGTCCACAACATTAGGAAGGTTGAGAACCACTTCCCTAATGGATTTGGTATTGGCTGAAAACATAAGTGCAAAAGAAGTCAAATTAGACTTGAGATAGTATGAAGAAGCCTGCTAGGCCTTGAGAAAGTTGTCAGTAATAAGTTAAAAAAGAAAGGAATTAACATATGTTGAAAGAGAGTTATTACACAGTTGCTGAAAGCTATGGAAAATTGCCATCATCTCTGGTGTTATAAAGAGTAATAAATGCCCCTACAAAAAGAAAATGGTTCTTAATAAAATGACTTCAGAGATTTATGGCCATTTCATGTTTGACAGACAGACAGACACACACACACACACACACACACCACACACACACACACGCTGGTGTGCAAGCTAGCATGTACACACATACATATTAAACTATATTATTTATTACTATCAATTATGTTTCATATTAGTGTGGAAAGCTATCACAAAAATACAGTTGGTGTTCCTGAAACAAGAGAAAAATATTTCTCACAGTTACAGTGTCTTGGAAGTTCAAGGTGAAGACCTGGCAGATGCTGTGAATGGCAAGTACATGCATCCTTGAATTCAAAGATAGAGAGCAGATTTTTATCTCTCTCTTATAAACACAATGATTTCAAACACAATGATGTCATCCTATAATTCTTCCCCCTCATGACCTAGTTACCTCCTGTATTATATTTATATATACGTATATATATACATATATATATATATATATATATATATATATATATATATATATATTACCTTATATTACCTCCGGAATTATTATATCACAGTGGAATATAGAATTTCAAGCTCATATTAATTTTTGAGGAGCACAGACATTTAGTTCATAACAGTTCAATCAGAGAGTGAAGAAAGGAACCATTCGATTTTTCAAGCACAACTTAAAAGAAACCTCAGAGATCTGGAAGTTGCTGGGTTTGAAATGTCTCACAATGTAAGAAAAGATCTTAAGCATGAAATCAAGTGAACACTATAAAGTCCTTCTGAAAATTCATGATGAGTTATGAAAACACTAAAGGCCTTATCACGATATCAAAAAGTGTACTGTAAATATATTCTCCAATAAAAAATGAAGTTATAGAGGATATTGGCTCACTGTAGCTCGAACAGAATCCCGAGGCAGAGATGAAATCATTTCCAAGAGATGATCTGGTATTAGTTTTGTGTGGGTTACAAATCAATATATACTGGGTCCACATAATGTGTCAAGGAAATAAATGTCATCTGTGAATGAACTGCTCAGGAAGTACAAAATGAAGAGGACTTTGGACTTAGGAATCGAGAAAAATTATTTACCTATAAACAAGAAATAGATATAAGTAAGTTAGAAGAGAAATTATTTCAATGCACACAGCATCTGAAAAGAACCAGACCCAGCGAACAGACAGAACAATAAGCAAGGAAATGGCAAACCTCTGACTGGATTTTAAAAGCTACTAATCATTCTCGCTAATTGCCTCCCTCTTCTTTGATCTTTTGAATTAGAATATTCATCGCAGACATTCTGAACTGCTCATCCACATTTTTTAGGGCAGATAATAGGTAATAGATAATAAATAATTGATAATTGATTATAATAGATGATAGATAATTCCCTAATCTTTACTAATGAGATGGGACTTCAAGCTTGAGTCTGATGCCAAAGCAGAATGAGGCATTTGAATGTACTTGAAAACTTTGAATAGATTTTGCATATGCTATGAAGATAAATACTTTGTAAATAGAATAGAGATGCAGAAGTTGAAAATAAAGTCTTCAGTTTAGTTGATATTCTTCCCAGAGAGGGTTGCTATCTCTATCTTTTTGAGCAAGAGTGCAGTGTTTTCTGCGTGACCCAGAGTATAAAGTAAGTGATGCTCTGACTTCCAAGGCTCTTATGTAGATGTTCAGCTTCACCATCACCCATGCCTGGGTTTGTTGTGTGCTCACTATCAGATGCTTCCTTTTGACTCAGTTCCTTTCTAGAACTAGCCATCATTCAGCAGAGAAACAGAGTAACATTAGAATCTCACATGTAAGGTCTCTAGTTGGAAACTCAAGCAAAACCTAAGTTTTGACTAATCCTGTATAAGGTACTAGAAATGTGAGCAAAGTAGCTCAAAGTGGTTTCAGTCATCTGCCATGTCCCTAAATATTCAATTTTCCCAGCCGAGTCCTAACATACTGACAAAGACAAATCACATCATTTTGTCATGCTTCAATTTCTGATCCAATGATATTAGGTTTCATTATTTTATGACACTAGCCCTTGGGTGATTCACAATTGTTATTTGAATATTTGAAGGATTAGACAGGTCAGCTTTAGAGTTTACTATAACTGTGAAAGTAAAATGCTGAAATATTTTGTTTTTGTCATAATCTCTCCTCTCTTTCTTTCTTTCTCTCTCTCTCTCTCTCTCTCTCTCTCTCTCTCTCTCTCTCTCTCTCTCTCTCTCTCTTTCTCTCTCTCCCTCTCTCTCTCTCTGTGTTCTGGTGCACCAGTGCCACTGCACACAAGTGGAAGTTGAAGTGCCACCAATGGTTTCATTCCTCACCTTCTACTTTATTTGAGAAAGTATTTTCTGCGGTTCCCAAATAAATAAACCTCTACTTGCCATCTGATACAAATTCTAGGACTCAGACCTGCGTTACCACATCTGTGGACACGAGCTCAGGTCCTCCTCATTTCATAGCAACCATTTTATCCACGAAGCCATCTCTTAATCCTATGCTGGAAATTTTGAATGAATCAAATGATCTGACTTGAGTATTTTCAAGACAAATATATTTATTGAAAATACTTTATATTTTTTATTAATTTTAAACTTTAAAAAAATAAAAGTATGCTCATTCAATTTAGAATGATACAATTTAGAATAACAAAATACAATGACTAAACCAAGTTTCTGAGCGTCTGAGTGTTTCAAATTCCTAGCATGTTACTCTTTGAGGACAACAAATCAGTACTACCATGCAATCTCAAAAATTTCACAAATATGATTATTTTAAACAAATTTAAATTTGTATATACCTTCAGCATATTATTAAAGCTCTAGTTCACTCTTAGTAGTATTTAACAAGTATGAATAATTTAAAATCAAGCCTAGACAAAATCTGAAGCTCACATTTAGTATACTTGTTAAAGAATAATAAAAAGTAGCTTTTATAATGTTAAAATATCAGATGACTTAATTGTATGGTACTGAACTGACTCATTTAAATCTTGTTACTATATGGCAATTGAATAAGCTGAAGTGTAACTTATTACAGTGATCAAAAGATTCGTTGGATTTGCATTCATCAATGTGGCAGGAGAGTTGGCAGTCTGGAGGGCAGAATGCTCAGTTTTCAACGAAGAAGTGAGTCTTAGGAGCAAGCAAAGCAGAAAACAATGCACCCATTTATGATAGAGGTAGACAGGCATCCCCAGGGAGTCTGTGCCTGGGTCTCTGAAGAGATGCAGTACTATTTAAAGAGTTTCTTAGTTTGATCCTCTCAATATCAGTGCAGGAGGTACATAGGCTCTCATAAGTTTGTGTGTAGGTTTAGAACACAACCACATTGATTGCCCTAAGAATGAGGCTGCTATCAAAGTAACAAAAATGAGTATGGTTTTTTTTTTGTTGTTTTTGTTGGTTCAAGAATACCAGAAACTTATTTCTTTCAACAGACAATGATACAAAAGAATCAATTCCATAACAACTTAATAAAATGTCATACGTGGTGTTGGACAATTGAGTGGACATATTTAAAAGGAAAATTTAAGGCACTAGATCTTTCCACAAAAGCCACAACATAAGAAATAAGCAGAATGTGATATGACATTTAAAAAAGTCCTAGGCATAATTAAACTTCAAGCACTAGAATTCTGGCCTGGGAGTAATTACGTCTTTTTATAGTATTTTCAGTGGACCCTTAGAATGGAGAACTGATTCAATAAAGCTTTCAATTGAAGGAAACTTCAAACAGGAGAAATCAATTTCTCATGTGAAAGGATAAGAAAAATACATACAATGGCACACCTGTTTTATCTCAGTCTTCAGAGTTTAATGGGATTGCATTGCCTTCCTTTCTTTAAAGGTCACTAATGCACGAGAGAATAGGAGCTTTGTACATCCAAACAAGGGTGGGTGGAAAATGATCACATGGACACTGTATGACAGTTAGGTAGTCATGCATTCAGTCCCAGCTATGTTTCTCACCTCAGAACATTTTCTCAAAACAAGTTGTTTCTCCTTATACTTTTGGTACATGCATAGATTTTGGCACTTGTGGGCTGTAGTATTAGCAAGCATTTTTGAAGTCTTTATAGAGTACTAAAGAATTGTATAGCATTGCCTTTAGTTTCTAGATAGTGAGTACAAAGAGGTTAAGCCATTTTCCACAGTACTCCTCTATCGGGCTTGTACTATTAACTGGTCTTGTATGTGCGTGCTCATGCCTTGTGTGATTCACACTGGATTGTATCTGAATGCAATATAATGACTTCCATAAAGAAAGAATAAAGATCCAAATTCAGTTACCTAGCGAGTAAAACATTTTAGAATCCACAAATCCGTCATTTCTGACTTGGTAGAGAAACTTTTTATAAAAGAGAAGAGATTAGTATTTCCATTATATCTCTATATTTGAGTTTCTTCTTCTTTTGTAGCTAACACCTTTGTTTCTGTTGAAAGAGTGTTCCCAAGAGGGCAAGGCTGGATTATGTGTTTGTATATGAAATAAATTCAAGGATATAAAAGAAGAAATAGAAAAAGTAGTTTCCAGACTCTGTCACAAAGCTCCCCAGATGGGAGGCCAGGGCTGGGCCAAGGCAGCTAGCCTACACTATGAATTCTCTGATGACTGTGAACCCTCCTCCCCTTTTCCATCTCCAGAGGTCTCTTTGATCAATTTTATATTTTATGGAGATATGACTCTGTGACCCTGAAAGAAAGCTGGGAGTGTAAAGACATAATGCTGTCAGGATCTCTAAAAGCAGACTAATTATCAAGTCTAGGGTCGCAGTTTTTAAAAGAATTGACAGACTCCATCTAAAAGTTTGTTTTCAGCTGACAGAGTCTTTTAGGAGAAGCCTAGCAGTAACCAAAGATTATGACAAGGCTGAAACTGGAAAGGAGGTGAGGGATTCTAGGCACCTGTGCCTGTTTTCATTCAGGCCTCTCCAGAGAAAAAAATCCAGAGGACTTGTTTTTTTTTTCTGAAAATCATGAGAGGTTCTGGTTCCTGTCAGCCATGGTTTCTCTTCACTGAGAAACTTGGTGCCTGGCATTTGACAATTTCACAGGGTTCAAGTCCACAATTACACTATCTCCCAAAAGCTAAGCAATAAAAGCCTTTGAAAGAAGTTATTTAAAAATGTAATTGTAGTGCTGGTGACAAGGGATAAAAAAAGACTATTTCCTCGTCTTTATCTGTAGTGAGGTCAAAATAACCAGGAAATGATTTTATTATACCCACTGCCAGTCCTACGCTATTTGCACAGTTCAGTTGGGCGGAAAATGCACAATTAAGGTCTTTTCCAGAGTCATTTAAAGGAAACACTGAAACACAATGCTAAACGAATTAGTTATATTTTAAGATGAGTAGTTTAATGATGATCTTAGGTGGCTTTGATTCTTTTTTGAGAGGTAAGTGGGTGTTAAATAACATGTAAAACTACTTTGCATAAAAGAAATATTTTTAATAGAAATCATTTAAAAGCTGGCAATATTCAGATAATAAAATTCCATAAAAGAAAAAATCTACCAAAAATTGTTTAAAATCTCTTGTCTGAGAAAAGGAGATTTTTTTACAATTAAATTTTACGAGGCACAGAATACCAGGAAAATATTTGAAATAATACTGTAGAAAGAAAATTTGTTTAAGAGAAATATGCTTTTCTTTACAAAGTGATTACAAAGAAAGTTGAAGGATTTTCTGATTTTTATCAACTTTCGCAGTAAAAAGGAAATTCAAATTTTTAAGGCAAATCTTCCTAGTGTTAGGATTTGCAGAGAAAATTGGATACAATTTCAAACCGAGACTTGTTCATAGGGAATAGTGACATTTTCGTGGCCTTAAAAGTCATGACTAATTATTTTCTTCTTTAATCATGTTTCTTTAGGACGATCTTCTCTTCAGCTAAAAGATAACTTCACAAGCACATACTTTGCCAGGGACAGTTTCTGAAATAAATAAGTTACTATTCAACTAATTAACCTTTGCTTAAAAGTTTAGAGTTTAGTGAAGAAATCGATGTCAATAAACTGACATTTGTTTTGTCAAGTTTACTGTCAAAATCAGGTTTTATATCATTTTACTGTCTCTTCCTGAAATTCATTCTTGCGTGACAGCTGTATTTATCTTAAGCTACCACTTGAAATTTAAGAGCTTAGATAGAGTACTAAGTGCCTTTTCTCTGTTACAGTTAAACACACAGAAATGTGGAAGGTAAATAAATATTAGGTTCTATGATTAAATATGATTAAAATAGATTTTATACCTAAAGGAAAAAATGATCATTAAGAGGTTAAGTAATTGCCTTGAAATCACAGGATTTTTGTGTGTGTGTGTGTGTGTGTGTGTGTGTGTGTGTGTGTGTGTGTGTGTGGTTTGTTTGTTTTTTTTTTTTTTAGTTCTTTTGTTTTTTATGGGAACTCTCTGCTGTGAACAGAGTAGATCTAACCCAGTGGTGAGCCCTATTACTTTTCCTTAGCAAGCAGAAAGAGTGAAATAAAACAAGATAAAATTTTTATAAGTCAGTTCAGACTGAAAATCTACACAAGAGCAAAATTGATAAGAGGAGCTAAAAATCTACTTTAACTTTAAAAATTTAATTATTTGGTTTTATTACATATTGTCACATATTACTCAGTAAAGCTTGATAAAAATATAAAACAGCTGAATTATAAGGTTAACTACCCATTCTATGCAAGATTAGGAGCCAGTTTTAAGCACATTCATAAAACACAATGAAGAACTCACATAACAGTTGCATTTTATTAAACAGTTACTTGTAAATTTCTAATGTATTTACACATACACAAGCAAACATTTTCTGGAAGCCTTTTTGTATATTTGAATTCCAGGCCGGGCAGTGATGGTGCATATGTTTAACCCTAGCACTTGTGCGGCAGAGGCAGGAGGATCTCTGTGAGTTCGAGGCCAGCCTGGTCTACAAAGTAAGTTCCAGGAAAGCCACAGTTACAACAGAGAAACCTTGTCTTAAAAAACAGAAAACAACAACAAAAACACTTGAATGAAGGGGGTGGGCAGTGGCTCAGTGTTTAAGAGCACTGCCTGCTCTTCCAGAGGACCTAGGTTCAATACTCATCAGCCACATGACAGCTCACAGCTGTGTGTAACTCCAGTTCCAGGGGATCTGACATCAATGCACACAAAATAAAATTTATTTATTTTTGAAAATATTTGAATTTCTACAGAAAAATATTCTACTACATAAATATTCCACTACATAAAAATTTACATATATAGAAATAATGTTCTTCTGTAAATACAAAAATTATACAAAACAATTCTATCAGAAGATAGAGTAAGCAGAGTTAAAAGAAGTCTAGACAGAAGAAGGAATAGATGCTGGTATTTTATTAAATTTGATTCTTAAGACTTCATGGTAGCTTTAATATGTTAAATGCTTAAATATATACTTAAGAATCCCTTGAGTATAGATAAAACAGAATTTTCCTCAAGCAACACTCATAGGTTTTAGAATTGGAAGGTAAGTCAATAAGTAAGCTGATATACTTGAGGAAGACTAAGAACTACAGGACCAATGAAAGATATACTAAAGTAGGAACTGCAGTTGAAGTTTACTAGACTGAAGATTCAAGTCAGACTTTTAAGATTAAGGTCCTGCCAAAGCTCCATTTAAGCTATAGTTCAGAGGCAATATATAGTCATTGAGTATAGGGGAAGTATAGATTCACTGAGTCAGAATGTCAAACAATTAATCAGTGCTGATGTGCACATACTGCTGTTTGAAAAAGAAAATATAACAGAGAAACAATGGGTTGGACATGGTGCTTAAGCCATGGTGATGATGAGGGAGTGCACTAGATGCTGGTAGAAATCCAACAAGAAGTCACTAGCTTTATATAAGATAATGATCATTGAGCAACACTTTAAACCAAAGACATATTTAACCTGTACATTTTGCTAAATTGACTGAAGGGATAAGAAAATTACTGGCTTATCAATAGAGCTGCTGAGCTATCCAAGAAGCATAATAATGTCTTCTAAAACTCATGTCCACCAAGCACCACAGAAAGTGACCTTCCAAATTACAGCAAAAGATACAAGCAGATATAATAAAAATAAAAGGAGATCATATGTAATTAGTGTGGGGCCCCAAATCCAATGACTAGTGTCATAAGAATAAAAGAGTGTTAGAGAGTTTGGAGTATGGTTAAAAATTCTAGCTGCTCTTCCCAAGAGGACCTGGTTTCCAGCACTCCCATACCACACCACCTTCTACAACTCCAGTTATAGAAGTGCATTCAATGCACTCATCTGGCTTTTGTGGGCACCTGACACTCAAATACTGAAGGTATAAAACCCACACACATAAAATTTTAAAAATCATAAAGAGAATATAAGATACACAAGGCACAGAAATTTGAATGCTAATTAAAAGGAAAGGCAATGTTTGGATGACATTTCTCCTAGGATAATCAACACCCACCAGTAGATAGGTAGAGGCAGAGGGTATAGTGTATTGTTGGATACTATGTAGTATCATCTATAGTCCATAATTCTGGATCCGTGGTTATTAAAAAATTATGTTTGCTTACTTAAGCCACTTTTTGTATTAATTAGTGATTTCCTGAAACATTAGTACGGAATGTGGTTATCAGTCACACTGGTAAAGATGGAATAATGGAAAATGGGGACAGATGTGTTTTCAAGATAACTGACCTATTTTTCCCTGGACATGGAAGGAATTAATTTGTTTGATTCATCATGATGCAGAATTAATATTGTGAAATGTGATTTGACCTATAGCACCAATTGTCCAAGACATGCTTAGTGTATTAAATAGACAGGATTGGAAGGCTAATGAAACCCATGAACTCTACTGAAGGGAAATATTAAAACATTTTATTAATAACTTCTGAAATTCAACAGGATAACACAGAACTCAGAATTAGAAGTCAGATAAATTTACATAGCAATCCTTTCCACACCAGCAACCTACGTATATTTGGAACCTTTGTTTATTTATTTTTACCATCTTTGATTCTCACTTTCCTTTTCTATAAAATGAGAACATTAATCCTGCCAGGATTGTGATGGTACGCATGATACGATGGAGCCTGAGACTCTAGTACACTGTGCTCAGATTAATAAAGTCTATAATAATGAGGAAAGTTGAAAAATTTTGTAGGTTTGTTGAAAGGTTGAACACATTCAAAAGTCACAGGAAGCACCCTCTATGTGTTAACTATTATTTAATCTTAGCATAATATATTCCTCTTTCTGACTTGATGAATAATTCTAAATTCTTAGGAGGTATAGAGGCTTGTGATACGCTACAGTAGATTTGCTTCTTCAGATAGTCTACTTGAGATTTTTGCATGCTTATTGGCAAACATTCATTTAATGTGTTTTTACAAAACAATATAAATATGAAAAAGAAAAAAAGATTCTCAATACAAGTTACAAGAACATGTTCTGGTTTACATAGTTTCTGAGGTGTTGTCAGCTCAGACAAAATGTGCTGATACCATAAAAGACTGTTTTACTAATGTCACATTCTTGGAACACTGCTGCTTTTTAATCACACATCATCATTGCACAAGTGTGTACATAAAAGTAACAATAGACTGTTCACCGTGGGAAGTACCCAAAGCATAAACACTTATTCACCATCTCTGATTTACACTGTTCCCAGATGTTCACACATAGTAAAAGGAGGGTGAGATAAAACTTCTCAGTTAGAAAAACAAATGACATAATGACAATTTCTTAACAACCTTTACATTGATAAAATATTATCTCTCAATTACCTACAACAGTCATAAACCATTTTCTAATTTTCCTCTTAATATTTATCTAAAGACCGATGTGGCACTATCTACCCTCCCTGTATTCCCAGATCTGCAGACCCTTCATCCTTTGCATTAATTTGTTTCATGCCAGGCAGATTATTTCTCCCACACATGCTTTTAAGCATGCACACACCCTCAGTCTTTTAAAAGCAAATTTCAGTTATACTGGTGATAAAAATCAGAGAATAGTCAATCCTAAAAGTGAAATAAACAAAGGAGAAGAAATAGTCATAGCTTCTTAGGGTGAGTAGAGATTACTGAAGAATATTTTTTTTTTTAAAAAAATCATCCTTCTGACAGTTATCTGTAGTACTCATTCTACTGTAAGTGGAGCTGCCATGTTTTTAGTCTTCAGTTTGGGAAAAATACCCTCCTAACCTCACTTCCATGGATGCCAGCCCTGGGATGTAGGGGAGGCCTGGATGCAGAGGTAGGAGGATGGAAGGGCATCATCAGAACAAATCTATCTCAGATTTCACAGTTTTGTAAAAATTCATTTTTTTCCTCACACACACATATAAGCATAAGAGCATTCATTACAAATGAAATAGAAGAAATAAGAATATAGACACATATAAAGCAAACATTTTTATAATTAAGTTTTTCTTATTCTTATTCTTGAAAGGAACAAGAATGTACCCACTAAGATAACGAAAGACAAGGCTTGCTGTGGATGCCATAAGATCATGAGTTGTGACACTTGGCTGTGCAGGGGATTTAAATCAGCCACCTGGGCAATGGTAATAAAAATCAAAATTTGTATCAGGCTCCTATGGTATGTAAATATTCCTGTTCTAAAACTAACAGGATAAACGTGAAGTTGAGACAATAAGTCCATAAGCAAACTGCTGTATTAGACTACATCACAATGTTTATTCTTAATGATGGCTGATATATCCCACTGACCCATAATTCCAGCTTCCCATAATTGGCTTTAAATGACAATGAAAATTTACATTAAGTTTCAATATTAGAATCTATAAGCAACAAAAGAAAATATAGCTTTATTTTTCTCCTGAAATTCCCAAAAGAAAATGCAATATATTCACCTTTCTCTAAATGAGAATTTATCATAGATTGTTAATACCTGTCATGAGTAAGAGGGAGGTTCTCGGAAATAATAATAGCTTATTATTTATCCAAAAGCTTATTCCCTGAGGGAAGCATGTGCTAAGGTCAGATATGATTGTATTAGAAGTTCCAAAGGCCTATGGTCCCATTTCTATTTTCTAGGGAAAATTCCACATTTTTATGCAACACACTTAATAGTACAACTACTGCAGTAGTATGCCAATGAGTCATGCAGGTCAAGGAGGCATTTTCATAAGTGAAAGCACTTCCAGACATCAGCAAAGGGAACCACCATCATAGCCAGTGCCACACTCACAGTGGAACCCTGAGCATCTGAGCTCAGGTGTTTTTATTCTTTCAGAACTACTCAGGTATTCTACTGATAGCACATGCGGGTCATTAGCAATTAAACAACCCCCATAGAAATCCAACACCAGCAAACAACACAAAATGTCCTAGACTTAGGATAGCCCCTCACCCAAGAGTACATAATACAATTTCATGTAACTAAAAATAAATTTCCCCAATAATTCTTTTGTGTATAAGCCAATCCAAAAATTGTTTTTATTTCTACAGCACAATTTAACACTACACCAGCAAAACTATTTACAAGAGGAACAATCATGAGGCTTCTAATGCACAGGACCAAATGAAACCAAACACCTATCAAGCTTTCTCAATGTCTTTGGACAGCAGAAAAACATTATCAGTGTCAAAATATCTGGAATTCACTCACAATCTTGGGCTCCTCCAAAGGGTTTGGGTTATTTCTCTGGCTCTTCACTGTGCAGTACACACAGCTTGTCTTCCATGCATGACACCTTTAGTCTGGGCCTTCAACTACTACGGAGGCTGCACCTTCGCCAATGGTCTCTACTAGTCTTTCTTCATGGTGCCAGACTTTAGGAACTTTCCATGACCCCTTAATGCCTTCAACACCAGTCACCTGGGTGATTCTTACAGTAGCAAGTTTGGCTGCTATTGGGAGATACAAGTAGGCCAACTTTGGAAAACAGTTAATGTGTGCTGACCCTGAGGAAACAGTTTCCAGATTATAAGACAGAGTCTGGTTTGTGGGAAAAACAACTGATCACCTTGTCTACAGGAATGGTCCCGTTATGGAGTGGCGCTCTCACCACCATAGCAGATGTGTCTGGTTAAGACTGCCTACCTGGTAACTGGACACATTTGCAGAAAACAAAGGAAAAGAAAACAAAATGGACTCTGGGAGAACTGGATTTTTTTTTTCTTATTCTTCCTTGTGTCCACGTTGGATGAGCTGGCTTGATATCAGTTCCCCAAGTTGGTACACCATTTGTAGTTGAACATTACTGCTGGGGAGGCTCAGCATTGAAGATAGGAGGTATATTAGTAAGTCCAAACTCTGCCAGACCACAGCAGAGGGAACCACCGTGATGGCCAGCACCATACTTGATCAACAGTGGAACCCCAAGTGTCTGAGATCAGGTGTATTTATTCTTTCAGAAATACTCAGGTATTCTACTGATAGCACATGCAGATCATTAGCAATTAAACAACCCCCACAGAAATCCAACACCTGCAAACAATACGAAACTCCCTAGAACTAGGACAGTCCCTCACCACACAGTGCATAAAACAATTTCAAACGTAACTAAAAATAAATTTCCCCAACCAACCATCTTCTTTAAACTTTCTTTGTCATTTTTAATTTGAAATAGTTAATCTAAAATGATTTTATAATGTATGATCAAAATGACGTTTAATCAGCTGTCAAAATGGATAAGAAATTATTCCTGTATCTGTGATATTTATCCTTGTTGCAAAATTTTGTTTGTATATACTTGATGACATGAATAAAGAAAAAAAAATCATTTGCTTTTCATTATCAAGAGCTCCAAACCTAATTGCTAGTTAAATTGTAACTTTTGTCATGGCGGGAAATGCCAATAAAGATAACAAGGTGCTGAACTTTTAAAAAAAAGATGTTTCACAGTCCAGCTGTGGTATTGATTTGATTTGCTGAATTTTAGACTAAATTTTTCATTTCTTACAATAAGTTGGCAATCTTGACTATATCACAGAGTGATGGCCATAAGGAGGGCATAATGCACAGAGAGACATCCAAGTGCTATCATTGAATACTTACTGTATAGGTTGAATATTGAATAGGTTGAATATTGTTGAATACCAACAAACCTATTGAATCACAATATTTTAGGTCCCTTTCTCTTTACCTTTCTCAAACTATGCTAACAGATTGGACCCAAGTATGATTCACAGTAAGAAATACCTTCTTCCCAGTGTGCCATCTACATCCGTAGTATGTCTCCCGAAATCCCAGCTTCTTCTATGAGGGTTTTGCTTTCACAGAATGTCTGAAAAATTAAGTTTACTAGGACATAGCTCTGATAATTGGCTAAAGAAACTGAATTTCAGTTGAGCTACTTACAAAGCCAGCCAAGCTTTATCAAGTCTTTCACAAGAATTGTATTACTCACAAGCCTTGTATCTAATGAGACCTCTCTGGTTAATTTCTATTACTCTACATAAATAAAAACAAACTGCACTTTGCTGACTCAGTGGTATGTTATTCCATTAAAATAAAAATAAATGTCTCCATTGGAAAACAATGTACTCTGTTCATTTCAGATTCAATCAAACATAACAATTTACAAAACCAGATTAGAAAAACCAAGGATTAAAACATTCCCCCATGAATAATGAATTGCCTTGTATTTCTGAAAATATAGAGAAAATTTAAGTGATTTTTTTTTCTGATAAAAAGTCTCTTTTAAGGTAATTTACACCTCCACTTCTTGTGAAGAAGAGACTTCTTATAGTTTAGAAAAGAAACCTTTTGCTGACTGAAGAACTCAGTTCAACAAAATATAAATACATGAGAATAAATTTTTATTTATGATACCTGCCTCCCACCCCAGCCAGGGAAGCAGCCTCTAGCTCCCTCAGGCATACCCTGGGAACTCAGAAGCCACGCAGGTCACAGGAGCAATGAGGCCAGGAAAAAGGTAAGCAATCTTCACTCTCTATTCTCTCCTTCAAACCCAATTGTACCAGTCTCATCTTAAGTTCCATAGCAGACACCCTGGGGTCTCTCCTCCATCTATACCCCCATTACTGGGGGACTAATCAGATTCTAGTGGTATAACGTGCTTTGCTTCTTCCTATGGACACGTTCATCTCCTCCCAGCCCACCTAAATTCCTTAGTGTCAGGTCCCAATACTTAGAAATGCATTCTATCCAGAATCCCCATTGTTCATACCTGGCAAGATCCCAGAAGAATTTCCTAACAGCCAAAGCACATCTACCACATGCTCATAAGAACCAAAGAGGTCAATAGAAAGGAAGGAACAAAATACCCTCCCACCAAAGACAAGACCCATTATTGAGACCCAGAACTAGAAACACCCCAAAGCTGGATGGCTAAACATCAGTATAAAAACACAATCAATAATAGACAGGATAACATGTGTCCACTAGAGGTCAACAAACCTTCTACAGTTATTCCTGAGAAATGCATCTTAGCTGAAGTACTAGAGAAGGACTTCAATATAGCCTCTACGAGTATGTTATAGGCTGTTAATTAGGAAATGAATAGTTTCATTAAAGAAATCTATGAGAACACAATAGAATAAAACAATAGAATGAAAAGAATAAAAGCATTCAAGAACTGAAAGTGTAAGTAGAATCAATAAATAAGTTTCAAACTGAAGAAAATCTGGAAATGAAAATTTTAGAACTCCAATATCAGATGTAAGATTTACCAATTGGGAAAAAGAGATGGTAAATAGAAATGTAGGCAAGGAAGTCACAACAGAAAAGGAAATATATACCTAGAGAAAAAAAAAATGTTACTTTTAGAAAACTCAGGGCACAAAATATCAGGAAATCTGGGATATTATAAAAAGGCTATACCTAAGTTTAACATGAATAGAGGAAGGAGATGAAACCTGGGGCTACAGGCACGGAAATATTTTCAACAAAGTTGTGGAGGAAAATTTCTTAACCTAAAGAACAACATGCCTATCAAACTTCAAGTAGCTAAAGAATATCAAATTGACTGTACCAGAAAAGAAATTACCCGTGGCACATAATCATCAAACTAAACATACAGAACAAAGAATATTAAAAGCTCAAGAGAAAAGACCAAGTAACATAAAAAGACAAACAGAATAAAAGTTGACTTACCAGAGGAGACCCTAAAAGCCAGAAGGACCTGGATATAGAAACTCTAAGAGACCTTAGAGGGGAGACAAGACTACTACACACACCAAAATTTTCAATGACAATAGATGGAGAAAGACATTCTACAATAAACCAAATTTAATTAGTATCAATCTACAAATCTAACCCGATAGATATTGTTAGAAGGGTAATTCAACCTGGAGAAATCAGCCACACCCAAAAGCAAGCAAGCAAATAAACAAACAAGCAAGCAAACAAAAGGAATATATAATCCCAGACTAGCAGATCAAAATAGGGAAACAACCACACCCTACAACAACAAAACAATAGGAATGAACAAACAAACAAAACTGACAACTCTCAATGTCAATAGTCTCAATTCCCCACTAAAAAAAAAGAAACAGACACCCAGAATAAATATAAAAACAGGATCAAACCTTCTGCTGCATACAATAAACCACACATGAACAAATAGAATAGACATCACCTCATGGAATAAGAATAGAAAAAAGTATTCCGAGCAAATAAAATTAAGAAGCAATTTCATATAGCTTTTTAGTATCAGATCAAATACACTTTAACCCAAAACTAATTAGAAGAGATACATACTGATAAAAAAGGGAAACCTACTAAAAGGATATTGCAATTCTCAATATCTACCTACTAAACAAAAGGAAAGTTTTTTCAAAATAAAAAAAAAAAAAAACCACGACTACAGCTTAAATCACAAACTGATAGTGGGTGACTTCAACAGACTCTCTCTGCATATTACAGGTATGGGAGAAAAGGGATCCTGGAAGCCAGGAACTAAGTAGCACTACATAGTCACAAGGGGGAGTATCTGTCTCTGTTAGGGAGAGAACAGCAGAAATTTGATCAGGAAGCAGGGTTTATATAGCATTTTTGAAGGAGATTTTCAGGGTGGAAATTTTCCAGGATGGGATTTAGGAGAAATTCAAGCCCTGAGCTTGGTCAAACTCAGGGATTGGTGGGATTTTGAGTTAAGGGATTGGCTTGTTTCTGGCTCAGAGACTGCTTGGTGATTGATGTGTTTTTCAAAACCTAGAAGTGATCTAGAAGTTTCAATGAACTCTAACTTCTCACCCCACAAGTTTCCTTCTCATCTTCCTATGAGGCAAGTAGAATTTTCATCAAAGCTTTTTAAAAATGTTAAATCATGTTTATTTATTTAGTATGTATTTGTGTCTGTGTGACAGTGTATATGTGTTCCTGTATACATGCCACAATATGTATATGGTGGTTAAAGGACAATTTTCAGGAGTCCATTCTCTTTTTTAACTATGTGCATTCCAGTGATCCAACAAGAGGTCGTAGGACTTGGTATCAAGGTTTTACTCACTGAGTCATCTTGACAGCCTTCCAATGAATTTTTAAAGCTTATATTAATTATACATAAAACTACATTTCATTGTGACATTTTGAAAGATGTACATGATGGATTTTTTCTCATATTTATGTCCATTATCTTCTCCCATTCCACTCCTCTTCCCGCTGGTTCTCTTCCTCTTCTCAACAAGTTATCCTTCCATTTCCATTTCTTGTTTGTACACTTGTTTGTTTTTGACCAAGAGTTTAACTGTGTTGCTTCCAAGAGTATAGATGAGGAATTATTTTTATAACTCTTCTTCCACCTTCAGCAAGGATTAGCTACTTCATGACAGAATGTTGACAAGCCAAATCTGATCAACTTCCAGTTTTATGCAAATAATCAGAGCTTATGTACATTTATTCATACAATAACACATCATGGCAAGAATATAGTACTTTACAACACTATGTCTCTTCCTCCAGTTTTTACACTCTTTCTGCCCCTCTTTCAAGAGGAGTACACAGAGAGAGAGGGGGTGGGGAGGGAGAGATATGTGTTTATATTTAGGGTTTAGCATTTGTTGTGTAACAGTTTCCTTGAGAATTGAAGCATTTCATTCTTCAGGCAAGCTCTTTAAGCAGGAAAGTTAACTCCAAACAGTTTCAGGAAGAACCAGAAACTGACCAAACTCACTAGGACCCCTGCTTTCTAGAATAAACAAGCTAAGCTGCTGAAAGTCATTGTGAGACACGCTAAGCTGCAAAGAAGACTCTCTGCCTATATCAGCTTCCTGGACAAAAAAAAAAAAAAAAGAAAGAAAAGAAAAAGAAAAACAAGCTGAGCCATCTGGAAGAGATTTAGATCAACAGATTTATTTGAAGGGGGAAAGTCTTCAACCTGTTGAGCTGCCTGCAGGTTGTTTAGTGTGCTCCAAGTTCCAGTGTTTGTAAACTGTCATCCATGCAAAGGATAGACTTTGTTGATGTAGCTATTTTTGAATTATTTCAGTTCCTACTAGTAATGCTTCACTAATATTCCTCTTAGTAACCCAATAATACACTGGTTCACCAAGTTGGACTTTGATGATCCATACTTTGGCCTGTTATGGGCTCCCTGTCTGGAGTGAGTAGATATATGTATTGTTTCTCTCCAGGAAAATTTTTGTCACACAACAGTTTTTCACAGTACTTATTCTCAGCACTATGATCAATTATGGTTCTCAGCCTGCTACAGAAAGAAAAGTCTCTGACCAAACATGACAGTGTTGCTAATGTATGAATACGATCACAAATCTTTAAAATACTGGTGGCAAATCTTGTCCATTTATAAAACTGATAAGGTTAACATTCCCATTAGAACCTATGACTTCTAGAAAGGGCTTGTTTTTTACTTGGTTTATAATACAAGTCCCGAATTTCTCCATGTAGAGGGTGCCTCAAATCCAATCAGAAAATTATTGCTTATGTTCATAGCTATTATGACAATATTGTTATTATTTTGATGTAGAAAGATATTTCTTCCTTTGTTCCTGCTTCATAGAGGAAATTCTGTTCATAATCGTAAGACCAACATAAATCTAGAAGTGGAAGAGAAATATGATATCCTAAAGAATAAAATAAGAAAACTGGAGAGTTGACAGATCAATTAATAAGGTAGATATTTCTATACCTCACAATCTTTTCTTTCCCACAGAAATGATTTGACCAACAATGAGTGATGAGCCTCTCTTTAAGTTTCAGTTCAGCCTACCTTTTCCTCTTCTTCCTCTTACTAATTCCTTCCTCCTAGTAGCTGTTAAGATATAAAGCTTATCTTTTCCCAATTTCTTATAAATGTGTCTATGTTAAAAATCCTTTTATGTATAAAATTTGGAACCTGAAAATAAAGGCTGCATATCACACAACAATGACCATATATCCAAAATGCTCCCTAAATGACTACTTCCTGTTACTTCAACAACTAACCGCTAGTCCAAGTAGTAGAAAAGTCACAAGGAACACTTTTATTGAAAAAAAAATTATTCCATTAGGTTCTTTTTCAACCTGGACCTAATAAATTTTTCTTTAGAAATATGAAACACAAAGTGGCTGCATCACTTCTTTGACAGGATCCTGTACTTGCTTCATCTCACGAAGATTTATAGCATTTAACATTGCTTCTCTGACTTTACCCACAGCTGCCTCTCTGACTCTGTACAAAGAACACACTTTCTACATCAAAACTGTATTACCAACCCCTTGCCCTCTTTCCCTGCTCTTTCTCCAGTTTATTAGGCTCAGACTTGTATTGAGTTTGTTTGTTTTTCCATTCCCTGTTCTCCTTGCTGCCTCAGAAGGTTTGATTTGTTTTTAATTTTGTGTTTGCTTTCTCTTTCTCTCTTTTTTTTTCATGTCTCAATTCCCACTTATTTCAGGCACATCTCTGATCTTTAAAACTTAGGTCGCCCACCACAATCCCATGAATCATATAGCTCTGTTCTTTTCTCTCCACTCACTTATCCCTTCACTTACGTTCCTAGCCTTAGTTTTCTTCTGAAAACTGATTATCATTTGACAAACTGCATGTACTTTTAGAAACCCAGTGACTCAAGAAATTCCTCAGGAATGCAGTCACACTTAATAAGTGCAGTGTGATGGCTCATCTAAAGCACTCACTTTCTCTGAGTCTTAGGTTCATCTCTGAAATGAGCACAACTGTCCCTGAGTTTTGGTGTTTCAAATGACGTGATATAGGTAAACACTAAATTTCATAAAAAAAAACAAAGTTGTGGTTTAGTGAACAGTGATTGTTTGTATATAAGCAGTGTGTGTGAAAGGGTAAAACAATTTTGAAAGCTAAATCCAGTATCATCATTTTGCTACCTATAACAATATGATAAGCCCACAATCCACAAAGTTCTTCTCTTCCCTCCTAGTTTCACTTGAAATTTGTTATCTGTATGTAATTTAGCAAATTTTGTTTTATTTTCAGTATAGGTATATTCAGTTTCCTGTTAAATAAAAATCAGGTTTACATCTTGGGAAGCCAAAGAAAGAATTATCCTTAATTTTATTTCATTGTCTCAATCACATGATATAAAGCAATAACTTCTAAAAGTTAAAAAAATGGATGAAAATGACTTAGTAGATTAATAATCAGATAAATGAAATATTGAATACTGGGTGACTATTGCCATTCATACAATGATAAAGCCAAATAGTTTATGATTTTATCTCTAACATATACCTATTCAGATAATTTCCATATTTATTTTTATAATTTATAATATTTATAATTTCCATCTTCATAAGCCAACGATGAATCAAAATTTAAAGGATAAATTAAGAAGAAAATTAAGTAACAAATAATATAGAAAAGTATAAATAGATCTTTTGATTTAACAATGCTTTAATCATATTCTTCTAAAAATATACTTAATCATCAAGTACACATTAATTTTAGCACTGCAAAGAGGGCTCATATGTTTCTCCCATTACAAATACAAAGTAATATCACTACATTTGCTGTTATCTGTAGTTAAGCATTGGAGCAATGGACAGTATAAATCAATTCCATCATGAATGTGCATGACATGAAAGGAGTGCCTATTGTTCAATTCAGTGACCAGTTGTCTTTTCTCTCCCTGTGCCCTCCCTACATCCACATTCTAAGTTTACAAAGGGTAAGCATATAGGAAATTTAAAGCATTCACCAACATACGCAAGTTTGAGCTAACAATTAAACTTGCTAAATTAACAGCTTTAAAACACTTTTGGGACATTTCACCAAAATACAAACTTTTATGCTATTAGTAGCACTGTACAATACATAAAAGTATGTAGCCAAGGACTTGAAAAGACACATCGTGCTTGCTTTGATTCAGTTATTTCAAATGGATTTCTATCAAGAGAACAATTTAGAAGCAGTGAAAATAATAATTGAAATATTGATTGAATGATATTTATGTAGTACACAAGAAGTTAAGTTTTCAGTACTAAATATATAATTTTTCTGTAACACTAGTCCAAATAATTTCCAAGAGGTGTACATTTTAAGAGTTTGTATATTCACATAAACATTTGATATCATTAATATTGAAACAAATTGAAACTACATATCTGACTTGATTGAATTCTTATGTTGTATTTGTACAATTGACATGGATGAAATTGTTAATGGCATATAAAAAGGTTTGGAGGAGTCAGAAAAGTGAGATTTTGTGTTTGTCATTATAATACACAATATTTCTAAAGAAACAGAATATTGTTTGCCAAAGCAATGTCTTCTTACTTATTTTATTATTAATATCATTCCCCTCTGGGTTATTTTGGGAAGATGCACACCATTTTTGAAAAAAAAAATAGTTATTTGAGATTTTTTCTTCTTTTAAGGTATAATTTATGTGCCTGTGTGAGTGCATGCTACTTATGTAGGAATGCTACCAGAGGCCAGAAGAGAATGCTAGATTCCATCCACCTGGAATCCAGAGTGATTGTAGGCAAACTGACACAGGTATTAGGAATAGAACTCAAGTACTCAGGAAGAGCAGAAAGTGTTCTTACCAACTAATCCATCTCTCCCGTCTCCTGTTGCATTTTTCTATAGTTGAGATAGTTGTACAAGTGGCTAAAAATGAGTAAAAATTGTAATCTCTTTTAAAACATGATAAATTAAAGGCTTTTAAAAAATAACCATTTTCTTGTAACTTTGCTTAGTTATTTTTAATCCAAAATACCATGTGTTCTCGTTAAAGAAACTTAATGCTTCCAAATTCTTACTGTTTAAAGAATGAGCTTTACATGTCCAAGGACCTGTGGTGATTTGAATAAGAATGAACCCCATAGCCCCATATATTTGCATATTTGCATGCTTAGTAATCAGGAAGTGGCACTACCTGAGGATTAGGATGTGTGGACTTATTAAAGGAAGTGTGTGATTGGACTTGAAGGATTCAGAGGCACAAATCAGGCCCAGTATCTCTCTCTTCCTGCTGCCTGTGGACCTTGATATAGAATTCTCCCCTACTTCTCCAGCACCTTGTCTGAGTGCATGCTTCCATGCTTCCTGTCACGATGATAATGAACTAAACCTCTGAAACTATAAGCAAGTACCAATTAAATGCTTTCCTTTATTTCTGTGTTCCTAGTGTATCTTCACAACAACAGAAAACTAAGACATGGTTATTAACAATAAATTCATCTACACATGTCACTTATCCAAATTTTCACAAAGAGGACTGCCCTAGTTATAGGTAATACAGGGTAGCTACATGAAATTGAATTTAAAAAACATTATTTGCAGTATAGTCTATTTTATTGCTTCAGAGTTTTAATAAGAGAAAGACAAATCTAGTTTCCACCTTCTTTATTTACTTTTCTTCTCCCTGTTCCTTTCTCTACCTGTCTTGCCTGTCAATTGTGAAAATCTCAAACTTAGCTAATAAAACAGCGTTTTCTGGACATGACAGGGAACCCACTGAACTCATGATCGCATGGCACCCATGGTTGCCTATATGAGACTTGCCCATGACAATTCCAGTCAACATTCTAGCACAGAGGAGGAAGGGGTTCATCATCTGTCCCACACTGAATGAAGATTTATGTGTAGTTCATGAATTCTGAGAGAGCCAATTATTTTTAAGGGAATGGCCTCTGGTGGTCAGCGGTGTTCCAGGGCTGATAACCCTGCATCAAGGAGAATATGGCTACCGCAAATTTGACTCTATAGACTATAAAATGAAAAAAAAAAAAAAAAAAAAGAGGATTTGAATGTGGAGGCGTGTCAGGGAGTGGATTGGGGAGATGTTAAGAGTGGAAACTGAATATGATCAGAACATATTGCATGAAATATTCAAAAGAGTAGTAAGTTACATCTACAAACAAATAACAAAAATGGGTTCAGTAGTCAATGTTTATATATTTGTGCATATATATGTAATAATTACAATAATGGAAGAAAATGAATTAGTCATTTTGAGAGAGACTAGGGATCTTATATGGGGTGAAAGGAGAGAAAGGGAAGGGTGAAAGTGATATAATTATATTTTAATAAAATACATTTAAAATTATTCTTTTGTTTATTTTTTATATTTATGTATATATGTATTTATTTCTTTACTTTTGTTTTATAAGACAGAGTTTCTCTGTTGTAACTCTGACTGTCCTGGAACTTATTCTGTAGACTAGGCTGGCCTCAAACTCACAAAGATCTGCCTGCTTCTGCCTCCCAAGTGCTGGGATTAAAGACATGTTCTACCACAACCTAGATCTAAAAATTATACATTTAAAAAATAAATAATTAATACTATAATATATGATCCAAACAAATGTACTTTTGAAAGTAACAGTGATTAGTGACTCTCCAAAGACCCCAGCTGTCAGCAAGCCTGGCCCAGACAAACCCTGACTTCCTAGTCTCTTGTTGCAATATGTGCTTTGCCACTTGAGCTCCAGCAGCTCCATAACAGCCCCTGGTAATGTTTCTAATATGAAAAGATAAAAATAGGTACCAAAAATGGAAAACTTATTCTTATTCTAAATACATTAAAGTATCACAAGCCACTCAACATTAATGGCCTCACTAGGTATTATTATCTGAAAGAGAGGCTGGAAATATCTCTGTTGTAGAGTTCTTGTGTAACATACTTGATGCCCTGAGTTCAATGTCTAGAACTAGAAAAAGAATAAAAAAAAATGAAGAGGAAGCCATTTTTTTTCTAAAATGATAAAACATTTGAGAAATGCCTTATTTAATACAACTAATGTTAACCCAAATCCATTAACTCTGTGTTCATACATGTCCTAAAATAATTATATTTTGCTGACTGTTATTAGTAAATCAGTCAAAACAGGAAAACAATGAGAAAAAATTAAAAATGTTTTCCAAAACTTAGGTTCATTCATTCATTTCTTTAATCACCAATACTTATTCTTTTTTTAATCAAACAAATGTGTAGATAACAAATTTGTTCCAGAAACTCAGTTAGTATGCCAGGAGAACATTGTAACAATACACAATCTACTTTATCAAATCACTTATAAATAAAACATAGTGTATTGTTACAATGCTCTCCTGGCATACTAACTGAGTATGTTGCTATGACAACTGAGTTCAGTAGCTGGGTAGAAGTTCATGATATGGTCTCACCATACAGCAAAGGAAACTGGGAAATGTGGTCTGTTACTAAGTGGTTATCTATCCTCCTAAATTTAAAGAGGACTACCAGTAAAAGGTAAAGAAATAAAAGGAAATGTAAAGGGAGAGAAGGTGACATTTCCTCTCATTCTTCTTCATAGTACAGTGACAAATGGCTAAGCCTTCATTTTTCTTTAGCTTAGCGTGGTGGCTGAGCTATCTGTCAGACATATGCATGCATATATAGACACCATTAAAAACTTACTAACTGCATAAAACTTGCTATGTCTAATGTGTGGAAATTCTCAGTGTACAAAGTATCCGAAACAGTCTAAGAAGTAACATTTTAAGAAGGGCAGAGCATAATGTATGCTATGTTTCATGGAACATCAAGACAGATTATAAGACACTGCCATTAATCAATCAGAAGATGAAAAATGAGACTAATGAGAAAGAGACCACATTAATTATATATCTAGTAAACACTCATGCAAATCACTTCCATGTAGCCCATTTCACACAATAAAATTCTGGTGTCTGAGGGAGTGAGAATTTATCCACAATCACATAGCATGATATGCACCAAGTCTAAGCCTGTTTTCACATATGTTAATATTTTAAAACTATTTCAAGCTATATCTAATATTTGAATTTATTGGCAGGAAATCTTTAAAGTACATACTTAGAGATATATGGCTAATATCTACTTACCTCATATTTATCTCCACAAGGAAACAAAACACTCTATAACAGTGTTTCTGTTTTTGTTTTTCTTTTGTATGTTTTATGAGAATGGTCAGATTTCACTGGTAAGTATATCTATGTTGAATCATCTTTTCCTTAGCAGAAAGTGACTATTTGATTGCAGAGACTAGGGAATTTATCCAGCAATTCACAGTGAACTGTTTCTGAATTTTTTAACAAAAAAAATCACTATTTAAGACTGTCGTTCTGAGCTCTTGAAAGCCACAAATGACACTGTGGATAACAGAAAGAATAAGGTTAAAAATGGCAAAGAAGGTGGAGAATTGTAACTTATACCCTAACTTACTAAAAAAACCTATACTATTATCATTTGAGATCCTCTCATCATTGGGAATTTTAAACTAATGCTACAATTAATTTTGTTTGATCATTGCAATAGTAAGCAAATATATGTATGATAATAAATTACATAAATAAGTGAAATATGGCTATGTGTTTCTACATATTTCTCAAGATGATTTACATAAATATAAATAATCTATACTAAGTAATCAAAGAGAAATGGTATAAAAGATTTTATGAATGATAAAATGAAGAATGGGGTACAGGAGGGAATTAGAACATAAAATGTACTTCTCTTATTTATCCATGTGGCTGGGGGCGGAGGCTAGGCAAAAATTAACTTGGTGTACCTGGTTTCCCATAATCCAAAGTAGAGATGAAAGTTCACATGGTTCTGGTACTCAGAAATGGTAGGAAAACAAACATTTAGAGCAGGTTTTCCTAATATTAAAACTTCAGGAAACTTTCTCTTCCTTATTGACATAAAGAAGTCACTATGTTTCTTTTGCCATATTGTAATGAATTAATGACCTTAAGGCTAAATGATGGTTAAAAAGCTGACAGAGCTTAAGAGTTTAGAATAAAGTTCTCTAACTACACAGCATTTTGATGCTCCATTAGTGTCAAAACTAAAATGGTGATAAAACCAGGAATGCATATACTTTAGGCAAACTAGTGTAAATTTCCCTTCAAAATACTAAGTATATCAAAAATAATTTTAAATAAGAGCAGTGTGTTCACCCCTGCACTCTTGATTTGGTGTAAATTCTCTATGTGACCATTAAAAAAAAAACAAGCATAAAACAGGATTGAAATTTTTCAGATGAAGAATATGGTGGCAGCAATCCTCAAAGTCTATTCCACAACACCTGCTTTGCTATCTATAAGTCTGAAATTTTATGACCTATACATTTATAGTGATTCATTTAAAGTACTTTATTCCTTAGGTTATATGTTCTATATAAAGTTCTCTGACCATGTCTCTCTCTCTCTCTCTCTCTCTCTCTCTCTCTCTATATATATATATATATATATATATATATATATATATATATATATTCACCCAAAACTAGAAATAAATATTTCAGGACCAAATTAAAAACGTTAATATATAGATACAATAGATATATCAATGATTAATCACATCATTCATGATAATTTTGTTGACAAAATTTAAATATTAGATATAACTATAAATAGTAATAACAGTAGCACGAGACAGCATGCTTTGTGACTATAAAATTTGAATGAACATCTACAGTTTTATTTGCCTTGTGATCTTGGACAAATCCATCATCCCTTTTGTACATCATATTGATCCTAAAATATTATCTAATAATAGTTTAGTAATATCGTTACCACATTCATTTCCCTTAAAAATGCTTTAGAGGATACTGTCTAGAATTGTATTCTCTAGTACTTTTCTTAATGGTTGTGGGAATATATTCCTAAGTGTTAGTTAGTGTGGTCTCCTTTACAACCCATTTTTGTGTGTGTTTCCATTGACTCTTCCTTCTCTCCTATATCTGGGAATTATTTTGTTCCATCCTGTTGGACTCTGTCAGAAGTAAGAAGCCAAAATAAAAGTCAGAAATATAGAGATTCAAAGAGATTTTCTGCTCCAAAAGACTATCGAAGACTAAGTCAGGAGACAAAGGATGCAACAAAAATTAGACAAAACCTTTTCTTCTCCTCCATAATTTCTCAGAAAACTGTCATTCCCATGAAAACCCAGGAGACAAGCTTGTGTCTTTCTTTCCAGCTTCATGCTCAGTGAAGCCATGTTGATTGTTCTGGTGTGATGTAGTGGGCAAAGCCTCACTATGGGAATTGGTAAACAGCAAAAAACAAGGCACTTTGTGTAGAAAGCTAGTAAATTGGATGGAAAACAGTCACAGCTCTTTTCTGATCTCAAGCCTACAAAATCCAACCTGTCAAATGCTCTCCCTGTTGCTCAAAAAATACCTTGATCATCTTTTTCTTTTTTATCAGCTGATTTTCCTTAGACTATATGGTCTAATGCTTCAAATGTTATTTTTTCAAAATACTTTTTTATTTAGTTCTTTTGTTGCAAATTTTGAGTCATTTTACTATTTTCTCAGATTGCAACATTTGTAGTGAGTGTTTTCTTGATGATCCCTCCACTTTATTCTGTTTTCTTTTAAACTTTAATAAACTATATCATAAAAGAACTAGGAAACAAATGGACATATTATACACCCAAATTAAATAGATCCAAATTCCATACAACTTAATTAACTTACATACAATAGGACTGCTATTCAAAATGAAAGCTATGACACTCCACATAATTTTACATTATTAGTAATAAATATGTTTTGTGCATTTATTTACCACCAGAACCAAATATTTTGTGACAGAATTAGAAGTAGATAAACAGCTGTATATCCTTTTTCATAACTTGTATCTGTTACCTGCATCTGTTACCTGTCATCTCCATCCCCTTATATTAAACTGCTCTTGTTCTCTTCTCTTCACGTTATAATGTACCCACATGTACATTCATGAACATATATATACATATGTGTATGTATGTGTGTATGTATGTATGTTCTTGGCTAGATTCAACATATAAGATGCATTTTTTTCCTTCTGAGATTGTGTGACTTCACTTTATATTACACATTCTCAATTGGTCCATTTTCTTGCAATTTTTAAAATTCATTTTTCTATAGAGATTATATACATATAACTATATATAATATATATAATATATATAATAAAATATATATAATGTACTATATATATATTGTATTTAGAAAGCTTTTTTTATTTTAAAAACAGAAAATGATGGAATAAAAATTTAAAAAAACAGGTAAAATGATCATTCCAAAACAGAGAAGAGTATGTTTTTAGCCTCTAAGTAAGACTTTCCATATCTGAATGTTTTCAGGTGCATTAAATATTATGAGTCATCACCTATGATCAGCAAAGACCAAGCTGCACTTAGTATACTAGAAACCACTCTCAGAGCACACTCACTAGCATGGACTTCAGTATGAGGAGTGCAGACATTCTACTCTATGCATGGTAAAGTACTCAGAAACACTTACTTTACCTTTAGTAACTACAAAGAGAAAGATGATGAATCAAAATTTAGCAGACTGGAAGCTATATGAAAGGAGGGTTACCTGCAATTTTTTTTTCTTTCTTTCTCTTTCTTTCTTTCTTTCTTTCTTTCTTTCTTTCTTTCTTTCTTTCTTTCTTTCTTTCTTTCTTTCTTTCTTTCTTTCTTTCTTTCTCTCTTTCTCTCTTTCTCTCTCTCTCTCTCTCTCTCTCTCTTTCTTTCTTTCTTTCTTTCTTTCTTTCTTTCTTTCTTTCTTTCTTTCTTTCTTTCTTTGGTTTCTCAACATAGAGTTTCTGTATTGTAACTCTGGCTATCCTGGAATTTACAGACCAGGCTGGCCTCGAACTCCTCACACAGATCCACCTGTCTCTGCCTCCCAAATGCTGGGATTAAAAGAGTGTGCCACCATCGCCTGGCTACCTGAAAATTTCTTATCACATTATTCAAATCCTACCAAATCTATCTTTTTCAATCATTAAAGTCCTAACTAGGCACTATAATCAATCTATTTGAAAACCTGAGCATAATATAGAATTGATTATTCAGTGTTTTGGTCCCTAAGCTTAACACACAGAACAAAATGAGAATATTCACTTAAAAATTTAAGTAGTGTCTTTTACAGCAGAAATAGTGGGCATGAAATTGACTCTTAGTAGGTTACTACCTTCACTTAAGAGATTTAAGCTATTAGTGCAGCAACTTGAAGAATTCCTCTTTAGAACAAATGGTGAATCCATTGATCAAAAGTTGTATTAAGCTCACAGTGGATAAAATGTCGAGTACTTGTCACTGTTCAACAGGGACAAGGTCCAAGTGTGGCAAGATTAATTACCATAGACCTATTGCTTAATGGTGTCAGAGTAGTTAATAATACTGAAATGTGCGTTTGAAACTTTGTTAACATCACTTTCAAAGTGTTCTTATTACAATAAAGATTTTAAACGGATCTCAGTCCTGGGGAATTATGTTATAGCTAATGTTATATCTTCTCTATGTAATTTTTTTTCTCAAGTCCCAAAACTATTGTTTGTACTTAAATGAAGCAATCCAGCCACTACCTACCACTTCCACCATAAGTTATATTTCAATTATGTGAACACTATCGATCCTGTTTTACTGAATGATGTACGGATTTTTTTACTTTACTATAATGTTTAAAAGCATTCAATGACTTTCTATTTCCTATCAAATTAAACAAAATTCCCCAACCTAGAATTTTTTACTTAACTATAAAACACTTAGCCATTTTGTCTAAAACTCTCTGCTAAACTCTCCAATCAGACATATGAAATCACTTCTGATATCTTTCTGTTTTTTATGTCTTATTTCACATCTCTCTATGTTACTTGCACATTCTGAGGTGTTTTCAAAATGATAAGGTTAAGCCATCAGTGTGCCTTTCTTCTAAGGACAACTGGTATTTCCTAATTTTGATGGTCATTCAACCTTTCATAACCATAACTAATTACAGTTACTTTGACATATAACAAGCTGTGCTTTATCTTATCTTCAATTCTAGAGTATGCGATTGAGGTAAATCCACTACCTTATCCTAAACACCAGAAAAACATATAAAACAGAAATATTCTAAATTAAATAAATGTTAATTCTCCTGGTTTATTACTAGAATATAAATATATGATATTCATTTATTTGACTTTTCATATTTTATATTTTATATTTTATATTCATATTATATATTTTAGTGAGTATATTTTTGTTTTTAATTATTACTGAACTGATCTATAAGTATTCTATAACTGCTACCTGTGATGAAACACAGCTTTTTAATACTAGCATTTCAATAGTAAGAGACATAAAACTACTATCTCAACATATGATTTAGATACTAGTTTCTGACTTTAGAGCTTATAATTTATATTCTGGGTTAAAAAAAAGAGGAACAATATAACATTCAACAAAGTACATAAACATCATTTACCTACAGAAATAATATTCAGCTTATTAATACAAACTGTAAGTCAACAAACAATCAAGGTGACCATTTCAGAACTTAATAAATTCTATAAAGGATATAAAACACAGTTAGAAAAGTTATATTGTATGAAATGAGTTGAAAGGGTAAACATATATATACTTGTGTTGAGGTACTTTATTTTCACTAAGAGACCACTTTGTTATTTTGGAATAAGTTTTACATGCTTTCAGATTTACATGCTTTCAGATTTCAGTCTCTGTATTACCTAGAACATTTAAACCTCCAAGACATACTTCTGGTTGAGCCTCTCTGACTAGTTCCTTCTGAACTCAGACTCTCCTGGTTCAACTCACTCTCTGCTCTGGCTCAAACTTTTCTCCAAGCTGACTGGTTTAAACTGATCTGAGACAGATTACTGTTTCTGGACAGACTCTTCTGACTCTGCCAGACTGGCTGATTGATTCTCTTGCTGTCTCAGACCGAACTGCTCTGCACTGACTTCCTTTCTGCTTCTCTACCTTATCCCTGGTCAAACTGCTTCACTGTCTCTGTGTCTTGGCCTCTCTGAAATGGGAGCCTTCTTTTCTATCATGAAAGTTGGGTGTGTCCTCATTCTGACTCACTCTGCTAACTCTTCCTCTGATTCATCATTTTTCCTGCCCTATCCTCTAACTCATCTCAGATGTTACTTCCTGTCTGACACAGAGTCCTTCTGAACTCTGCTTCCTGTCTCGGCTTCTTGGGGATTAAAAACATGTGTCACCCTGCCTTCTGAATACTGGGATTGAAGGTATATACCAACATTCCTAGCATTCTTTCCATATTCCTTCTAGACCACACAAGCCTCTAAATTTGATCCCTTCATATAGATCCATGGAGGTGATCCCTTCATATAGACCCCTGCATGTAATCCCTTCATATAGATCCTTGGATTTTATCCCTTCCTGGATATCACACAGGTAAATAAATAAATACATAAATAAATAGATAATAAAATGAATAAATAAAGCTACCCATTCGTACTACCTGTGAAATATACAATAAAAAGTACTTGTGATTACATGTTTCTAAAATTCATTACTCAAGCTGCAATAGCTGGTAGGGCAATTTTAGAACACTATTCTATTGAGACATAAAATTTTAAAAAACTATTTCCATGCAATTATGGTTATGAGTTTGGAGTACACAGTGAAACATCAGACTGAAGGCCATTCATATAATAGTCTGTAAGCTCATACTACTCATTACGTTTTATGCATCATTAATGAAAATTTGGCAATACGCTGTACACTTTTTAATGTAGAGGAATAAAGGTTATGGGGGAATAGATGATTCAAGAGATCATTAGTGAACAGCTCCAAACAGACTCAAGCTTCAGCTCCACTTCTTTGGAGGATAAATATTATGAGAAAACAACTGCTTGGAAATAATGTAACAGTGTTCTTGATTCAAGTGTTAATAAACTATAATCTGTATTATGGAACTGTGTGTAAAACCTGATTATGTCTTGTTTAAAGAACCTAAATAATGTGGCAGATTTACATTTACGAATGATGGATAATGTGTCTTTCCACTAAATCAATGAGAACTGGACCTAACAATTTAGATCTCAGCTCTAATCCAGAGATCATTTATTACAAAGAAATTTTCAGAGTAAATATGTTGGTTTTAAATTAGTAGAAAAGATATACAAAATGCAAAAAACAATTTAATTTTAAACAAATGGGTGTTCTCTACACCTGTATATTTTCTGCAGGCATATCACTTCTGAGAATAAACAATGAAAAGCATTAGTATATTAAAAGAAGCAAAAATAAGGCTCTGTGTATATTTGTATATACTTATTGAATATAATATATGTATTGTATGTGCATATATACATATGATATATGTATACATATGATATATATACACATATTATGTATATATATACATATATATATGTATATATATATATATAAATTGATCAAATGTTTCACATCTCCTGTCTACCAATATCTTCTAAAACTAATTGGCAATGTTTTGTTTGATTTTTATTGTTTATTTTTAGCAAGTCCTAATCATTTTCCTAACTATTACCTTCTGTTCCTACATTGTACATGAAGTGGCACATTTTGCAGTAAATTTTTATGTTTTTAGTTCCTAATTTCATTTTATCCCCCATATCTTAAACTGACCTTCCGCTAACTTATAAAAAAGCTTACTATGGCTCATTTAGGCTGGAGACCTCACAAAGCTCAGGGAATGTAGTGGAAGAGAAGGCAGGAAGAGTGTAGGAGCTAGAAGAACAAGATGTCTCATGTAAGAATGGATCTCTTAACGGGATGGAGGATACACTCATAAAGTCTCAACAGCATGGTTGTCTAAACAAGAGTGGAACAAGGATGATGCCAATAGACATGCTAACATGGAAGGAAGGAATCTTACAGTGCCCAATCCTAGACAGAGAACTAAGGAATGCAATAGTCTTCTTCACTAAAGAGCCTTCATGATTTCTTTTCCAAAACCAATACTCAGCCTTGAAGCATGCACAGCAGTAGCATTTTACAGAATAAGTAGATTGAATTTATATATTTAGCAACAATTAAAGAAAAAGACACCAAAAGCCACGAATTTGAGAAAGAGTAAAGAAGGTATGGGGTTGCAAGGTACATTGGATGAGGTTAGAAGGAGGAAAGGGAAAATGATGTAACTAAATTTTAATTCCCATTTTTTAAAAGAATTGAGCAGATGAACAGTAATATTCAAGATATGCTTCTTTTGGTAATGAGGCCATTTTAAAGTAAAGAATATTTTAGAACTTTAAAGTACTAAATTAAACATGTATAAAATGTCTTAAAGTACACCAGGCTATATTCAGAATATTAGAGTGGTTTATCTAAGCCTTTTGTCCTTGTTTGACCATTGCCAGTGAGTCCTGGATGCACATCACTGTAACATTTGTATAACTCATTAAGGTATCTAAATATTAATTGACTTATATACAGCAGGATTGGAGAGCAGAGGTTTCTTGATGATTAGAAAGAACTTGCTAAGAGAATGGATCATTGTGCACAGAGAATTTGGTAGTGATCTGGAAAATGAAATGGAAAAAAGAAATTACAAATCTGAGAAATATTTCAAGAGGGTTGTGATAACCTTAGAGTCTAATTGAATGGTTTCTCTAGTTTCCAACCTACACAAGCTCATTTGCTCATGGCCTCCTGGTAAATCATAATTACACAATTCATCTCATCTGAGCCTAACATCCATGGCTCATAACATGAATCTGCCTGTCTAGAGTTACATCCTTTTCATCTCCCTTCATTTGATCAATTCCCATGTCTAACGCATGCTTACAGCAGGTATGTTTTTATTTTTCCAAGTCAGTAATCAAAAATTTCATTAATGTACAAATTATACTTTCACAATCTAGTAGCAAAATCTGCACTGGTTTCTCCCTTTTGCTACTATAAAAAGTAAATAAAGTCTATCTTCAACACTCACTGACTGGTCTGCAACATTATCATTGTCCTTTGAGGCAGCCACTTTCTCTATTCCTATCTGGTTACAAACTTCTGCCATTTATTTGCCCAAACTGCATTTTCCAGTTTTTTTTTTTCATTTATCTCTCCTTTCTCTCACCTGAAATCCAGTTGTCTCATACATTGTGTCTAAAGAGCTCACTAGCAGGGCTCCCTATTACTAAGAGAAGAGCAACTACTATGTGCTGAAAGCTGCTACTATGTGTGAGAATAGAAACATGCCATTAAATCCTCATAATAAGTATCATAATTATCCTTCTTTTATAGGTGAATAAAACAGCATAGGTTCTCTCATTACAGGATGAAGGAAGTATATTGCAAACAAAATGACTAGATTATAACTAGGTTCATTTTTGCTAAGGGCAATCTCCATTTCAAAGCATCATGCGTATTACTCTTGGTAAATTTTGCAGTTTTTACTTTTTTATGTTAAAGAAAAAACTAAGGAAAGACGAACTAGTAATTGTGATAATATTCTCAGGGAAAGGGCTACAATTCAGTGTTTGAGTTGATGGTCTTTATTGTTTGAGAAAATAAAGTAACTCTGTGCACCACAGAGAGAGATTATAATAAAGGAAACACTTTTTTTTTTTTGCTCTGAATAACAAAAAAGGCAAGGGTTTTACATTTTAATAAGACACCAAGGAGAATGGAAGATGATGGGTCTGAGGGAAAGAGAAAGTTATAAAAAGAGCTTGTAAGAAAATGATCGAACTAAACCATGGAGGGAAAGATGTAGTCTAAAATGTCTTGCCCTGAGCAGCACATGGGCGTCTAAAAAATGACATATATGACATTTTTTCTTGCTTCAATATTCTACCATAATGTAAAGGTTTTCAGTAAAAACTGGACATGCACAAAAAAAACATGAGCTGGTTGGTCATTGTTAGTAATGTTCAGACACATTGCAACCCAAGAGACTACTCAGCCATAATTAGTGCTAAAGACAATAGAAAACATAACACTATGGAATTCACTGCTTCTTTACTCCATGTATAGAAGGGAACCTTACAGAGGGCACACATTTTGTTGAAACCATTACAGAAAAGTGTGGAGATTAAAAGAAAAGGAAAAAAAAAAACCAAAACAAAACATTGTAAATCATTATACAGACACACTTGCTTTGTTCAAAAACTACAATATTTTTCTTTAAATTCAATTCATTCTGCTTACTTTTCAGCTCAAATCTAATGTTCATTTTATTCATATCTCCCTTCATTCTCATTTCAGTCAGTCAAATAGCCATTATTTTGTGTACATATATTCACATGTTGCATATATGTATGTATGTATGCTAATGTAGCATGAGTTACTGTAAAATTTTTCAATTGTTAACCACACCCTCTATGTGTTTACATAATATGAGTGCTGGGGCCACAGAAAATGGAAATAATGGATCGTATCTGAACATGTACAATTTCATAGAATGAGCCCTAGCACATATAAACATGAAGGGAGATATATGAACATAAGCAGCAGAAAGCAAGTAAAGATCTTCTCAACTCTCTAAGCTCTTGTGGATGAATGTGCTATGTGTATGAATGTGCCTGAGTTCCTACCTTGACTTCACCTCTGTGATACACATACCTGGACATGCAAGCAGAAGAAACACCTTCCTCTCCAGGGTTGTTTTTTGTCAAGTATCTTAACACAGCAACAGAAATGAAACTAGAACAAAACTTGATACTAAAAAAGTATGGTTATTGCTATGATGAGTTTGACCATGTTGTCTTTTTGTAAGAAGAAACTGGAAGCCTTGATACTTTGAGCTGGAGAAGCAATGGAGTGCTAAGGTAGAACTTGGTGGACAATTCTTTTGTAAATTTGGAAGACAAGTGACGCTGATAAAATGAAGTCTGAATAGACTTAGTTTGTGATGCTTTAAAAGGAAGCAAGGACTCTGTCTGAATTTGGCCAGAGCCTAATCCTGTGACATTTTGACTAAGAAGTTGCATGCACTTGGCAGGCTGGCATTGAAAAATCAACTATGATTAGTAAGATATCAGCATCACTCAAGTAATAAAGGGTGATGGTCAGGCTGAGGCTGAAAAGCCAGCTGTAATAATAAGAGATTACACTGAGGGGAAATCTTCTATGCTTCATTTGGAAAGTAAGAAAGTATCTCTTCAGACTCAGCAGCACATAGAAAGTTGTACAAGGAAACAAGCTATATCTCAAGCTTCCTACAAAACTTTGTAATTTGTACGCATTATCTACATGGTTACTTGCTTTGAAGACATGAAAGATGGAAGATTTAGGAGGTCATGCATCTGAAGAATGTTATCTGGGAGAGGCTATTGGTGATGGTATTGCCACAGCTAGAGTGGAGGACCCAAGATAGAATACATTAGGCCCCAGGGACATGCATCATGGAGAGATTCAGTTGCAGAGAAGAGTTGGCCTATAATAACAATGAAGGTAACTGTGCTCTGTATGGTAGAGCTGAAGAAGTGAGGCTGCCTAAGCTCACAGCAGATCATTAGAAGTCTCAGATGTCAGATTCTGAGCTATAGAATTTGAATTTACACTGTAGATTATGTTATTTGTTTTGATGTGATTGTTTCACATATCAGGTCTTCCTTTTGGGGTAAGGATGTCTAAAAATGTCACTTTTTTATAGGATCCCACAGTTAAGAGACTTTAAATTTTAAAGAAACTATGAACTTTTGAAGTGTAAAAATTTTTGAGGACCTTGGAGAATATTTAGGGATGGGATCTATTTTACATTGTGATATTAACTTGAGATTTTGGAGACAAGAGACTGAAAGAATATGGTTTATAAATGATGTGTTTCTGTGCCAAATAGACAAAGGGTACACTGTGAAGGTTAGTTTTAAATGTTAACTTGCCACAAACTAGAATCACTTGGGAGGGGAATTTGAATTGAGGGAATATCTAGATCAGTTTGCCCTGTGTTCATGTCTCTTTGCAGGACTGTTTATCAGGGTTGTTAATTTAGATGAGAAAACATACCTTGATTGTGTCCAAAGTCAACTCAGCAATTATTATACAGCTACTATATGAATCCAGTTATATTTGCCTTTCTTGCTATTGTAATGAACCATTCTAAGTTTAGATATCTAGAACAACACAGATAGACACTCCTGCACTATGAGGGGCTCATCTGCCACAATAGACTCATATGAGCTGAGATGATCATGTCAGCAAGGTTGAATCCTTCTAGAGTCTCCAAGGGCAGATCTACCCTTTATCTTTCCCAGAAATAATATCTATCTATCTATCTGTCTATCTAACTATCACCTATCATCTATCTATCTCAATCTCTAATTCTCTGTGTGTGTGTAAAATTCAGCATTATCTAATCATAAAATATGTATCATTACAGAAGGTGTTCAAATTGACTGCATGGTGTAATACAAAAATATATAAAAGATGATTTTCTGTTATTCATGGACTTTGAGTGTGGGAGATAAACATTTGTAATTGGACACTACAATTATTAAGCATTCTCTGCTATTATCCTTCTAATATCTACAGGCCCTGCATTGTCCTTGCAGCAGTGAATAGGGTAGAATTTATTCTCCTGACTAATTATGTTATAGGGCATAATAGACTTAAAGACAAGAAGATCATCCAAGTGGCCATTACACATCTCACAGGTTCTTTCAAAGCTCAGTGTGATGTCTTGGTATTTGCAGAATTGGAAGTGTTAAACAGAAGAAGCCATGATCATAACATTGTTGGTTTGAAGGCATAGTCAACTTTTTGAGAAAGACATGACTGGGGCCTCAAAGATCTCTTTAGGAACAAACAGCCAAAGATCTCAGTACTGCATCTGCCAGAAATTGCAATGTACCAATTCACTAAATGAACTCTGAATGAGATCTTTCCTGTTTTCACTGTATATGAGCCTTGGATGGGTGATATCTGGATTTGGCTCTGTGATACCTGAGTGAGGCTACTTACATATCTAGGTTAATTGTTGACATAGAAACCTGTGACCTAATACATGGGCAGGATGGTTAATTTCAATTTTCAACTTGATTGGATTAGGAACATCTAGGGCATTAATGAGGCACACCTTTGGGTGTGTCATTCAGGGTTTATCCAAAGAGGATTAACTGAGGGGGAAGAAGTTCCTTCTTGAATAGGAGGTATAGATCCTGTACTGAACTAAAAGAGCAAAAGGAAAAAGCAAGCTGAATGCCAGAATTGCTGCAACTCTGCTTCCTTGTCCAGGTGAGCCAGATCGCATCATCACTGAAAGGATCAGCCCATTCACCCTCCTGACCATCCCAGCCAACTACAGACAACTCAAATCATCTGTCAAAATAAGTTCTCTTTTTTGAGGATCTTTTGTTTCATTTTACTTTGTCTTGGATTTTTTTTTGTTGTTGTTGTTTTTGTTTTATTGGAACTTTGTTTGCTTTGGCTTTTTTTTGTAGTTTTTTTTTGTTGTTGTTGTTGTTACCTTTTCTGTTGTCATTTCTTGTAGCTTGAAAGAGAGAACAAAAATCAAAATTAATGGGTAGGGAGATGGGAAAGATCTGGGAGGAGTTTGGAGAGGGGAAAATATGATCAAAGTATACTGTATGGAAAAAATTGAATTAAAATATAGATCTTGTTTAAAAAGAGAGACAATTATTTTTTGAAAAAGATTTCCTTTTAAATTATGTGTATTTGTGTCTAACTGTGGTTGCGAATGTGTGTGGGCATGTTCTCAGACTCAAGAAGGGAGCACTGTATGCACAGGTACTGGAGTGACAAATGATTGTAAGATTCCTGTCATGAATGCTGGTAGCTCAACTCCAACCTCGGCAGGAACAGCAAGAACTGTTGAACGTTGAGCCATCTCTCCAGCACCCACAATAAAATCTTTCTCTTCAAGTTGCTGTTTGCCAGGTATTTGGTCCCTAAAATATTAAAGGTGCAGAATAGAAATTGGATTTAGTTTCAACTGATACATTTGTGGTAATTTGTTCTCAGACAAAAAAAACAAACGTGAGAATTTTATAAGGACTGGAGTATGTATTCTTATTTGTACAAATTCAAATGAACTCCAAGATTACAGAACTAGTGAATGTTTATACTTGTCTAAAATCTTGTAACCTTAAAGATAAATAGGCTTAAAGCACTCATCAGAATATTTTGATCTTTCACAGAATAAAAGTGGGAAGGCAGGCACAAAATCCTATACTTGCTGGGAACTAATGATATCTTGATAGCTGCTACAAATGGTAACATGCATTCTCTGTCAGGGTGTGGCCCTTCTTGGTTGAGAATATACTAGGGTGAGCCCACTTTCAAGAGTAGCTAGACAATAAAGGCTGTAGTCCATGAGGAAAGAAGAAAAGAAAAAAGAGCTTGAAATTTCAGTGGGAAGAGATGGGGGTGGCTATAATTGGAGGAGTTGAGGAAGGAGAGTTAATCTCGTCAAATTAATGAAAAAAAATGAGAAGAAAAAGGAAAGTATACTTCTGTACAACAGCATAACTTTGAGAGCTATTGCCTCAACAGATCATGAGTTTATGAGAATAGGAAAACTGATTACTATTTAATTACAACTCATCAGGAAATCACTTTCAAAGGTACTTAAAAGTATTAGATGGAGATATTATTAACAAACCAATGACTATTTCTATTCTTCTGTAAGTATATCTGTGCATAAAATATATACAAGTACAAGACAGGAAGGTTTATATAAGAAATGAGTGTAGATATACATAGAATGCTTATTATATATTTATAGTAATAAACAGAAAGATTAAGTAGTCTTTAGCCAGCAGACTAAATACAACAGGGAAATAGTTTCTTCAAAACAATGACACATTCAAAGAGAGGAGATGCAAAGTCCCATTCCTATCTAAGAAGCTATACGCAATTGTCAGATGCTAGGAGAGGGAGGGCCAGTTTTCTCTAAGTACGAATTACCCTTAATGGGGGAAATAAAAAGAAACAATGTTGGAAAGGGAGGGGAGGGATATCGATCTGGTATGAGTTGTAGGAGAAGAGTAAATATGATCAAAATGTTTATGAAATTCTCAAAACATTAATAAATATACTTTTAAAAAAATACATATTCATGTATTAAAAATGATGATGACCTAGAAGAAATCAATAAAAAAAAAAAACCTTGTTACACATAAAGTATTTTTGGACATGGAGCATTTTTCTTTTATTTAAAATTGCATATGGGATCCATATATTTCACAGTGGCCATACTAGCACTTGAAAAGAGATCATACTTTTTGAAATTTACAACTTCCAACAATTTATTCATTAGTAATTAGGGACCCAAACAGAAAAGATAATTAGAAGACAGGTTCCAGAATCTGGATTACTGTAGCCAGAGTTCTAATTTTTAACCACTTCTGGCACAAAGCATGTGATGTTGAATGTGTGAAGAGCAAGCACTGTGAAGAGAATACAGTAACTAGATTATTTAAGAAGAGCTAAAGTGACAACACATGCTGGAAATGAACCAGAATACAGAAGATGAAAAATGACGACCAACCCATCCAATGCTGTTGAGTCTTTCGAAATTACTACTTTAGGCGATTATCCATGAGTCATTCCATACTTTGTGCTTTATCATATTTCATCTTGACAAGCAGTATCCAACATATAACCAGCTATGTGGCCTTGGCTAGGAGATTTTTAAACTATGTGCACCTCACTTTCAACATCTCAGTATTACCCAGTTTACAAAGAGAGAAACTGGATCCCAGTGTCCAGTGACAGTTTGATCAACTAATGTTTGTAAAATATAGAGATGGGTGTATAAAATTGTGCTGTCACAATCTTTTCGACAGAACTGAAACAATCCTATGATTGGTTCATGAATACACTCATAGATACATTAGCCAATGTAGAAATTACATCTTGAGTGCTAAATAGCTAACCAGATGCTAAGGATGAATCAATGATAGTGATGGTCCATATCTTCAAAAAGCTTGCAGTATAGAATGAGCAGAGAGGTAAATAACAAATGAATATTACTATCATGTGAGAAATGAAGAAGAAATATAAGTTATAACAATGGTAGCATCCATGCCTAAGTCCATGTTTTATAAAAAGCAGTTTAGTATACATTTATTCTATATATAATATGATTAGACACAGTTTCAGTGATATAAGCAGTAAGTTGTAGAAACTTAGAAAATTAGGCACCTTACCTTGAGGGAGTGACTGTTTCCAAATATTTACCAACTTATCTGAATTTCAAGTCACATTTTTTTTCTGGTAACCAGTACAAAAAAATCATATAAAGAATCAGACAATGCTACAGGATTTAGAGAACATTCCAGGACATGACAGAGAAGTCAACTAAGGAAAGATAGCTATATGATGTACCTCAGACATGTCTGTGACTAAGGAACTAAGCTCTGGGTAACTTGTACTTCAAGCTACAAAATCATGTACAGAGAGCAACATTGAATATTTTTGTAATGTTCTAGAGGTTGTACATAGGAATTTTCCTTTCTGCTTACACATGCGGTGACTTGCACCCTCATAAAAACCTTTATTTTGAAGACGAAACACTGGCAAATGTGTTATAGGTCCAGAGCTCAGCAACTTGCTATCTGGATCTGATTCTATTCCCCTGCAGTTTACTTTGAATACTAAGAACTCCAGAAACACATTTGCAGCTAAATGGAAACTGCATTTCTAACTTATCCCGCAAGAGCACATATTTTTAAAAATATATACCAAACTTAAACGTATATAGACCAGTTTCCAATCAAGAAGTGTTTTGTCCAGAATGCAACTGTCTCAGAAAGATTATCATGTGACTTAGACAAGACAAGAACAACTTTATTTCCATTGATAAGTTATCATTTTCATCATAAATGTCCATGAAAGCAAGGATTGGTAACAATATTTTCTCCATTTTTACTTATTTTGATCTTATTGAAGGAATCACTTAGAGACACTATTGTTTAAGCTGCAAATGTCAAAACACACTGTCCTGAATTTTGGTTTTATTTATTTATTTACTTATTTTACTTTTAAAAGAATTATGATTATAATTACAATATTCCTCTCTTCTTGGTCCTTCCTCAAAACCCTCTCATATATCCCTCCTTGCTCTTTCAAATTCATGACCTCTTTTTTATTGGTAATGCTTGAATATATGCATACATGTGCTCATTATATGTTCCTAAACACAATCTGTTCAGTATATATAAGATTGCTTGTATGTATGTTTACATTTGGTATTCGATAGCCAATTAGTGTATTTTTCCCTGGGTAAGACTATTTCTCATCTCAGCATAGCTGAGTTGCTTGTAGTTCTTAGTGTAGGGCTGAGGTTTCATAGGCTTTCTCCAATTACTTTGGCATGTTTGTTGGTGTCTTCCTTGTTCAGCTCATGTTTGGACAGCCATGACAGTGTGATTTTGGGGTATAGATTCAGCATTACTAGGATAAGCAATATCAGAGAAAATTTCCTGATCTTTCTACCCCCTTTTCTACAATGTTCTTTGAGTCTTCAGTGTGGGAAACTAATCTAAACACTTGTCCTTATAACCAGAGACATGTTTCCTCTTTACCACTCATTCAGGAAAATTCTCTTTGAAATAGATGGAGATCACAAGGGAAAACCACAACCAAAGTACAGAGCTGTAGAATCCAGTACCAATGGATATATATTTTTTTTGTTTTTAGTTTTTGAGATTATAATAGAATTACATCATTTCCTCCTACCCTTTCTTCCCTCCAAACCTTCCCATTTGTGCCACCTTGCTCCTTTTCAAATTTAAGGCCTCTTTTTTCACTGTTTATTGTAATGTGCATATATGTATATGTACATACATACATAGTCTTAAATATAATCAGCTAAGATTGTATAATGCTACTTATATACATGTTTTTGGACTGACCATTTGGCATTTTCAAAAGCAATACTGTAGTGAGTTCTAAATTGCTTATCAAATCAGGAACATAGGAATCTAGAAAGTTAGTATTCTAGAACTGAAAGTGAATTTCTCCTCTTCTTCACAACTAACTTAAGAATCATTCTTAAAATCTCTCAATAATCTAATAAATGAGTTCACAATCTACTCTTTTATGATCACACTGTATTCAAAATCTATTATTTGGCCAAAATGAGTTTGAATTTCATCATGGATGTGCCTTAGCATGTAGTAATTAAATTATGATTAAGTCAATTTAGATAAATATCTCCTAGTGTTTATGTTTAACTTTGAAGGCAATAACAGTATTAGTCATAGTACATGTTAGGCACATGAAATTGTCTAATGAGGTGTCCCTATTAATACATAAACATTGTAACCTATAATTTAAAAAACATAAATTTAGCAAAATACATAAATCAAGCCATGATCTCATAACTTTTCTAAATATAGATGATGACTTTGTTTTTCCTTAAGACTTTTGTTCTGGAGGTACCATTGAATAATCTTTCAATTACATATGTGCTAAGTTATCACAGACTAAGTTCAAATACCCAGCACATTATCTTCACTTATGTATATACCTGAGTATATAAGGAGAAACCAATTTCTCTTTCTATCTAATTAGAGAGTGTTCTGTTGTCTATTTTCTAAATTAATGGGTTTTCATCATTTTACTTTTGATTATAGAGCCCAAAGGCATAATAAACTTTGTGTTGTTCATAACTCACAGGCAATGAAGAATATTCTGTAATTGTCACACATACTGCTCATTCCCTTTCAGCCATTAAGAATGTAGAAGCATTTTTAAATTATATAGGTAATTGGTGTCTATGTGTTAACATATCTCACCGTATTTTCAAATTCCTTTATTTACATTTATGAATTGAAATCCCAAGATATTTTAAAATGTATTTTTCATTAATATGTACTTGCTGACTTTTCAAAATACTTATGTCTTGTCATATCCATTCAAACACAGCTTCTTAATCACATGTCGTTTGCAGTAGCTCAAAATAAAATAAAATAAAATAAAATAAAATAAAATAAAATAAAATAAAATAAAAGCATCCATTATCTCTGTTTTTCTCTTATTTTATCTGGGAATGGGGAAATAGTTCATTCTCTGGTTTATATTTTATTCCATTAGGAAAAGTAAACAGCTATAAATATACCTTGTTTCATGGGATTAAACTTCAATGAAAACATTGAAATATGAGGAATCACTTTTTCAACACTAAAATAAGTCAATGTTTTTTCTAAATTATCTTAAATACCCAATAATGTGACTAATTGAGACTACTCTCAAGACTTGTATAGTAAGTAGATACGTATCTCTGAGTTTCAATACTTTTTACATTAATTTCTGTTCATTTCTTCATGGCAACATTGATTGCATTGTGTATCAGTTGCAGAAGATATCTACTCATGGGTATTTTGATACAGACAAATGAGAATGAAGAGTTTCATTCAAAAATAATTTAGTAATGAGTTTATAACTACTGATTTAATAGTTAATTTAGGCTCTCCAAAATAATAAGGCCAACAATTAACATAATTCAAAACAAATATAATGAAAACCAGCAAAAAAAATTTAATTAGTTATACTGAATATTACACAAAAAATATTGTAACCAAGATTATGTAAAAATAAGAACAATTTCTGAAGGACTAAAATTATTGTATCCTCACTTCTCCAGCTTTTCTTTAAAACTTCTGAAGTGGTCATTGGTTTTCCCAGCAATGTAACAAGGAACAGTAATGGTTCTCTCTAGTTTACATCCAGAGACTATTTTCTTTTTTAACTCAAATCCAAGTAGTGCAACATGGGATGCATGATGTACCTAATGATAGGATCTCATTCCTTCAATCTCTAAAGCTATCTCACAGAGTTAGGTCAGAGTTAAGGATATGATCATTGAATCAAAAATTGCTAGTGAAAAAAGCTTTGCCTCAGCTTTCATGAAGTTCTGTCACTGGAAGAACTAATGGAGGCTGTTACATTACCAGAGAAACAACACTCCAATTCAGGTCCCACTGTAGGGAGAGAAAAGCAGAAGTTGGAGGCAAATGGGGACAGAGAGCCAGAGATGATTGACAATAATGGCCCACTTTTCCCTGTAAGAGGAGAGTTACTCACTTCCTCCTGTTCCTTAGCCAACGCTAAGTTCTATAACATGTTTTTCCTGCCCTTGATGTTATAGTCAGATTATCTTTCTAAATATTCACCTTCTGAACTACACTGAGCTGTTGTAGGAGATAAGACACAGTTATGTTTACATAATGTGCTGACACTGACTGTTAATTTTTCTCACATACTTCATTCAGTTTACTAAGTCCTGGGCAAAATCCCCAAAAGAAAATGTCAATGGCTTGCAACATTTCCTTTTCAATAAATTTCCAATAGTAGGAAATTCAATAACCTGTCCAAGAGCATTTCCAAAGCACAGCACAGATTCTGGAAGAGACTGTGTTTTCAGTGTTACATAGAAAATTGGGTTTATATTTTTCATTTCCCTTTAAGGGTAATTATCACTGGATTTATCATTAGATTTTTAGTCAAATAATGGAATTTTCCCTGAAATTCTCATTATAATCTTAACTCCAGCTTCATAAAAAAAAAAGAAGCAAATGGCAGAGTAAAGAAATTATGTTAGGCTATTGTCTGGAATATTAAAAGCCTAGATATCATTAAGCTCCATTTGTCACTCTTCGCAGAATTTACATAAAGTTCACCAAGGACTGAAGAACAAGGCGTGTCAAGAAAGGCAAAGACACACAGTAGCTATGCATATAGATTCTTTTAAGATTGTAATAGGAGACATTGTTAATTTTTTTGGAACATTTAAATTCTCTAGGCCAACAACAACAATGTTGATAGGGCTTCATTATTTGTCCTAAACTGCAGGCATCTAAAGGAAGACATTGGGGTGTGGTGTATAAATACCACTCACTTTCTTTTCAGTTTACTTGGGGAAGGTTTAGGAGGAGTGTCTTTGTTGGAGATGTGTCACTAGGGTAGGGCTGTGTGGCTTAAAATATTCAAACCATTCCTAGAGAGTTCTTCGCTCTCACTCCTCTCTCTCTTCTCCCTCTGTCTCACTCCCTCCTTCCCCTTTTCCTCTCTCCCTCTCTTTCTCTACTTCCAACTTTCATATAATTTGTAAACTTTCAACTTCTGCTCAAGCATCATTCTTTCCTGCCTGTTGCTATTCTCCATTCCATGGTGGGCATCTATCTACTATACTCTGGAAACTTGAACTCCATTAAATGCTTTCTTTTATAAGTTGTATTGGTCGTGGTGTTTTGACAAGCCAATAGAAAAGTTATGAAGACAACATACAAAAGAGAGGGCATCCTACAGCTTCAGGATCCTCATCCTTACATCTCTGGATCTGGTGTGGACAAGGTCCAGGAGAGATGTGTATGAGAGTAGGCGGGTCTTTTTAAGAAAGTTTGTATCTGGTGGCACTTAGAAGTTTTTATTTTCAGATGCATAAGTCCTGCACAGACCTGAGTGATCATCATTTTAAGATGTTATTTGAAAGCTGGAAAGTGCCGGGGAAAAGCACAGAAAATATGCAACTAGAGTTTACTATTTGGGCTAGATGGTCACATGTACTAACTAGATAAAAAGTATTTTTAAATGCTATATTCAGTTGAGTACAGAGTTCATGTATTTTGTTTCCTGAATCACAGTTGCAAATGAATGAGGGCAGATATAGAAGTCAGAGAAACTTACAGTCTATTGCATGTAAAAGCTAGGCTGCGTATATTGCTTAATTGTGTCTAAATGGGCTTGCTAGATCTTTCCCCATGCATATTCCTCCCAGAACTTAGACCATCAGCTGAGTGCAAGGGAAAGGAAAAAAGATAGATAAGCAGAATTTTTCTTTGCATTACTTGATGAGTAGGGAGAAAACACTATAATATAATAATTGAAACATTTTAATTGATAATTAAAAACACCATTGAGTTACAACTATATATGTGCACAAACACAGCTGAAAACTCTGTAATACCCTATAAAGAGACTATTTTTCTATTACCATTTCACAAGTAGGTGAAAAGAGGCACAGAAATATAAAATTTTCTAAGCAATTACAGCTGGTAAATAGCTGAGCCAAGATACAATTCCACCTTTATTCCCATTTGAGCAGTCTATGTTCAAAAACATACTAGAGACAAGGTAATGCCCCAATGTTAAGTGTAAGTTAATTAATTGTTATTCTTTCAAGAAGTGTTCTAGGAACCTAGGTTTTTCTTATTGCCTACTCCATATCAATAGAGTAGGTAAAAAATCATGAAGTTTAGCAGAACTACATTACATAGGAAAGAATAGTATTCATTCTGCATACATTTAAACTTTCTTAGGGAAGTTTAAAAATCACAGAAGCAAATTATTTAAATTTGAACTTACTTATTTTAACTGAATTCTGGGCAAGTTAATTTTATGAGCCCCTAAAACTTTAGGGTGCTCCTTGAAAATAAAAGAAAGGATGATTTTGGCCAAGCAATATTGGAAACTAGTGGATGATCCCTCCACCTCAAGGAGATTAACATTGTATCTCAATTCTTGAAGAGTCAGAGCTAAGTTTATCATTTCCCAAACTTCTTTAGAGATGGATCATGTATACTACATATTTGACCAATTGTTGTTTCTTAGATATTGATATTGATTTTTTTAAAAATTTAATGGTTCTGTGAAACACTTCATAAAACATTCTGATCTTGAGATTTAGTCAATATGCTCTTTACCTCACAGTTTTTTGTGAGGAAAAAAAACAGGTCATAACTCATTATTTTTACCTTTAACAAGACCATTTCTCCCAAATTATTCTCTTTAACAAATAACTTCTTGCCACATTTAACTGGTGGTATGTTTTTCAATCCATACATGAACTATAGAGTGTTCTGCAATACTGGTATCTTAGATTTGATGAACTACCCATAAGATGAAATGCAAAATGTATCTTGTGTTTTCTACTTTTGTCTGCCCAGGATACTATTGTAAATCTAGACATTTATATTACAGTGATTACTGCCTAGTATTTCACAACTGCACAAACTTTTGCTAAAATGACAGTAAGGAAAGGAGATAGCCACATTACATCTTTTATATTTTACAAAGAGTTTATGAAGAATTGCAATCTCCTGGGTTTCCTCACTGGAATGCAAACACATGTATGTGTCTGAATTTGGGTGTGGTTTCCAAGGTAAATAGTCCCTTTCTGGTATCTTTAAAGAATATATCTGATGTGTCCTTCTTTGATAGTAAGAATTTCGCTTCCCAATTTCATGGGCAGTCGACCATGGCTTCACATTCTAGTGTTGCTATTTGTTGTTCATTCTCCCTGCATAGTCAATGCAAAGTCTGTTTTAATTGTGATACTCAATTTAACTTTGAAGGCTTCAAATTGTATTGAAAGGGTAAGAAACTAACCCTCGTGTTTCCTCTTAAGTAGATGGCTGATTGGTTCTATTAATTGGGCACCTGAGCTAAATGAGCTGAGCAGTAATAAGTATTTTCCTTTGTCAAAAAGTTGTTACCGTGCTGAGTTTAAAACTAACGGGAAGTTTTCTATCACAAAGTACAGATTTTTCCTCCATCAACATCAAGTTATCTCAGATCACGAGATGCATGCTTTATCATTATTCTCTTATGTCAGGTAAGCACTGTTCTCAAAACTCAAAGCAGTATCACATAGGAATCCATTATTTTGGAAAAAATAATTGCATAATCAGTACGACAGGTTTATTTGTCAGCTTTCTTTCTATGAACACTTTAAGACAGCCAAGCTAGTGAATCAAGATTGTTAGATTTAGAGTGACCTGTAAATCTTATAAAATAATCTCTTGGCCATCCCTTCACTCTTTACCTTTATTTTCCACAATGCTTCAAGTTCTTGTTAGAACTTGCCAATATGGCAATTCACCGCCCCCACCCTCTCAGAATAGTTTATATTCCAAGCTAGTATTTAACTTGCTATTGAGTCAAGGATGAATTTGAACTTCTAGTCTTTTTGTAACTGTTTCCTGGGATTATCAGTAATCACCACCACATCTAGTGTATGCAGCGCTGGGGATTGAATTGTGGGCCTCATGCATGGTAGGCAGGAATTTTACCGACTAGGTTAAAACCTCAACCCTCAGTCCTCTTACTAACATTTGTCTTATCTCATATAACAGGAATTGCATCAAATAATTTCCCACATTTGTATTCTATTGGCACAGAAAAATATTTAGAAACAAGTAGGAAACTGCATTCCACAAATATGAACAAGCATAATTTCAAAGTAATGTTTTCTTTTCTTTAAAAAAAATATAACCAGAAATAAAGTACCCAAATGTACTTGTGAAGGTGATGGTTAATGGTGGTTGCATATATAATTATACAAATTACAGACACTAGACCCTTCACTTAGGATTACTGGAATGTAAGAGATTAACACAGGGCAATAAATAATGGAAAAGTCCATTCTGTAGACAAGCACATAGATAACTGATTGTCAGAATTGCCTCCAGCCAAGACAATCCCAACTAGTATGGGTGTCTCAAGAAGTTTACTTCAGGCATCAGTGAACACTGAGCCTTAGCTGGTTAAGACAACTTAACAAATATCTGGAGATCCTTTACAAGATGAAGGGGAAAGGCTTAATTTTATTTGACATATTTTTTTTGTTCCAATCTGAAGTAATAACAAAACCAAACTTTGTGCCAATATAGTATATTTAAACAATAACTTTGTTCTTTCTCTTCCTTTAGTTGAAATTATATTGTTTTCTCCCAACTAGGGTAATAAAGAAGATTATTGATTTTGGAGCCAGATAGGCCAAATACTTTATGATATTTAAGAATTAGGCTCCAAGCAAAGATTTGAGAGTTCAGATACCAAGCTTTGCAAGCCTCTGCTTTGCTCTCTTTTCTTTTCTGATTATTGTTTTCTGTTTCCCTCCCCAGGCTCTCTTTTCTAGACATTCCCTCATCATCCAGGAGCTGGGAGCTTCAGGCACTATATGTTAAAGCCTCTCTGAAGTATAGGATATGGAAACTTCCTTGAATATGTGGGATCTTGCAGCTCAGTGGATTCCTCAATCAGAACTTCTCTTGATAACCTATTTCCCAGTATTAATAAAAAGAAAAGTATATTTCATATCAGGTCAGTTAAGTTTCTGAATTTGCTAAATACTGTAATTTTCTGTCTGATAAGGGGACTAGTAGAGCTAGCTGGCCTTGACCTTGTTACTCTCTGACATGGGTTTCCAAGGAAAATAAATAAATAAATAATAAGTGATTCAGCTTTCCTCCTGGGCACTGGGATCCACCCACTCATGCCCATTCATCCAGTTTGTCTGGGGATATCTAGTCTCAAATAATTTTCAAATGTCAAAGTAAAATTTTTCTTCTGATATTTTGGCAATATCAAGGGAGTTTTGTATTTGCCCTTTGTGAGAAAATCATTTCAGAAGTCTAGGCTGTAGTCTTGGGGACTCATGAAAGCCATATACCAATTCGGTGGGTGATGGTCAGAAGAACGTTCATCCTAGAACTCTCAGCACTTACTCTTCCTACTTATGTTCTGGCTATGGTTTAAGTAAGGACCAATTGATGGCTAAGCTACAAGATTTAGTTTCAATTCTCATTTTCCTAAAACTCATTATCTATATGTGAATCAGTGTAACCACATTCGTGTTGTTCTAACTCCTCCTCCCTTTTCAATGCCTGTTTGAATTCTCAGTCTCAAGAAGACACTATGAACCTAGTTATCCCTTTTCTGCTTCTCTTCTGTGCTTAATCAGATGGCATTCAAAATTCAGCATAAAATTTGCAATGAATAATATTTGTTTATTTCTATGAGCTGATATTAGGACTTCCCATTAGTAAACCTTGATGAATATTCATTATAATATTGCAAAATAGAATGAATAAATGAATAAATGGTTAGTTAACATACTTTTTCCCTTCTGTTTATTAGGCTTAGGATTACTCTGACTGAACAACTGAGAGGAGCCTTCTAACCTATAGGCAATTTCTGAAAAGGCATAGACATACTCAAGACTGGCATCCTAACCATGCAATCTAATTTCATTCATTCATTCTATCTTTTTAAAAAACTTTTTCTTCGCTCATATAACTTTTCGAATACATCCTCGGATACATCCCGATCCCTCTCTACCTCCCTCCACCCCGCAGCTCCCCCATCTCCCCCCCATCTCCCCAAGATCTATCCCCATCACCACCCACAAATATCCCCCTTTTCCCCAGAAAAGAACTGTTCCCCCAGGGTTAGAGCACAATGAGGGCATGGTATAGTGGGATGGAAAGAGGTCAGCATTATCTCCTTCCAATGTGTTGAATTTTTGATTACATCTCTTTATCACATGACAAACGCAGTAACTACATGTAAACCAGGAACAATAATCAACACGTATGTGTTCATTCTGTGAGAACAGGTATCTTGCTGCTCATAATGTTCCAATTATCTATTTTAATAGATGTCCCAGGAAAGCTTCTGTCTAGTATTTAATGATTTGTCAGTTCAATTTGTAATTTTTAAACTATGCTCTTGCAACAATAGAGTGTATGTGTTCTGAACATTCAAGATATTATTCCTATACACTATTAAGAAATGTGTGTACTAGGGAACCAGATATTTTCTATGATTATATTTTTGAGTATTTATACATGGATTTCATTTATGAGCAATGAAAAACAGTTTCTGAGGGAGGAGGGCTTGCAGGGACCAGAGGGGTTGAGGACACCATGAGAAGGAGCTCCACTGAGCCAACTAACCAGGACTCGGGTTCACAGAGACTGAAGAGGCATACAGGGAGCCATATTTGGGTCTGCGCTAGGACCCTTATATATATTTAAAGGTTACTAGGCTAGGTGTTCTCATAGAACTCCTAGAATTTGGAGTGAGCGGCGGTCTCTGACCCTTTTAACTGCCCTAGGGACTGTTTTCCTCCTGCTGGGCTGCCTCATACAGTTTTGATGTAGGGGCTTATGCTAGGCCTTGTTCCATGTTATTAAGCCCTGTTCGATTGGTAACCCTGGGAGGCGTGCTCTGTTCTGAGGGAAAGCAGAGGGCTAAGGGAGGCGATCTGGGGGATAGGGGAAATAGGCTGGGATTGGGTTGTATTTTACAAGAGAAGAAAAAATATTAAAAAAAAAAAAGGAAAAAGAGAAAACAGTTTCTGAAACTTATTAATACTAACGAGCTTTGCAGGAATTTTTATTAGATGTTTTATTTATGATTTGAAGTTTACTATATTTTATTTTGTAGGTCAAAGAAATTTATAGGGAACTGTTACTTCCAACCTCCCAACCTTTCTTTGGGTGGAGGTACATAACTATCTAGTCAGGTGTGCCATCTAGTGGCACAACTAGAAATATATCAAGAATCATAATCTTCATTAAAATTACTGATAAAGATTATTTTGTATTATGTATTTTGAAATGTGTGTATATGTTTTTGAATTTTCCAAAATTATAATGCTTTTTCTATATTTTATGAACCACTTATATTCAACATTTAAACATCAATATTTAAATTTACACAATTTCAAAATGTACAACATTTAATTTTTTTCTTTTTCTCTGAGACAGGGTTTCTCTGTTGAAACTCTGGCTGTCCTGGAACTCAGCCTGTAGATCAGGCTGACCTTGAACTCACGGTCATTCTCATGCCTCTGCCTCCCAAGTTCTATGAGTAAAGGCATGCACCACTACCTCCTGGCTTTGTTTAATTTTTAAAATTATTTATTATAACCACTTGTGTATATGTAGGTTTTACACATATCAACATTAAAGATTAAGAATGTGAAATTAGTGGAGATTTTGTTTTCAATCAGAACAGACATTTGATATTGAAGTTGGGCTAACTGAAAGAAGAAATAGAATAACCTCCTTTAGACTAGACCCACAAAGATGTCCCATATCTCTTTCCAGTGTCTTCTTGTTTCTTTAAGACTGAACTCAAACCTATAAGAGAAAATATGAGGTAACTAAATAAGACCTAGAGACATAAGCAAAACAAACATAGGTCACTATTCCATGTTTACTAATACAAAGTTAAATGATGTTTCACACTTTTAAATTTTACTGAAAATATAATTTTTTCATTTTATTTAATTTTACTATTTTTTGAAAATATAATATATTCTGATTATAGTTCCCTCTCCCAAATCCTTCCAATTCCTCTCCACCTTCCCTCCCATCCAGGTCCACTCTCATTTCTGTCTATTGTGAGAAAATGGGCTAACAGGTGACTGGGGAAGGAGACTGAGGGGGTCTACAAGATAAAATGGAGGTGTTCATCAGTATCTGTTTTGTCCCCTGGAGATAGGGGCAAAGAAGGAAGAGAGGCCACAGCAGGTAGTCTGCTATAGACTTGGGTATTGGATTTGGAGGAGAGAACAGAGAGTGAAGATCTGAAGATCACATTGGCCTAATTGCTTTTCTGGCAGGCTCGGCAAGTGGCTCCTAGGGAATGTCTGTTCGGGTTGGATGCTGAGACAAAGGAAGGAGTTGCAAGGGATGTTGGAGGAGATCTGTGAGATCCTCTGGGAATGGGGGCAAATATAAAGGGGAGGTCACAGGTGGTCTGCTACTGAACTGGAGGTGAGTCTGGGGATTAAATTTGTAGGAAAAGAGGGAAAAGTAAAGATCTGGAGTTAGCCTACCTGCTTCCCTGCCTGGCATGATCTGAGAGTTCCCAGGGAATGCCTCAGACTTTTAATTGAAGTATCTTATTACTACATTTCATACTAACATATAAACAAAGGCAAGAATATTTTAAGATGGTTTGTACCCACTGGATATGTAAGAAGATGCAATGCAGACAAAGTATCTCCTAAAATCTTCAAGACTAGGTTAGTAGCTGCTGCTGAGCAGCTACCCCAAATTCAATAAGTGAAGCTATATGCCTTATTACATGTTATGTTTTTGTGAGTGGAAAGTTGAACACAAACTATTGGTGGTTGAGACATAACTTTTAGTTTTGGTGTGAGTGAGAAGTTGGGCACAGATTCTTGGTGGTGTGGAAGCAAGTCTTGAGTTCTGTGTGACAGTGAGGAAAATTCAGTGAGAGTCAGATGTTCATGAAGAGCCTTTGTGAGGATGGGTGAAAGGAGTATCTCACTGTATGTGATGAAGAATGTGAGCCCTGGGCCTCAGCTGACTATGGCCTGGGGCAATAGGACTCCAATTTGGGATCAGGACTTGAACAAGACATGTTACAGTGACCACAAAGGGAGCTGCATGACATTCAGAGACTTAGCCTTGAAATTCACATAGCATTTCTAGAGTTGCAGTCTCAACTACAAGCCCATACAGAACCACTTAGGTAAATACTTTCACCTCTGGATGAATAAAGTAACAAATAATTTTCAACCATCTTTTCAAACTACTGGGTATCTAAGGGGAGTCACTGAAGTGATTAAGATTGTGTCATCTATGGAAGAGGCGAAGATACTTAGGACTTTCTCCAGGTATCTAAAGGATAACCAGTGAAATGAAGATGAGTTGTGTGCACAAACAAGAACATTGATGACATGATAGCAGATAAAAGATAAACAGATATTTCAGTTTCAGAAGAGTTTTCTGATGACTAAGTGTGTCCACTAAAGTCACAGGCTTAGTCAAGTCACAGTGAACTATTACTGCATAAGCCAATGCACTATTATTGATATATTAACGACATTTTGTGACAGTTTAGACTAAGTGACCTTTAGGCTTAACAATAAAGCTGTCCTGAAAGAGGCTCTTCTTCATGTCTATATAGGTAAGTTATGTATCTCTGAAGAAAAAGAGAGATACTTAGAGTAAAAGCTACTTAATTGTGATATAACAAATCTTTGGCCTGTTCTACATATTGCCTTCATGGTATAACACAATAGCTAGATAATCTTTGCTTTGTTTTGTTTTTCAAGAAGACAAGATCTTAATACGTACTTTATGATGACCATGAATTTACAGTCCTCTTACCTCAATTCCTGAGTGCTGAAATTACAGGCACCTACCACCACATTCTAGTTCACTCTCTGAATGAACAGTGATATGATTAAAATGCATTTCTGTGTAGGAAATATGGAAATTAATTTCTTATAGTTCCTTTTCATATTCTTATCACTGTAGATAATGTTCAGATAAGGATGTTCTAGTATACAATAGAGATTATTAGTTACTATGTACAGAGTGGCTATGAACATTGAGTTTTAGTTTTACAATACCCCAAGTAACTTTAATGTTTATAGGGGCTGAAAATCAGTGACCAGTGCAATGTGATGTTCAGGCTCTCTATCTTCATACTGAAATCTCTGTGCACAGAGGCACAGAAGCTATGAGAAGCAGAGATTTGTGATTTAGTACTAAGAACCAGAGGGAAACTATAGTATGCTTTTATTCAGCATGTCAATAACAAGACTTGACTGAAACATCATGGAAAGCTTGTACAATTCCTATCCTGCCTTTGTAGAGCAGTTGAGGAAAGGCTATAGTTATAGATCACACATGATCCACAGAGAGGGAGCTCATTCAACTACAGGCAAAGCTATCTTATTAAATCCAGACAGACTATGGCCAAGATGAGAATAGAAACCACATCACTGTCTGACACCTTCATCCACATAGCTAGACATCAATAATAAAATTTCAGGTTGAATAACTGCATTAAAGAAAACTGATAGATAAGATTCTATAGAGTTATATATAAAGAGGTAATATTATAGAGACGGAGGCTCTTTAAAAGGAAATATTTATGAATAACAATTTTCTTAGTGGTGTATACTACCAGATTGACCATTTTCATTTGAATTTAAGCAATGCTTTTATGTCAATTACAATGTTAATGGTTATCTATTTGACATTTTGATTTTGAGCCTAGCCTTGAACAACTGAGTTTTCCCTCCAGCCCCACTCACCTATTTTTGAAATCCACTAGATTTTATTGAAATTATAGAAGGAAACAAATAACCTATAAAGTTCACTGAGTCCAAAGCTCTATTATTCCTAGTATATTTTCCCATGCAATTCAATATGAAATTCTTTCAAATGCAAGTGAAAGGTAAAATTAAATTTGCCATTTAAAAGTAGTGACCTGGAATTTTTAAATCTCTCAGGACTCATATCATGTCTCAATTTTTGTGCAGCTTTTGTAGTTAGTATATAAGGAACTTACTGTGAATGCCAATTCAAGAACTGTAATTATTCTTCATTTTTCTTTTAGAGCCCAAAATTGCTAGCTACACCACTGGAGGGAGTGAATCATTAGCGCCAAGCACTAGACCAGTGCTCAGCCAAGGTACCTCAGGATTCATTCATGGTAAATGTTCACAGTGTGACATTCTGATACTTAATAACAGAAATCTCTTATAAAGGTACTTGACAATCACATCAATCTCTTATAACTGAAGCTAGGAATTATTTTGTACTGTGATTCATGAGGAATTAGTAAACTGCTGTGCTAAATTCCTCTTGAGCAACATTGCAAATGAAAAATCATTTGACAGTCTTACTTTCCAGTGCTTGGTGTGGGAGTTTATGCAAATCACCTAAAATTATTTTCATTTTAGTGAGATTCCTATTTATCTTATTTACATTATCCAATTGAATAAAAAGTATTTGTATTTGTATTTTATTAATATGGGGAAAGGGATCCATAATTAGAATATATTGTATAAAAAAATATATTTTCAATTTTAAACATGGTATCATTGTATAAAACGGAAGTGGAAATAAAGGCAAAATATGTCTGGTGAACTGAATGTTAGTGCTCATACTTTTTAAGCTTCTGAACAAAGAGAATCAAGCACTGAGTGTTTCCTTCTTGGCAGCAGGTATGAAAACCTAACTTGGCATTAGAATTCTCATCATAGAGCCCAACATAGAGTAGCCAGCTTAGATCATTTTAAATAAACATTTATTGACTAATCAATAAACTTTTTTTAGCAAGTGCAAACTGCATTGGGGCAGGCTTCATTTTAATGTTAGTGTGAAATTAATTTTTAATTTTGTGTATTTTTTTAAATGTAGCCATACATAATTTATAGATATACAAATATATATGCATAAATACATTGTTTGTATAATTTCACTAAATTTTATTTGGCTGTTTTTACTGAATACCTTCCCTTTTTTTACAAAAATAAACTTTAAATTGCAAAATTGAAGCACATAAATATATACTTTCAGGTATGATAGTAATCTCGTGTCATTAATGTTAGTCTAAAAATATCTTAAATACCTTCATTCCTTTTCAACTCACTTATTTTTAAAAATTTAAAAGTAAACCCCGGATCCACATTTAGATGAGAAAAGCAGCTTCCCAGTGGTCTCCATGATATCAGCAATAATTCTAGTCATGTTTTGCCAGACTAATAGGGATCAAAACATTAGCTGTTAAGACTGGACATGGATTTCAATGACCATGCCTTTGCCCCTTTGAAACTGTCTTAATTCTCTTCCTAGAAACCTCTTACTACTGTCATGTGCTTTCTATTCAAATCCTCTTTCAGTTTTTCATCTGCATTCCAGTTTCTGGCATTTTATAAAGGAATACAACTTATTAAATACTTTAGTTCCCATGTATGAAACTTCGTTTCATTCTTTGCCAGTACAGTCAGACAAATCCCCCAATTACTTAAATAGCACTGAGGCTGTTATTTAGCTGTGTGCCAACTTGTGATTTGAAGAATGGTTGGTTGTTTGGTCCCAAGTTTCCATGGCTACTTTTCTATTTCTCTGTTAGTGGTGGGTATGTTTGGAGTTAGCGAAATTTTATTTACATTCCCTAAATAAGAATTCTTATGTTGGATAACCTGGTAATAAAAGAAAAGATGTTCTAGCTTTCCTCAGCACTCATTTAAAGTAGAGTACTCAGGTCTTAGGGGAAATATAGTTCAGGAGTAACTAAATTGACTCAGCACTCCTTTGGAACATTGAAGACAATTAACCTGTGATAGCCAAATGGGGGACCCAATCTGTGACATCAGATGAGGGACCAATCTGAGACATTAGATGGAGGACCAACCTGTAACATCAAATGGGAAGCTAAGTGAAGAGAAAGTCCAGTTGATAAGGGATGTGCCAGTGAGAAGTATAGTAAGACCCAGGATACATTTGGGGGACAGTGCTTGGCTTGACTCATTATTATCCAGCAATATACAGTTGAGGTACCCAGTGGAGGTACTCACCTGTTTACTGCTGCATGTGTAAATCTCAATGAGCTCCCACATGTACAGCAATGTAACTAGCTCAGCTTCAACAACAAAGCATAAATTTCAATTTCTGAAACAATCTGAAAAACAAGCAGAATTTATGATCAGCCAAGTCAAACTTGAAACCTAAATAATGGTCCTTTCTACTCTTAAAAGTCAGGATAAAACTCTTTAATTGTAAATGACATGAAAATGACACATGAAAAAAATATGGCCCCTTTAAAACTAACTTTGAAATTGAATTTAGCAAAGTCAGTATTCAAAAGTGCAGTTTTCTGTGATAGCATTAGTTTGGAAACTGGAGAGGGAAATGCGTCCAGTGGTATTCAAATGCTATCCACCTACAAATAACACATATAAGACCATGTTCTCAACATTGAAAAGTGTAAAAAAAAGTTGCTAGAAAAATGATGAAGTAGTCACCAGTTGTAAAAATCAGCATTTCTTTTTTTTGGTTTGTTTAAATTAAACTGCTGGAAAGATGGCTCAATCACTAAAAGTTCTTGCTGTTCTTCAACAGAATTTGACTCCCATCATGCATCTCATAACCACCTGTTACTCCAGTTCGAGAGAACTTGACTGCCTTTTCTAGCCTTCACAGGTTTGCTACAAGCAATGGCATACAGTTATGCATAAGTACAGATAGATAAAAATAAAAATCAACTGGCAATCATGGCTGCTAAAGAAAGGGAGAATTAGTCCTCTCCAGAGACAAACTTTTTGATAGGTTATCCAAACCTAAGTGGTCATCTCTAAACATATGTACATACAGTCAACAGGAACAGGACTTACATTCAGTGGGTTTTGCCTATTTAATTTTGGAAGAGGTCGTGAACTCTGGAGGGCTTATGGGGATGCAAAAAGAGTTTGACATGGAGAGAGAGAGATGGAAATTATATAAATACTGTGTACTTCATGTATAACGTTCTTAAAAAATAAAAATATAAGAAATTAAATATTTTACGTGTAGATTCCCTCTTGTTGATTTCCTTCCTTTTTCAATTATTCTAAAATTACGCTTTCCTATTACATGTATTCCTTTTCCTTCAATTTTCCACTTCCCTTAAGATCACTTATTCCTCTCTCAAGATTTACACATACACACACACACACACACACACACACACACACACGCACATTCAGTTTTAAATTAGGTTATGGATATGTGAGGAAATGTAAAGCATTTGTCTCTTTCTGTTCTTGCTTTACTGCACAAACCCTGTACTGTTGGAAATTGAAAACTAAAATGACTCAAAAGTGCCATCTGCTGGAGATTCCTAGCACAACTGCAAGTTATTTTCCTCAGGCCTTTCTTCCTTTCTTCCTTCCTTCCTTCCTTCCTTCCTTCCTTCCTTCCTTCCTTCCTTCCTTCCTTCCTTCCTTCCTTTCCCTTTATTATATCTTTAACTCATACATTTATTGCCAATTACATATCAGTTCATCACTTCATTAATTTGATAAACATTTCTTTTCTTATGTTACATACTTGTTGTATCCAACATGTTGTCAGTAAATAAAGCTGAAAAAATAACACCTACCATCAATGAAGGAAAGGTACACAGAATGACATTTTGGTGAGGAACCATCAAATGTAAAATCTACAGTATGAAGGAAGTGTTGAGAAAGCATGCAGAATTCCAGAACACTGTATGGACTGCTGAGAGACAGGAGTAGAAAGCTAAGATGACCACCCCCCTTCATTTTTCCCTTGGTTCATAAGCCAAGGAAATGTAAAACACTTTTAAGTTTGGGAATGGACTCAGTATTTTGAGGAACTTCAAACTAACTTTAGATTTTCACAAGTTGCTACATAGAAAAGTAGAAAATTATATAGCCGATTATGTTTCTCTGATCTATTCAAAGTTAGTGTACTTTGACCTTTTGTCATAAATGAAGGCCTGTGTAAGATTTTTATTCAATGCACTGTAATTAAATGAAAGAATACCTCACACTTTTGTCTAAAGTTTTTAAGAAGAAAAACATAATGAGGAGGCATTCGGTAAAGTACCTGAAAGATAAATTTAGGAAAAAAAAAAAAAGAAAAAAAGGAGTTATTCTTGGGTTCACAAATCCTGCAGTGGTAATACATGTAATATACAGCATATAAGCTTGAGGAAACTGCAACAGAAAGAAGAACATAAGTCCATTTATATGTTCAATGATTTAAGGATGTGGGATGGTTAAGGTGAATGAGGAGTAAATGCTAAAGACAAGAGGAAGCAATTCCTATGATATTTTAAAGATACGAAATACTTGATAGTTGGCATTGTTGATAAACAGTGATCAAACAGAAAAACATACAGATGCAAAATTATTATATTAAATGTTCATATGTTTGGAGGAGACAAAAAGAAAATAAATGTACTAACCAGGAAATAATGTGAACAATGATGCCAAAAAAGGAAATTGTGATATGTAGAAAATGTGATAATTAGGATAGTGAGTCATTCAAGTTAAAATTGAAAGTTGAATCATTCTAAAGCTATTAAATTCAAAATCTATGGCCCCTCACAACATTATTACTCTCATATTTCCCTTAAGGAGAGCTTTCTCTTCCTCCTTGGTTAATTTGCTTCTGGTCTTTAGCAATTCACTCTATATAAATTAAAATTACAATGGCAGGACAACTTCAATTGTGCTTGCTTAGATATGTGTTTTACTAACCCAAGGTGAAACCTCGAGTGATGCTTTTTAAAGAAAAGGCTTTTACTTCAAGATCCATCATTTAATCAATACATTTATTAAAATAAATGTATTGGTAATGCTGACTTTGAATTTTGTCCTAACAGTTTCCATATAATAATATCTTAAGTATTTCTCACAAGAAGTTTTCTCTACAATGGCTTTATTCATCCCAGATAACAAATAGGAAAACTGAATCTATAGCACTATTAACTACCATGCCCAAACTCAAATACTTGGTAAATATAGAGCTGAGATTCAACACCGGTGGTCATATCTGCATATGTGAGGAAGTTTAATGAATGGGTTAATTGAGAAGGGAAGACCTACCCTAAATATGGGTAGCATAATTTCATAGACTAGGGTCCTGCATTCTATAAAAGGTAGAAATCAGACTGAATGCTAGCTTTCAATGCTTTCTTACTCATGATTCCTCATTCACCGTGACCAGCCGTTTCACATCCCTAATATCTATCGTGATGGGCTGTACTCTAAAACTGTAAGTACCCAAATAAACCTTTGCCTCCTTAAAAAATCACTTGTCATCCTCCAAATAGTGAAGCAAATAAACAAAGAAACAGAATTATTGTTATCAAACCATTTAAGAGAAAAACAACAACAAAAGCAGTAATTTATACTTAAGTTGAAAGAGCCCAGGGAAAGCAAGAAAATAATTTTAAGTTTTTTATCTTGTTTGCATTTTTAATACAATAAAATGCCAAGATGAAGCCGTTTTATTGTAGTTCCTAATGTAGAAGGATTATCCAGCCTTTATTTTAGCCATTTGTGTCATTTGCCTTCCATTTCATTCCATTTAAAACTTTGTGCATTCTAAATATGAGTGAAAAATTAAAAGGAGATATCTATTGAAAATCCTTGCTTTCAGAATGTGGTTCTTCTACACAGTGTGTCTGGAACACACGTATTAGGGAAGGAAAAAGATATCTGCCTGACAGAGATTTTATAATCATATTTTAATAAAGAAAGCAAACAAACAAAAACCCAGTGCTCAGGCTTTTATTAACATTAAAACAGGGACATTAAACTGGAGGGAATATCTTGCCCAGAAAATGATATGTTCTGCCTAATACCTGGAAGTTAGAGGGAACAGTTTAAAGCCAAAGTCAGATGTAGAAGGCAATGATAGTTATGTTTTTTTTTCTTTCTCCTTTTACCAAAACTCCCTAGTCTAGAAGGAAAGCAGGAGGTTTCAGTATCTTGGAAGCACTATAAATAGGGTTGCTGATACAAGCTGAGGTGGTTATCTCAGTGTACACAGCTTCCTAGGTGGGAGGAATGAGAGGAAACTGTCATCCACATTAATACCATGAGATGAAAGAGATGACAAAGGAAATAACTAGGTTCAAACAAAGAGTTCAAATTTTGGCCACAGTTTTGAATAGTGGTACGGATGTGACCACAGTAAAGAATTTTAAAATTATTGCTCTGAATGAACAAGAGATAGAAAAGCCTGCCTCTTATGAACAGAGTGATCATGGACCCAGGAAAAGAGAGTCATATACTAAGACAAAGACTTTGGAGCACCAGGTAGACAGACACTTAAGATGCCTACTTGAGGGGTGAGCTTCGAAAGCCTCTGTGAAGCTATTCTTGTATTTTCTAAAGTTTCGTGCATTAAGGAGGAGTGTGGTTTTTGCTAACTGCTGAAGTTTTCTAAACATTATTCAGACAGGTGACAAAAGGAGGGAGCCTGTTGCTATTCTATAAATGGACTTCTTAAAAGAATGGAGCCCCACTTTTTGCATTTCCAGATTTTACTGTGAGGTACTTAATTAGAAATGTGGTTTCCAAGGCCTCATCAGCTGTGATGCGAGAGCAGATCTGGGGTAGGACTCCAGGCTTTGCATTTTCAAAACCATTCCTATTCTGATAGGAAGTGTAGTAAAGTAGTATCTGCTCAGTATAGGGAGAATCAAGTTGTCTGGGTCTAACCTCAGCTTGAGGTCAGGGTCTTAAGAAAGGGGTACCTGGGAGAAGAGTGAAGAATTGATTCAGGAGTCAAAAGCTGGAGTCAAAAGTACAAGTTGACAGCTAGTCATCTAAGGAGAGCATCAGAACTTGAGAATTTTCTACTACTACTACTGCTGCTGCTACTACTACTACTACTCTCACTCTGTCTCTCTCTACCTTTTCTTTCCTTTTCTCTCTCTTGCTTTCTTCTCCTTCTTCCTTCTCCTTTTCTCTTCTGCTGCTCTCTTCTGCTTCTTCCTTCTCCTCCTGAGCATGAATCAGCCCAGTCTTTTATTTACTGAAAGTACATTGTAAGTCTAACAGTTATCAAGGTCAAGCACATTCAAAGTGTCACTGAAAAAACACACATAGTTACATTTAGCAGATTCCCATACTTACTTGGTACACTAAGATAGAACAATTTACATTGTAACAGCTTAATCATAAACTTGTTTCTATTTTTTTCCTCAGGAAACCTCTAACAAAATGGTTCATTGACAGTTTGCTAGGTGCCCTACTTGAGGTTTCAGCATATATCAAACAGAAGGGCAAAAAAGTGCTAGACATAAATTTTATATTTATAGATTTTAAGCTTTCTCTGGTTCTTCTACCTCTTTCCTATACCTATCAAAACTTCAGTCACATATTTAGCATTAACAGCATTTATTCCTCTTTTCCTTGACCATCCATTTTTCTTATATCTGGGGCTCTCTGTAAACCCTAGTCAGTTCAGGAAACACAGGCTCAGTAGTATAATTACTGTCCCTTAACTTGGTTACACCATACAGTTCCAAAAAGTTCTTTAAGGAACAATTCATTTGCAGTTTTATTTTTTCCCTAGTTGGCTCCCATTTAGTGAGGCTGACCCAGAGGCAAAAGCCCTTAGGACACTCAGAAAGGCTTCCACCTCAAGCTCATTAGGTTTAGCCTTTTTCTTCCTTATCAAGGGGCTACCAAGAAGGTAGGCTCCCATGGATGCATTGGCCTGGGTCCCATTTACAGGAACAAAGGAAGATTTAGAGAGAAAAAGAAAAGAACCACATACAAAGAACAGCAGGCCCATTTGGAGTGCAGCCATTGCCAGCTGTCTTCTATAGAGAGAATTGCACTCCAGAGGCTGGATCTGTGTCAAGCAGTCATTTGTGTAGCCATGTCATTCCCTGAACAACTGATGGCTGCTTTCTGCAAGATTCTGAGGGGAAGTGAGCACATGTAAGATCTTATGCTGTTGATGAAGCCCAATATTCTGCTGGATCTGAAATCTGTAAGAGCAACTACTCATCTTTGTTGATCTTGGATTTTCCTAGTTTTAGTCCCTAGTTAAAATTTCCTAGTTTTAGTCCCTAGTTACACATTTTTTTCCTAGTTTTGGTAATTATTCCTCAGAAAAATGATGCTTTGTTGAAGGTACCAGAAAAAAGGTTGATAAGGATTCGGAGGTTCTCTGAGGTGACACAGCTTGAGGATGTCAGGTACTGAGGATATATCGCAAATAAGTCATCAAGAAGAGAGTGAAGACCTCAACTGGAGAAGCTACCTTTCCTAAAATCAAAGAAGGGTGTGGGTGAAGCTCAGAGTATTTGATAAATGCCATTTTCACAAGACAATAGACGTTCTGTGTTGTTAGAAGAGAGAGATTCTATTTTATTTTAAGATTTAGCACTCTCTTACATTCTTAACAGGTAACATAAAAGACTAAAGTAGGGGTTATGGGAAAGCAAAATAAATTTGGCATAACTTACAGCCAGGAAAACCATAGTGATTTTTTTTTTTAATATTGTGAGATGGTCCATCATCACACCATTTGTTGGATCACTTGGACATACTACATGGTTTTTCAACACAGCTTTTCCAAAATAAAAATACTTCATTCATGTATTTTGAGACCCAAGAGATCAGTTCTAGGCATTGATGTTTTGAGCTAGCACTGTAAAGGTGTAAAGATCAGTAAAGGTGCAATAAAAGACAAGCTTAGGAAACAGGTGTGCCTCTAAACACAGAAAACCAGGATACACATGTAAAGTCTGCTGTATATTATATCCACTTGGATATTCCTGTGTTTGCTACGAATGACTTCAATTTCAATGCCAGAAATCAAAAACTGAAAAACAGGTAATTGCCCAATTATATCTTATCTCGGAGGTCAAATGCTTCCTTTTTGTGTGTTATCAAAGGATAAGATTTTCCTTTCTCAGATTGTTGAAGAATGTGGGCATTAGCAAAGGCATGGCAGAAACAGCTAGTGGCCAGTAAAAGTGTGTCATCTTAGATTTATACTTACCTGTGGCCACTTGACTGAGTCCCATCCAATGAAAGGAAGAGGAAATAATACGTCCTACCACCAACATTAGTCCATAACAATCTACCACACATTGTCTACAGTAAACATTTCTTTTGATGCCATCCAGGAACATGGTGCAGAAGGCGTTGTCAGAAATATCTGTCGAAGATAGAAGCTCTCTTCCACCCTATCCCCAGGAGATGAACAACAGTGAGAAAGGCACTGAGACCAGGTGTTCATCTGATTGATGTCTGTGTGAGAAAGGAAACCTCCATCAAGCAATGATATGTGGGAACACTGTTAAAGTAGCTAGACAACATTGACTGATTTAAACCAAATCCTAGGTTAGAATGACTTGTGGAAGGACTTCTGAAACTTGTTACAATAGAAAATATCAAAGAAATAATATGAACTTTGCTTTGGCCTCATGTTCCTTCCATAAAAAGTAGTTCTCCTGAGCCTGTTCATTTTCCAGAAGGAACATGCTTACATGTAAAACTATCTTGCAATGAGCAAATGAGATTTCTTCTTAATTTATTTCTATTAAAATTATTAAAGGTTATAAACTTGCAGTAAAATTTTAATTTCAGAGAAATTTTCATTATGCTTCTACATAATATTTCTTTAAATTAAAGTTCTGGTTAACCATAGTTTTTCAAACTATCAGTCATTTGAGAGGCCTATTTAGTGTCCATATTTGAAGGAGTTTTTATATATTCTATGGACTCATAGAATGAGGACTGTCTCAAAAGTGCCAACAGCCTGAGAAAGGGAAACCCTAAGTGAGGGAAGTGTTGCTAATAAGTGGAAAGTTTAGTTTTGATTGAATATGCACATTTATGGTCACAGTTTTGGGTTTCAAGCAGCATTGCCAAGATTAAAGTTTATAATTAAATCCCCATTTTACAAAGATGTCAGTTAGTTTATTCAGTGGTTTTATGATTTAATTACTGACTAAGACAACTTACTCTAAGCATTAATAGTTTTAATAGTAAAGTATAGCTTTGGTTACTAACTTGATGTTCCAGAGGGACTGCTCTCTTGTGAAAGGGCAATTCACTGTGAGACTTCCCAATGTTCAAACCTGTTCTCACTTCATTAAGGGCATTGGATGACTCAGTCAAGTGGTTTCTATGCAGCTATGTTAGAGAAGCTGCTGCCTTGCCTCTCCTTCCTCAAAAATACATATACTCCATTCCCTATAAATACGCTTATGCAAGCTTAAGCCAAGACTGTTCAAAAAGAATCTATAAAGGTATAGTAGTTCAAATGATCACAGTGTCTGCATCTGTTAATAGTCCCATGAAAGAACAAAAGTAAACTAATAAGAATGATACAGGCAGGTCCTGAAACACATGCATAAAACATTTTTACACAGAGCTCTGGCCTTGTGTGTCCACTCAACTGCGTGAGGAAGACAAGTAAAAATATGTGTCCCAGAAAGATGGTGTCTTTTGCTACTGTAATGGAGAGCAAAATAAAGAACAGCAATTGGCCTAACTAATAATAAGTTATGATAGCAAACATGAGAGTTATAGAATCTTCCAATATATTTAATAATTAATATATTCTACAAGCTAAGTATTATAGAACCACAAAATTCATGGATAGAACCTAAATTATGCCTACACATATTTTATAAAACTCTAAAAACAAACTTCTGCTAGGTCTATAATTGTTAGTTGAGTACCACTTGTACACACACACAGTGAGAGAGAGAAGAGAGAGAGAGAGAGAGTGTGTGTATGTGTGTGTGTCGTGAGTCACTTAATAATGGTGATGTGGTCTGAGAAATGAGCAGTTAAGTGATTTTGTCTTTGAGCAGACTTTATAGAGCACACTTACACAGATCTAGACTGTATGGCTTATTGTAAACTCAGTCTATGTTTATATCTTATGGGGAAGCTCTTGTATATAATCTGTTGTTGGTAAAAGCACTGTTATTTTTATACAACTCCTAGCTGTGCTTTATGATTTTGTGGAGTAAGGAAGGAAAAAAAAGAGGGAAAGCTAGAAATAGAAAACAGATACACTACCTCATGGATTAGACTAGAAGAGGAGATTAGATAATACAAAACTCAGAAGCAAGATTTATTAAAGAAGCAATAATACCGTATATGATTACTATCAAAACATAACTACTTGGTACCAGAGGAAAAGTGCTGATATGTGATATAAAATCTGAACACAGTAAACTCAAGCTCAGCTTTGTAGTAGTAAAGTGACACTAATGAGTTCACTTCACTTTCCTAGGCCTCGCCAAGGGATGGATACCTCCCACTTCTAAATTTAAGGTTTTAATTTTAAATATAAGCAAAGCAGGCAGAGAATGGTTGTATTTCAGACAAGATTTGGTATAAGTAGGACTCAAAATAGGCTTTCACGAAAGAGTTGGTTCTAAAAATAAACAAAAAGGAGTCATCCAAACACAGAAGTGTGACCATGAGGTAAACCTGGTATGTTGAATGGAGTGGCACATCCATAGAAGTGTGAGAATTAACAGAGGCTCTATGGTAGAGGCAGGAGTCACATCAGAGATGTTCTGGGAGTCACGATGAGAATGATAACAAATGTGCTTATGAACCAAAGGGGTTGACATAGTTAGAGGACTGCAGAAAGGATTGAGTGCAAGGAAGGACTTATTCGTATAAACAGAACCAAATAATCTAAAGAATAAAATGGTACCTTCATGGATCAGATCTACTATTGTAAAGAGTGATTATCAAGTATTAAGCTATGCCTAGTTAAGGCAAAAAAAAGAAAAAAAGGAAACTAATGGCTAATTTTTAATTTGTCCATTGTATGAGTAAAGACTAGATCTTTGCTAGGCAATGGTGGTGCAAACCTTGAATCCCAGTACTTGTGAGGTAGAAGCAGGCAGATCTCTGAGTTTGAGGCCAGCCTTGTCTACAGAGTGAGTTCTAGGACAGCCAGAGTTACAACAGGAAAAAAAAAAAAGACTCATATTGGGCATGATACAGGCCACTTATAATCTCATCACTTAGGTGCCTGAGGCACAAAGATTGCCTTGAGTCTAGGCTCAAAAGGTCAAAGCAAATCAAGAAAAAGCAGACCATTGTATTCAGTTAAATCTCTTACTTGTGTCTCTACACACAAAGCAACCATGATTTTCAATATCATGACCAAACAATAAAATTGGCCACTTGTGCTTTCTAAATATTTTCAATGAATATAATTCATGTAACAAACAAGTGAAGTTACAGAGTGTTTGGCACAGACAACAATGGAAGTACTCTTACATACAATGCAGTGTTCTAGCTGTATCTTCGTAGGTAAGACAGCTTTTACACTGATAACCTGCTGCTATTAGGTTCAAGCATGAAAGTAGTGCTTTGAGTGTTTCATGGAAAGGCAAGGAGAGTTCTTTTTTCCATAGATCTTAACCAAATTTTGTCCTATTCAGAGATAGTTTACTGAAAAATTCCATGTTCAGGTACACTGTGTGAAAATAACAAGAAGTATACAAGAGAAAAACAAGTCTGCCTCAGACAAGCTAAGAGGATTTTTAATACCTTCCTCTATGTGAAAAATTGCTGAAGCTGAATTTGTTTGGGAGTGATTGTTTTCTGTAGATAGGAAGCTACAGAGCACTTAGGTATTCACTGTGTGAATTGTTTCTGAACAAAAGCAATGAAAGCTTCGGGAAGTTAAAGAAGGAGTTTTCATAATCACAGTGAAGCAATTGCAGAATTGTTCACAAATCTGATGCACAGACCTGTCAACTGTAAAATGATGGAATAATAGAACTCTGAGATCTGAATGGGAAATACTACATCTAAAAATCTGTTTAATGGAGAGTGACAAACTAGAGCATTAGAAATGAATATTGAATGCATTGTATATTCAAAATACTTCTGTCTAAAAAAAAACCTATGATAAATAGTTTGTGTATGTCTTACATATTAATCATTCTTAAAAACCCTTATCATTGCACTAAGTAAAATAATTTAATTACACTCACTGCAACATAATATGATCATAAATTATAATGTGTCATTATCCAGAATCATTTAATGTTTTGATAAACAACAACAGCACTGTGACTTTTTTTATTAACTTACTAATCAACCTCTTTCAGTTTTATTGAGGCCTAACTATCAATCAATATGTTGCATATATTCAGAACACAGTATGATGAGTGTGATCTGTGTTGTACCCATGAAACTATCACTCCAAAGAATATGGAACATGAGAGGGATCACTAAACACAACAGAGATGATCATCACTTTGCCCTATGAAATTACTGACATAGAAACATTAATTAATAACCATTACTCACTTAGTCATCCTAAGAAATGAATTAGGTAGGTGTTACATTTATCTTTCTTTAAGAAAACAATGGTAAAGTCAGTTAAATAAACTGTTCAAGGTCATTCAACTAGTTAATGTCAACCTGAGTTTGAACCTACACATTCTAGAATATAAATTATTCATGTGAATATATTGCTCTCTATGTATAATGATAGAAGTGTAAGATGGAGATAGAATTTCTTTTATGGAAATTAATCACATTTAAAGATTACATGTTAAATTAAAATAGTAAATTTTTTTAAACCTGGATTTAATAAAATATATAAGCAGAGGTAAAAAAAAAAAAGACAAGGAATTGTTGAACTTTAAATAAATCCTCCTTCATCGCTACAAATATTATTTCAACAAGATCCCTATAAGTATAAAAAATAAATTTTTCTAAGCAGTAATAGAGTAAAGGGAAGTTGTGACCCTAAGTTGGTTTGTTTAGTGTCCCTTAAGATTTAGAGGCAAAATAGTATTACTTGAATCCAGAAGCCTCTTCTGACATTGTCTGGGCAGACTGCCACCTCTGACACATTTTTTTCCCCGCTGTCTGGAGGTGGATCTAACTATGAGAGAAAGGAACAGCGTATAGCTAGAAATCAACACTTGGAACATTTTTTAAACCACTGGGATTTTTTTTAATCCAAAGGAATAAGGCAATCTGGCCATGTTATACTACACACTTCTGCATATTGTGTAGAACAATGCTCTGCAGACTGCTCCTTGTCCTAAGATACTCCATTTGAAAAACAGCTTTTCACTCCATTTTCAAGATGGAGGATGGTTGTCACCATGGTGGACACTAACCAGTACCATTTATTCAGCACCAGTACCATTATTTATTCTGTGCTAATGCAGCACAGATTTTCAATGACTTATTCCCGGAAGGTACCTCCCTATGAATTTATTGAGATGAATTTGGACTATTGGGGCATATGAGCATATTAAAACCATATCAAGTAAATCAAGGCCAACAACCTATTGTAAAATCATGTAGGACGAAGAAAATCATGTAGTTTTTTTTAAGTGAAGCACATAAAAAGGTGGACACCAAAGAAGTCAGTGATGATGGCCCCTAACAACCTGTCATATCTGTACCTAATCCCCACCTTTCACCTCTGTAGCTGTGCTCAACTTTTCTCTCAAATCTGTGGCTATTTCCACCTCTGTATCCTTTCTCCTACCCCTGTCATTTTCCCATTCCCAAATACATGGCCTCCTCTTTTCATTTCTTTCTTTTTCTTTCTTTCTTTCTTTCTTTCTTTCTTTCTTTCTTTCTTTCTTTCTTTTCTTTCTTTCTTTCTTTCTTTCTTTCTTTCTTTCTTCCTTTCTTCCTTTCTTCCTTTCTTCCTTTCTTCCTTCCTTCCTTCCTTCCTTCCTTCCTTCCTTCCTTCCTTTCTTTCTTTCTTTCTTTCTTTCTTTCTTTCTTTCTTTCTTTCTTTCTTTCTTTCTTTTGTTGTTGTTGTTGTTGTTATTTGGTTTGGTTTGGTTTGGTTTGGTTTGGTTTGGTTTGGTTTGGTTTGGTTTGGTTTGGTTTTTCCAGACAGGGTTTCTCTGTTGTAACATTGGCTGTCCTGGAACTCACTCTGTACACAAGGCTGGCCTCAAACTCACAGAGATCTGTCTGCCTCTGCCTCCTGATTGCTGGGATTAAAGGAATCCTTCTCTTTAATCATTGTTGTCAAAGATCTTTTTGAAGTAGGAAAAGACCAATACAGAAAGCCATAGGAAGTCAAAATGCAGAGAACAATTTACAGTAGAGATTCTAGCCCCAACTGATATATCTACAGCACAACTCCTGCACCTAAGGCTAAGAGAAATGCTGAAGAGGGGGAAGAATGATTATAAGAGTCAGAGGATTCTTGTATCAGTTTTCTCCAAGATTGAAATACCTAATCCTGCAGAGAAGCTCCTTGTGCAGGAGGGCAAACAACCCACAATAGCATCAGGATCCTGAGACTGACTAGGACCCATCCTGCCAGAGTAAACAAGCCAAACTGCAAAGAAGGCTCTGAAACCAGATCAGCTGCCTGGAAGAAGCAGAAACCAGCCTAATTGCTTGGAAAAAATTTAGGCCAACTGAATTACTTGGAAGGGACACTCTCCAACCCTTTTGATTTCCTGAAGACTATGCAGTGTGCTTTGGGTTCTCAGCTTTTATGAGCTGTCACCTGTGCTTGGGTATGTTTTGGTGATGTAGCTGTTTGAGTCATTTCTATTCCTATAAGTAATCTCTCACCCATATTCCTGTAAATAACTCCAATAAGATTCATTGGTTCATCAAGTTGGACTTTGGTGGTGTTTGTACTTTGTCTGGAGTGAGTACTGTGTGTTGTATCTCCCTAGGGAAATTTCTTGTCACACAACAGGATTGGGAGCCTTTTGTAAGATTGTATTTTCTAACTATGAGAGAGAATCTATACTACAAAATCTCAATAACGTGGATGCCTAAGCAATAACTGGAACAACTCTACTAACAGATAATATCTAAAAGGAGGTGGGCAAATTTATTTCTTTTTTGAGAATTACATATATGACATATACATTTATGACACACATGTATACATAAATATAGAGACTGCTTAGTGTAACAGTGCTGACCATCTGGGACTGTACAAGAAGAATCGTATGCTTTCTGTCTCTGCAGCCATTAAATACTTAAAGCATTTCATCGTGGTGTGGGAACTTGTGAGATTTCCCACGTCCATATTGACTTGTCAGCTTATATTATCAATGTGAAGGCATTGTTTAGGTAGCCATATTGCTGAGATTTCATGGTTGTAGTTTCCATGGAGTATATGAAAGACATTATGTCACAACAATCTTCCTGGTCCTCTAGATTTTACAATATTTCTGGCCCTTCTGCATATTCCCTGAGCCTTAGGGGTAGGGTTTTTTGAAGATGTATCCATTCTGTCTTACCAATTTGTCAATACAAAGATTCTTGCATCTTTATCAGGTTCCCATCTTTGACTTCTGAAGCATCTTCTCAAGATATGTGTTGTGTACTTAGTGGTCTGAGAGTTTTATTGTTACTAAGATTGTAATATAAGAACATATATTTTCCTTGGCCAAAAATGTCAAAAACAACAGGAATATCTGACAAATTACTGTCATTTAAACCACCACATCTTATAATTGCATTGTTATTTAATCAATTCCAACATTGTGGAAGACGCAAATATATTCGTCTGTTTCTGACTTACTACACTTACAACATGATGTCTTTTGCTGTCACTATCTTGGGGAATGTTTCTAGTACCTTTATACTTCAGCACCATAAGCTGACATGGAAATGCTACTTAACATCTTATAAAGCACAGAACAGACAACCTCACATAGCAAGGAGTCAAATGCCATTTCCACAGAACCAGCCTAATAGATTAGGAGCAAAAAGTGAGCTGAGGCCATGAGCAGGATTAAAAAGAACAGGAACATGGAAGGCAGAGTCAATAACAGGAATGTCCAAAAATAAAACGTGGTTTAGCTGGTTGTTATTGTTGTTATTGCTATTCGTAGTGGTGGTGGTGGTGCTCTGCTGCTGCTGCTGGTGGTGGTGGTACATTTTGCAGGACTGCAAAAAACTTTTGAGAAGGTGGCATAGGCTCTTAAAAGAGAACCAACTCACAAAACTATCTTGGCCTTTGACTGACGTACGAGTTCTCTAATGCCAGACTGGGACCCACTTACTGTCTGGTCCCTACTCAACTAATGAATCTGAAATAAATGTCTTCTGCTATACATAAAACAGATCTTGTTTTTTCTGTTTGTTTTCTGCATATTGAAGATATGACCAGTAGTTCTGATGAGTTCCATTATAATCTTATACTCTTCATAATTAAATTCAAGTAATAATAGAAGATTCCATCCAAATCATCCACTAATTTCACCGAAATGCTTTCAAGTTATTTTCGCACATCGTTATTCTCTTTTACACTGTAAGATTAAGTATTATATCATTCTGACACTCAAATATACTGTGTAAGCATTAAGTCTGTGTAAGAAAGGAAGACTAATTCTCCTTTATTTCATTTAGAACAGAAAGCTGTTCAGGAAGCCATATTCTGTATATAGATAGAGACATTCAGGAAAAAGCTTCCTGGTCAGTACCAGCTTGATATTTTGTGATTGATGTATTGTCTCTGGTAAAGTAATCTTACTATCAAGTTCTGATGTGCAACCAAAAGCAACAGCAATTGTCTGTATTGTTTATGGGATCTCTGGTAACCCCCTGATCAACATCTCTTGGGAGATATCCTATACCTGGCACATGACTTTTTATTTGAAAATCAATATTTTCTGGAAAGAGAATGAGATCCTATGTACAGTAACACCACTTAAACTCTTTTGATGTGGGATGTACTTAGAAAGTTCATAAAATACTTTTCCATGTGGCTTTTCAAACATCTTTGGGATCAGTTACCCCTCTCCTAGGCCTAACCTCTGTCTTCCTCTCCCCACTTGTAACCTTCCCCATTATTGTCCCTTCATCTTTTATATCACCTATCTATCTTAGTTCTACTATCCTTAACATCTTTTCTCCCTCATATCCAGATAGTCCCTTTCTAATATCCAGATTTCTGTTTACTCCAGTTTAACCACATAAATCTAAAAGTTCAAAGTTAGGATGCACATAGGAGGGAAGATATTTGGAACATTTCTTTGAGGGTCTGGATTACCTCTCTCAATATGATTTCTTTCAGTTCCTTCTATTTACCTACAAATTTCATTATGTCATCTTTCTTTATACCTGGAAAAGCTTCCATTGTCTATTCATACCATGTCATCATAATATATATGTTATATATTTCATTATATATTCAACAGACCTTGGTGAGTTTCTAAAGTGTCTCCATAGTTATTGTGAATGGAACAACGTTAGAAATGTGTGAGTATCTCTACAAAAAGATACAAAGTCCTTTGTGTATATGGTCAGGAGTGATAAAGCTTGTCTTTACAGTAGATCTATTTCTTGTTTTGAGGAATCTCCGTGCTGATTTCCACAGAAACTGCATCGGTTTTCATTCTCATCAATAGTTTAAAAGGTTTTTTCCTTTCCCACAACCTTGCTAGCAATTGCTGTGCCATCTTTTTTTTTTCTGCTTGATCATAGACATTCTGACTGAGGATAAGATGAAATTTTAGTCTTTTTTTACATGCATTTTCTTGATTGCTAAAGACCTTGAAAACTTGCTAAAATGTTTCTTAGTTCCTACACATTTACTTTTTTTTTTTTTTAAGAGAGCTCTGTTCAGTTCCACAGACCATTTTTTATTGTATTGTTTTCTTCGAGTGTTTCACTTCTCTTTCTTCTATTCTTTTCTTTCCTTTCTCTTTTCTTTTCCTTCCTTTCCTTTTCTTTTCTTTTTGGTTTCTGTGAATTCCAGACAATGATCTGTCAAATGAATGCTTAGCACAGCTTCCCCACCCCTCCCATATTTTGTCATCTGTTCTTCAATGATGGTTTCATATGCTGTACAGACTCTTGTTATTTTGATGGAGTCCTACTTGCCAATTGTTGGCCATATTTTCTGAGCTTCAGAAAGATCTATTCAGAGATTACTTAGCTGTGTCTATTAGTTGAAATATACACCCAATTTTTCTTCTAGCAGATCAAGGTATCAGCTCCTATTTAAGGTACTTGGACTTGGTGGATAATGGATTTGGATTTGAGTGGGTAATCAATTTTCCCAACTATTTGTTGAAGATGCTGTCTTATCATACTTAGTGCACATAATCTTGTGAGGTATATATTTAGTGTTGTCAATATATGTATGGGTACAGGACCATCTGCTGGAAGAGGTCAGTCTCTCTAGACATTTATCATTAAGAAGACTTGAATCTTCTTCTCCCAAAAGCCATCAGTTCTGATAGCTCCTCAGCCAGGACTAGGAATTCCTATCTCCTCCTCATTCCATGTTGGGAATCTCATCTGGCATGGCTTTGTATAGGTCTTTGGTACGCAGTCACATCTGCTCTCAGTTTATATATTCAACTGCCCTGTTGTGTCCAGAAACTATATAAAGCATAATATAGCAGTGTAGCTATCTACTCATGGTCTGTCTTTTACAGTGTTTCCAACCTGTAGAGGAATAGCCCCATGTAAAATCTAAGGTCTACATTCCAGGGACTACATTCATAGCCCTGTGTGGTCTGGATGGAACATAGACGCACCTTTAGTCTCAATTTCAGAAAACAGTGGCGGTCCATGCTTTAATCCCCACCCCTCTCCCCCCAAAAAAATGGAAGCAGACACAAGAAGCAAAACTCAAAAGGAGTCAGTGTCACACAGGAAGTAAAGTCTGCAATGAGTCAGCATGAATGGCAGACAAAGTGACTAATCAGAGGAAGAGATAGCAGAGTAAGGACAATCCAACTCTCACAAGAAAAGGCACGCTCTCAGCTCAGTTAAAGAGAGTTACATAGGAGTTACAGTCAGTCAGTTGAGTCAGAAGAAGCAGTTAAAAAGAAGGCTCAAGACTCAAATGAGGAGCATTTAGCAGAGCAAGTCAAAGAGTCAATTGCAGAGGAGTTACAGAAGCTGAAACTGGAGTGAGTTACAAAGCAGTTAGTTGAAGCAGTCAGTTACAGAGGCAGGATGGAGCAGTGCAAGTTCAGGGACAGACACAGAGACACAGCAGACCTCAGAAGAAGAAGCCTAGAACAAACAGTGAGCTGAACTACAAGAGTAAGAATACAGAAGGACCTCGTCAGAGTGGTTCAGGCAGCAGTATGTCTTAGAAGGCTAAGGCTGAAGCCTTCAAGGGCCAGCTAGCAGTTTAAATGTTCTAGATTGTACAAAGGCTGGAGTCTTCCAGTTCAAGGATTAAGACTAGATTGTAAAGAGGATGAAGCCCTCTAGAGCTCCAGGCTAGAACCAGTGATTTAATTAAACAAAAGAACAAATGTTTCTGCCCCAAACTAACATCTACATCTGGTGAATCTACATGGATATCTATGTCTTATCTATCTCTATCTGGCATCTTCTCTTCTGTCATGATCCCTGAGCCTTTGAGGATGGGTGTGTGATACAAATGTCCCATTTAGAGCAGACCATTCAGCAGTGTGTTACTTTGTGCACATTGCCCAGTTGCAAGTCTCTGTGTTAATTGCCAAGTACTGCAAGAAGCTTCTCTGATGAACACTGAGAGAAACACTAATGTATGGGTATAATGAGTCTTTAGGAGTTAGCTTAATACTATATTCTTTCTTAAGAAAATTGTTGAGTACAAAAACAATTTCAATTCGGCTGTACATTCTAATTATCCAGATTAAAAATAAAAATATTACCCTTCTTGGGACTGTGAATATAGTCATATGCCCAGTAATAATATTTTAGTCAACAAAATCTAGCCTATACACATTTGATCCTAGCATATTCTATTGCCCAGTGATATCTTAGTTCCCATTACTTTTGTGCCACTATTGCACCAATAAATCTTGAAGGCAAGTTACTATTGTAAGTCACAGGGTCCATAGCCGCCCATCCACCTCCTTATGCTTCTCCCTTTCCCAACTTACTGCCTCTTCTCTCTGGCACTTCTACTCTGCCTTAAATACACAGAGAAAAAATTCATTAAAAATCACATGTTCAACTGGGTGGTGATGGTACATGCCTATAATCCTAGCACTCCGGAGGCAAAGCCAGGCTGATCTCTGTGAGTCTATAGAGTGAGCCTGGTCTATAAAGTAAGTTCCAGGACAGCCAGAGTTACAACAGAGAGACTCTGTCTTGGAAAACCAAGAAAAGCAAATTATGATTTCAGCTTTCATATTCTTCATCTCTTACCTACTTTGGAATACCTCAAAAGTGTGATTTCAACATGTACAAACTTTTTCTTCTTGCTGTGTTTATACTCCCTATTTATTTTCTGAATAAAATAGAAAATTCAGAGGTTTATTTTTGTAACATTAGATTCTGTCTACTGTGTGATAAAGGTGCCTTAATAAGGTGATTTTACAGGTGAGGAGATGGCACCTCACAGGCCATGTTGAATAATGACTTTTGATGATTAATACAGGATTCACACTGCTGGAACCTAGCCACTTAGCTACTCCACTGACTATTCCATGACTACTAGGAACTGTTAGTGTTCTATAAAATTAAGAACAAATAGAGGTGTTATTAAAGCAAATAAGATAAAGTAGATAAAGCTAAGATAGAAAAAAATATTCTTTTCACATTATTGATATCTATTAAATAATAATAATAGAATATTCACTTTCATATATCCGTCTTTATACATCTACTTTCATATATCCACAGAGTGCCAGTGGAAGCCACCTGACCACCTGCTCTCTTCTTAGTCATATTTATGTTTAACTTGATAAACATATATGAGTTGTATTTCCCATTAACTATTTAAACTAATATGTAGATATATGAGCATATTATGAGAGTAAAAATCCACTATTGTATTGTATTTTAGGCCCACTCCATGAGATGGAACCATGCCTGACACTGCAAAAATAGTTAAGAACCTGAGAATAATTTACCCATGGATCTCATGGGTAAATCTACGACTCTTATTCTTCTTAGGGAGTATAGCAATAAAATTACTCCTAATGACATATTGTCATACCTATAAATTAGTATGTCACTCAAGTCTCACGAGAGAAGCTTCTTCTTGGTAGATGATAATTATCAGAGATACCCACAATTGGGCAATGGACAATTGAAGAATGAGAGCACTCATTGCTAAGTGAGATGTCAGAAGGTCCTTAGGTTTGGTGAGAAAGCATTTTACAAATTGACTCATCTCACCAGTACCAAGCGAGGTTCTTGTACCTCTACTCAACATGTTCATAGAGCAAAAAGGATGAAGATTATAAACACCTATTTTTTAAAATAAAGTAGATCCACACGGTCATATAAGAAGAATGTACAGAATGTCTTTGAAGGAAACAGAAGGAAAGTTAATTTTATCATTCAAGCACTTTTATATTATTTTCTATTTGTACTGTGTATCACTGAGCAAGTGATTAATGCTTGATTTTTCTCTTTGGATTAGATTCCTAGAAGCTTCATATATAAGACTAGTAACTGAGACAAAAATAATAGTTTTAAACCTTTTTTAAGATTGCTTTGATATCCTTTGAGTATACAACCTTCATTAGTTTGTTTTGTTTTTTTTAAAACCTTTATCCATTTGTGCTATGCCACAAAAAAGATCACGGAAATATAGAATCACTTTATAGAGCTGTAATACAGTTTAAAATATCATGGGAAACATTGGGACAAATTAAAAATAACCAGATAACTCTAAGTAATACTTTTTTTTTCTTTTGAGAAAGGAATTATAACTAAACCCATTAGTCTGGTGATGTTTAGCATTCCTGTTCGGTCATTGCACTCAAGACAAAATTTGTGCCCATCCCTAAGTTAAGACTGTACTCAAATCATTTTCTTGTATCTTTCATAATACTCTCTGTTCTATATGTTGAACATTTATTATTCATTGTTTTTTTTCAAAAACTGAACATGTATGTAAAAAAAATGAATAGTACCATTACAGCAATACCATGCCAGCAGATGTGCCACTCAGATTGCCACCCCTGGAATGAAGGTTGGAGGCGACATCCAAGAACAGTAAGAGCAAAGCTGCCATCAAGAAAATGTACCACTTCTCTCTAAACATGTGATTAAAACACACATAATTATGGATTCCCGTGCAATAACTGAAAATAGTGGACCTCTGTTGGAAGAGAAGGCACAATAATCAGTATGTCTCATTTCTGGTTTTGCTCCAACATGAGGATACAAGCTTTCCTTGTCAGACTGATGTTTTCCACAAGCTTCATTCAGGAGAGAACTTGGGGTGATCAGTAGAGGGTATGGGAGAATCAATACTATGCTGGGTGGTGAAATAAAAACATGAACAAGCTGAATATATATATATATATCATTTATATTATATTATATTATATTATATTATATTATATTATATTTCATATATATTTCCAGCTCCATTGAACTAATAGAATAATTATTTCAGGTATAGTATATCAATTTTCCCAGTACCATGTTTTCCACACAGATGATTCTGAAGAAAAAAATTAATTGAATTTACTATTATATATATTATATAACTATGCTGAAATTTTCATTAAACATGCTTGGCAGAGCAGGATAATAGAAAGTACTTCATTAAGTATTTCTGCAGTGCATATAGCACAGAAATATATTCTTTAAGAGAGATAGTAAAACTATCACATAATTTCTTCTTGGTAGAAACCAATTACATTCTTATTTTCTTGAATTCTTGCTGCATAAAGTTTAATTGGATTAGAGTATTGTATACTGAGAATATGATTTTGGACTTCAGCCAATATAGTCCCATAAATCAGAGTGTCTTTCAGAGTCCATAAAATTTCTCCACTTAAATTATTTCAACGTATTGGCGCAAACATTATGCTTGTTCTTCATTGCAGCTGTTGAATGTTTTCCTTGTTTATCTCTCTTTTCCCTCTCCTTATACTCTTCCTCAATGCATCCTCTGTTTAAGCCAGGTAGAACGTATAGGAGTTTTGCTTAATTTAATTAATGCAAAGGAAACGGCTATCCTAACAAGAGAAGCAAAGTAAATAGTCTCAGAATTCCATCTGCCAATGAATGAGACTTTTATTGCCATAGGTAGATAGGAGCTAAGAATAGTAATAGAAGAAAGGAACCAGACACATAAATTGAAATAAATGTAAAATTAATGAATTATTTGAAGAAAATTATTTCAACATTTTATTTATAACTATGATTTAGTTGTATTTATATTCTGAAAGGCAGATTTAAAAGTATGACAGAAAGTAAAATTTATAGAATTTTAAAGGTGTAAGTACCCTGAGAAGTAGAATATATGCAAACAAACAGAACATATCATCACATTTATTTTTTTATTTTTTTATTTTTTAATTTATTTATTTGTTTATTTTTCATTAGACCATCTATTTTAAATGGTCTAATACATTAATGACAACTTAGGAAGTATTATATGGTGTTTCAACTTTGAATAAAAGATTTCATTCTTCAGAACCGGACATAAAGAATATGTAAGAAATCTCATTAGGCATAGTGGTGTACTCTTATAATCCTGTGTTGGAAAATGCTGAGGCAGGAGAATCTCGTTTGAGACCAGCCTGGAACACAAAGAGAGTTGTTATCAGAAAACAAATGAAAAACAGAAAGTGAAAAAAAAAATTACAAAAATCATGAATCTTAGATTTTAGCTGCTAGCTAAAAAATCCAGCTGGTCCAAACTCACTAGCTTATGAAGTTTCTTTAAATATTTTAAAACCTGAAAAATTGTGGACATAGTAGTACACACCAGAAATCCCACCAGCACTAGGAAGGGAGTCAGAACTTGAAGAGTATCCTCAGGTACACAACAAGTGTGAGGCCAACCTGGCCTACAAACCACCCTGTCTCAAAAGAAAAAGATATATTACTTACATTATAGTCAAAATAAAATTTAAAAATTCAGTTACTCAGTAAATCTGAAATTTATATAAGAAGAGACATGATCAGGGATTTAAAATGTAATCACCAAATTACCTTAAACACTGATTGGCTGTGCTGTGAATTCGGTATGGTAATGTACCAAGGACAGAGATTTCTGAAGAACAGAGATTATCTTGGATTATATAACATTCCATCATATTTTAAGCCTTGCTCAGATGAATCAGGTGACATATGTTAAACATTTCCAAATGGTGTGTTGATAAGCTATACTATAATGTCTCAACAACAGGTCCACCTAATTGTGAGCTGAGCAAGGAGGATACCAACAAATATGTCAAACTGCATCAGGAAAAGCCCATGAGGCCTCAACCCTACATAAAGAACTAAGGTAATTGAAGTAAGCATAGTGGGTGGACCCTTCCTTTTAAGCTCAAATTTAATTTTTAGTAATACATTGAGGGAAAATTTTGGAACATTTCTGCCTTTAGGCCTGCCTATCGTCACATTTTTCAGGAGGAAAGGTGGGCTGAAACCTGGTTCCAGCTAAATCCTTTTCAGTGCAATTCAGTGAAGGATGAAAAGTGACAATTCTTATCAAGTTACTGTTTTGTTCCTTCTCTTGCCAGACTCCAGGGCAATCATATTAAAATGAAAAAAGCCATAACTTAACTGTGGCCCTTCCATTTAATTTTTCATACAAATTTATGGTTGGGTTGTGATTTAACTGAGAGCAAGAGAGGTGATCCTCCTCAACCAAATAACAGCACACCAACTAGTTGTCCAATGCCAAACAATCATCCCTGAAAATACACATGTAAGTAACATTACATGCCTTCAACAGGTTATGTTTAGGAATATATAAGTAGACACAATACATATATGCATGCAATAACAATTGATGAAAAGAGAGGCCATGAATTTGAAGCAGATAGTGAGAGGTATATGGGAGAGTTTGGAGGAAAGAAAGGAAAGGGAGAAATGTAATTAAAGTACAATCTCAAAAATAAAAAGAACAAGAAAACTATAAGACAGTTCAAAAAATATATAATATGAAGTTACATTCAAATTGTTTCTCTGGGTTTAAAAATATCAAATTTATGTAAATAGTTTCTAACGCTCTCAGATATCTTTCATCTAAATTTGCCAACTGTCAACCATTTCTTCAAGCATTCACATAGACATAGGTAATATAAATATAGATATAACACATGTAGATTTAGCTTTCTATCATTTTCCAGAAAAAAAATCAATAATAAATAGCAAGCATGGTGATATTTTATCCCTAATTAAATAACATAAAACCATACATATTGTCTCTTATAATAAGGACATTTTCCTACAAAACCATAGTAACATCATGGTGCACTTGAAGTCTAAAATCATTGTAATAAAAGCCATCCTTCTAATGATTAAGAAATCATCCCAAATATTTCAACAATGTGTTTTTGTCTTTCAATAATCATTAAATAAAAATTAAATGGTCTATGTATTCTCTTGTCCTGTTAGCTTCTTTCACCAAGAATTGTTCAGAACTTATGAACATTTTTACATCAGAGGCCGGATGTATTATCGAAGGTCTAGTAGCTTTATCTAAATATTTTTGACTATTATATTCAAATTATATAACTATGCTAATCATCTTGTTTTCAGATGATGTTGTGTGGGTACTATTATGTCATATATTTAAGTCTGTCATATTACTGGTGAAGCTACTCTTATTTACATGAAGAAGTTGATATACCTTGAGTTTCTGCACATTGAAGTTCTTTCAACTTTTCTAATTGCCATGTAATCTGTGGTAATAGATGTGACCAGTTTAACTCTAAACTCCTAAGAAACTTTCTTTTCTTAATACATGATTTTATTATACACTGATGACCTTCTTCTAAATAAGCTAATACATTAGTGTATAAAACTGGTGATTTTTTTTTGTTTCCATAATTACCATTCCACTCATTTGATGATAATTATTCTGCAATCCATCATTTTAATCATTTTATTGATTTTCAAGCTACCTGGAAATTTTAAGGAGAGGGCAATAGGTTGGCTTTTTTGTAACTTTAGGGTGATCCCATTACTCTCTGAGCTCTTTAATAGTTTCTGCCACAGAGATGTCTTTCAGTTTCAACTTTTGGGTTTGTCTCCAACCTGAAAACCACTGAGATTTACAAGCTCTTCTTGAAGGTGCTAGTATTTTTAGCTAGAAAGGTCTTGTGACTCAGGCTACTCAGGTTTTATTTGGGTTACATTTTGCTTTTGTGTCCTTCCATGGATAAAGCTAATGGGAAATAGACTCATATTCTGAAGTCCTACGACACTCAGCCTCTTAAGGGTTCTAAGTGATTTAACAGCATGTTATTTTTAATTTTTTTGTGTTCATTTGTGTGAGTTCACATGTACACATACGTTACAATGCATGTTTGAAAGTCTGAGGATAAGTTGTGGGAGCCAGTAAGATAAAAATGATCCCTGATGACATGGGAGTGCTTCGAATGAGGCTTAGGTTATCAGGCTTGATGACAAGTGCCTTAACTCTGATGAGCCATCTCACTGGTACAAATGCTGCACATCACACTTTCCATTTCCCACTGTTGTAGAAATAATCTCCCAGCTGTCCCCTTCATGAGTAGAATAACATCTCAAATAATCAGCATTTAAGCAAGTAAATAGCATATCCTCTATCAGCCTCTGGAAGTCTAATAAAAGAGATTATATAGTATCTCAGGTGTACATTACTTACTATTTTGCATGATTATGTTAACAGTCTCCTAGAGTATTATGTTTATTTATTTTTAATTTAAGATTGTTTTGTTTATACCTTTAAATTAATATTATAATATATATTATATAATTATAAATATTAATATTTATATTATAATATGTTATAATATAAATATTAATATTTATAATTTATAATTAAATAGATATTTATATTTATATTTGACTTATATAAACAATGACAAAAAGGTAAAAATCTAGCACTATTTTTTTTGACAAAAATATACATGACAAAGTAATGCAAGGAAAACAAATGGGTTTATTTAGGGATATAGCTTAAGGTTTTACAGGTTGTCCCGGCTGGAATTTTAGGGTGGCAGGGCTGGAATCAGCTGATCTCATTTCATTAATAAGCAGGAAGTACAAGGAGAATGCGGGAACTCCGCTGACTTTGTCCTTATATTAAGTCCAGGGATCACATCCCATGGAAAGGTGCCACCCATAACTGAGGTCTTCCAACATCCACTAAGCAATCTAAAAACTCCCTCACAGACATGCCCAAGGATGGTTTTCTGGGTGATTCTAGATTCTCTCAAGTTGACAATATTAACTCTCAGAGAAACACATAGTGTTTTAAATGCTTTGTTCCTACATTTATTTGAAAGAGCAAAGAAATTTTCCTTGTCCTGTCAGTGTTCTAGCTGCTAATGTGCCATGGAACACCTAAAACACCCTCATCTAGCTCAATATGAAAAACTTATAATTTAGTTTATTAATACCGTTAATATATCTAATGTATTATTTCTATACTTTCCCATTTTAATGACTCTGGAGTTCAAAAAGATAAATTCAACTGGAAAGTAAGTTGCTTCGTGACAGAGACATGGATTTGACACCGCTTATTTGATTTTCTATTGGGTCTGGAAAAATCATATACATATATAAACTTTTTAACATTTAAACTTAAATTGATGAATTCTAGAAAGAAGTTTAATAAATAGAGTTCCAATAATTTAATCCTATGCCTATAAACTTATAATCATCTCCTATTTTCAGACATCACTAATTTAATTTGAATTTATTCATTCAGGGTCCTTAGGTTTTGGGAGCTCATTTGATGACTTGGCATTCATTTGATCTATTCAGCTGACTGACAAACTTACTGCTTTTGATGATTATGTTTGCATCTGGGAAGCACAATTTTATCACAAATGAATGTAATCATGTGTCTGAACTCCAAGTATTGGTGGACACTTCTAGAATGAAGTCATTGTTCCTCCGGGTAATAATCCCCTACTTCTTGTTGTACAGACGTTTTCTTTGCACATATAAAAGAAGTTGTGCTACGTCTTACTTACTTATTTCGTGTGTGAGAGAGTATGGGACATGAAAGAATGGTTCATGTGTGTGCATCCACCTGTGTAGCCATGGACACACACGTGAGCCAGAGGAGGGCATGGACGTTCTGTTTTATTTCTTTCTTCTTCACTCCCCTAGGACAAAGAGAAAATGCAAACCTGAACCTAGACTGATGGCTAGCAAACCACAGTGATCATCCAGTCTCTACCACTAAAGTGCTGGGATAACAGGTGTGTAGGTAATCACACTCAGCTTTTTACGAGGTAACTGAGGATTAAAACTCAGTTCCTCATGCCTTGACAGCAATCACTCTTAACCACTGAACCATCTTCTTGGCCCCGCAGCTTTTTACTAATCTCATCACAAAAGAGGGATACATCAGTGAAGTCATGGATATTTTCACTGCTTTTATTAAATCTTTGTGCAATATATACTTTACGTGGCACCATATACATGCACAGAATTATTATGAATCATTAAAAATAAGCATCTAATTTTTCTGAAGGATTAAATATTTTATAGTGCAGCAAAATGAGCTACGTCTTTTACACAAATTATTTTTTAATAAAATTGTATATTCTTAGCCACAAGATGGTGCTATTTTCCCACTAGCAAGCCTATAAACTGTTCTGTGGGGAGAATCCGCAACTGTAAAATGTAGTATATGAGAAAAACGGCAAATATTTTTCCATGTGGATTAGAATCACAAAGAATTGATTGTTCTTAGGGTCTTCCTTCCTCAAATATTCCTAAATAAATTAGAATCCCATAGAATTAAGTTGTCTTTATGTCTATCTTCTTCAAATACTTTGCTCTTAGACCATACATCTATTTTTTAAGACTATTGTGTCATATCCCATGAAATACTGTTATCTCATAAGTCAACAAAAGTTGTCAGAGAATCATTATGTCCAAACTTGAGCTCCTGAAGGAATTGGATGAATTATCCCAGCTGCTTCCAAACCTGGTTCACCTTCAGTTTTCATATCTTGAACCAGTGGAACTCACATCTTCAAAATCTCTGTCTTATTAAGAGTGCAAGTCTGGAACATGGAGTCTCTTCTTCCCTTCTCCACTCTTGCCATTCTTTTTTTCCCTGCACAAGTTATCCTCAGAGCCCCCTTGATTGTCTGCACATACAACCAGAAGCGCATTTCCACTCCAGATCTTCACTTTGCTTAGTTAGAATGTTGATCACCAAGTATCTGCCACATCATCTTTACCTTTTTTTCAGACAGAACTTCTTAGTCTTTAACAATAGATAATAGCTACCAAATAAACGAATATAGTCTAAGTATTAATAATATGGAGAAAATTACATAAGACATCGATTTTACTACATAATTGGCATGTGTCAACAGTAGGTAAAATAGGCACTTTTAAAGTTTCTCCAGGCCCACTGGGCATGATATGGTAAAAATCTGATATTGTTCTTATCTTCCAGATGATGATAGAAGTTGAACCAGAAGGTTCAGACAAACTGAATTTTCTAACATATGTATATTTGTGACAAAAATGTATTTGTCACATAAGGACACACACACACACACATTTCCATTTAGTTTCAGCTTTTGTTTTATGTGAGGTTTTAATTATGGCTTTTATGCCTAATCTGTATATGTGCTAAGTGGAGGGAAGTGGTTGTGGCTAGAAGAATAAGTTTGTCTGATTCAATAAGACATCACTCTGAGAAGCTGATATGGGATATGTAGGGTTCTAACAATTACATGGAAATGGGGTCAGGATTTTCAAAACCAAAACTATTGGCCATATTCATCTCTGTCAGTCTTTTGGGTATGGTTAAGGCTATAACTATATGTTTTATCAATTTGACTACTTTTCATAGTTTTACTGCTTTGGCTAAACACACTTGCTATTAGTTTTTTGACTAAATTGAAAAATGAGTAGTTAGTAAACTCCAGAATTAGTTAAGATGTCAAAACTGATTATGTAGAGTCAGTGCAAGCTCTCTATAAAATCTGTGTTCCTCTTTCTAAGAATATTCACTTCAGCTCCCAGAGTGTAGCCTCTGATCGCAGCCTGGCTTCTATACCCAAAGTCTCAAGCTTCACTGTGGCTATCACCATGCCCAACTTCAACGTGTTTCAAAAGCTGAGTAAGTGAATCATTCCATCACTACTGAACATTCATAATCTTTTGTACATTTGTTAATTTTTAACCTCTAAAATTAAAATCTGTTTGTCCCTGTTTTATAATCATCTATGCCTTAAGTTTATAAATTTCACTTTTCAAATTCATTGTGTGAATGGTGGGTGGGGACAAAATAATGCTAGATATTAAGTAATTTAGTCACATCACTCTCTAATGGTGTTTGTGTCTAGTTAATGAAACAATACAAGGCACTTGGCTTCTTGGACATTATCTGTTCAAGGCTTCTCACCAAACAAGATATATTTTTCCGTTTTTCTATCTTGTCTGATTTAGAATTTGTTATTCAAGCACCTGAAACAATAAAAATGTTATGTTTTTTCTTTTCATTCTACATGTTTACCTGCCTTTCTTTTGTGTGCAAGACGAAGAAGACCACTGTGTGTGTGCAAAACCATTGTTAACAGAAAAAACACTTAGTATTTGTAGCCTGAATCTTTTGAGGGGAACTTGAATTCCCTGTGAGCACTCTTTGCCTACTGGAGTGGTCCTAAGAAGCAGAGTCCCAGATCACAAAACCAAACATAGTAGAACAAAAGTTTATTGGAAGTTCGTAACTAATCTCCTGCAGCAATGGTCCCCACTGAAATCTGAGATACATGTGTATATTTATGAGTTTAATTTTAGAGGAGTTAACTATGTTGACTAATTGAAATCTATAAAATGATGTCTTGTTTGTGAAAAAAATCCAAAGTAAATTATGCTACCTTATCACTATTAATTATTCAACTAGTAATGTCTTTCACATTTGATTGCAAAATTTTTAGCTCAACAGTCCCCCTTGAGACTGCCACTATACTGCTAGTTATTTAATCATCAGAGTATCTTCTATGTGCCATGTAATGTGATAGGCCTGGGACTACAAAAAGGTATGGGCTCTATCCCAACCAAGTTTAGAATCTCCTAGATAGCCAGTTAACAAAACACACATCAACCCAATATGACAGAGTCCCTGGAGAAAGAGATTGGAGGTCAGGAACAGGGTGTGGTCTAATTGGGAAATTCAGGGAGGACCGGCAAAGGATATCTGAGTAAGAAGTCACACTCAAAGCCTGAATCTGAGATCAACAGCAGTGATGGGGAACTGGACCTCTGCAATAATCACCATCTTCCTAAAGAAACATATCTACAATGACATCATTGTCTGGCTGAGAAGAACTTACACAAATTTGAAGCCAACATTATAGTTGCCAACAACTCAATCCAGAGAATCTGTGCTTTGAGTTAGCATTTTAGTTTGGAGGGAAAGCTTGTTTTCATGCTTATAAATTGAAGTCTAAAGTTGAAAACAAGTAGGAGCAAAGAAAATTAATTCTCTCCCAGCTCAAAAAATTCAAGAAACTGCACATTTGGCAGGAAAATTCTAAACAGTCTACAAGTGCCAATATCAGAAGAACAATCTTTACACTATGTAGAAAATTGCCAGTTAATCCTTCTCCAAAAATTTAATTTTATAAAATGAAAGCAAGTTCTGTGTTTTAGCTATAGAAAAAGAGTATAGTTCATTTAAATTATTGGAAAATGTGAGATTTCAAACAGATTATTTCAAACAGCTTTAGATGACAATTTTCCTAATATACTGCTTAATCCTTTGTGTTTATAGAGTTATTGGGGATTTCCAAAACATTTTTATATACATTATCTCATTTGAGTCAAATAGATGAAATGTGCATATAATTACACTAAAATGCAAAAGTTATGGCAATACCACCACCCTCAGAATTGATCGTGATTCCAAAAGAAGCCCAGTCTGTCTGGGGCCAGAATGAAATAAAATCATATCCGAGATAGTATTAAATGGCAGAAGACAAAGTACAAATCAAACAAGCACTGCAAAGACGCTTTACAGATTCAAACTCCTCAGCTATCAAAATGATTGTGGCGATTCTGTGCAGTCATAATCCATTAAAAATATCTGTAGGATGTTTAGCTCAATTGAAAGGATCCTTTTTCAGACTCTACATTCCACCAGCAAGAACGCCTTTGTAATAAGACTTTCTCCTTTTTGTCCCTAAATGTCATCTAAATGCACTGGAACCCATATTCTTAATTAAAAACAGAATGATACAAGAGTATTTGAAATGTAGAACCAGATGTTATCCCCCACTATTAAGAACTCCTGAGATTTTACTCCATAGCTCTCCTAAAACAAATCACCTCTTTTACTCTTGAGCTTTTCCTTCTCTTTTCTGCAGAACCATTGGAATCTGCCGTTGTGACGTTACGTAGGTTATGCAGGGTCATTCATAATAGCCCACCTCAGGGTGTGCTGGACATCTTCTATTCTCCTCTTCTGCTCATTCTTCTCTAAATGCGAGGATTCTTGCTATTCTCATAGTGCCTTAAAATCCAGTCTGCCAGCTTAAGATGTGGGGTGCAAGGTAAAATGAAAATATAGGCTCTTTGTTTTCAAAAACTTAAGGATTTTAATATCTTGAGCACTTTCATTGAACATCTATAAATTCGGTCCATTTGTGAATGTGGAACTTACTAGATGTGGTAATGTACCATGTTTAGAATATCAAAGCGATCCTCAGATGAACAGCAATTTCAAGGACAGCCTGTACTATATGAGACTCTGCTTCAAAAATTATGTTTTAAAAGAGTTTGGAGCTCATTATACCTGCATACAGTTTACCTTGAATACCCATATGCTAAACCTTACCCTATCCTCTTGAAAATGCTTGTATTATGGCTGCCTACTCTCTATTTCTCCCATATTTTTATCTGTCTTAGTCTACCCAGGGTGGCTTAGCAGAATAGTCAAGGTCGCCTAACTGTTCTGGTTTGTTTGTTGATGATGGTTTGGTTTGGATTTTGTTTATTTTGTTTTGTTTGTCAACTTGCCACAAACTAGAATCATCTGGGAAGAGGAACCTCAATTGAGAAAATGCCTCCATAAGCTTGACATTTTGGTAAATCAGTAGTAAATCATTTTCTTTAAATATAGGCGGTTCCAACCCACTGAGAATGATGTCACTCATGGATGGGCTGGTGGGTCTAAGTGATAAAAAAAAAAAAGCAAGCTGAGCAAAGCATGGAGAACATGCTAGTGAGCAGCACTACTCCATGGTCTCTGCTTCAGTTTGTGCCTCCATGTTCCTGCTGGAACTCCTGCCGCGAATTTCTTCAATGATGGACGATGATCAGTGTATGTGAGCCAAATTTTTCCACAAGTTGCTTTCTTGGCCATTGTCTTTATCACAGCAATAGAAAACAAGCTAGAACAATACTTATAATAACACAGAAGTATTGCCCATGATTTAGTAGGCTGTGAGGTCTAAGGTTAAAGCGCCAGCATAATCAAAGTCAGATGAGTCAAAGGAGTCATTCCTCCTTTCTAACAGGAATGGATCTATCTAAGCCTTCTATCTAAGCCTTTCTATCTAAGCCTTCATGGTAAAAAAGGAGGCAACAATATTCTTTGAGCCTTTTTAATAAGGGCCACACGCCCATTCAGGGGAACTGAGCCTTCATAACCAATCACTTCCAAATGCTCTACCTGTTGCCACTGTTGCACTGGGAATTGCAGTTAAACTTAGGGTTGGTTGGGAGTGGTGGATACATATTTAGACTATAGGTGCAATGGAATTAGCATTGATTATAGAAAGTGACAATTATTACAGGTCATTATTATGGTGTGAAGGCTGTGATAGTAGGGCTAGGATGTGATGACTCCATATGCAGTGAAAAACAATAGGATTAATGAATTGGTGATTTCAAATGAAGTCAAATGCTTTCTGGATGATGCATGGTAATTATATATCCAATTGTGTCTTTCTCTTTGCAGAATAGTAACAAATAGACATATAGCTGGGATAAAGAAAGGCTAGTGGGATATGAGAACTGAGGGAAAGCTGGTAGAATAGTTTGGACACCTAACACCTATTAGATTCATTTTTTTTTCCATTCCAGCAGGATGAAAGTTCAAGATGAGTAGAGAGTACAAAGGCCATTTAGCTGATGCCAACTTTAACTAAGAATTGTAGAATAGGAGTCCCAAATTAAATTCTACTATAGACAAATAAGGTCTGAAAATGTCACTATCTAACAACTAGGAGGAAATCTGAAGAACTTTCAATAATACAGCCCAGGAACCCCAAGAACTCATACGTGCCCTAACAATTCACAGAGTATGGCATTTGCTGAATAACATTTTCTTTGTCAGTCATACCATTTTTCTTTATAGGAGAGGAAAGCTGAAATCACATCAGGCCCAAGAAAAACTGAAAGGAAAATATGTGGTCCAGTGTTACTGAGGTTAGTAATTTTGGTTCCACAAAACAAGAATTTTCAAATAAGTCAATGTGGAGTGCTGAAGGACACACTGAAGTCATAAAAATACACTCTTACATGAGTTGTTTCACAGAACAATCTACTTGCAGGTGTAATAGTCAATGAATTACGTTTTAGTGATATTTAGTCCAAATCACAAAATTTTTGAAATTTAGTTATAAATAAATATGTTTTGCAACTGTAATCTTTTCATAACTTCCTCTGAAGAGAAAAAAGAACCATTTTTTTCTTTTAATACTTAAGTGACTGAGTAAATTTAATGTTATCAAGTATCATGCATTGGATTTCCAACTAGACCAGTGCTATTTCACAAGGTGATAGAAAATAAAAAAAAAATCCACCTTATTCTTTTAGAAAAATGTGAGCACATATTTCATGGTCTTGAGATAGCCATCAAGAGGAAAATCAGATGATCAGAAATATACGAACACTCAAAATTCTTGTTCCCTAGACTGTATCAATACAAAAACGAACAGGGATAAAGGCATGGGGTGGAGATGTGTGCTCACAAATGAGAACAGATGTTCCTTTTGCTAAATTATTGCAATTTTTTCATACTATGTATTTTGATTATGTTTTTCCCTAACTCACCTCCTCTCAGATTCTCCCCACCTTCTTCCTCACCCCAATTTATGTTCTTTATCTCTCACCCTCCTTCAAAACAAAACAAAATCAACTAAACAAAAGCCAAATATTCTTGAGCAGTTGGATAGTATATCTTTCAGCATTGACAGTAACTGAGCCATCCAATATGGAGACTTTGTGTTTTATCTTTCTGCCAGAGACTATCCAGTAGCTGTGATTACCAGTTAGTGTCACCAACCTGACAAAAGCCTGGAGGTTATTTGAGTTTGGACAATTCAGTCTGATAATATTTCAGTTCACGAACATGATGTCATTTAAGTCATACATTATCAATATCGCACTTGACCTCTGACTATTTACTAGTGTGGCAGGGGAATAGAATCTTTAGTTATATTTAAAGAAAGGTGACTAAGGGCTACCATATTGAGTAATTAATTTCTAAATGCTTTTAGGTACTTAAAATTATTGTGTTTGGGGGACTCTCTTCCTTCTGATTTCAAAATTTATACACTACAATTAGATTTCTGATGGTCAAAATGGGAGACTTATACATTTCTAGCAACAAGTTTACATTATATCCGTTTTATTTTTTGTATTAACTCTGTTCCAATTATTTAAATTTACTCATCCAATTAAGATATGTAATTAATATTGAAATAGTTAAATGCCATTATTTTAATCAGATTTCTTAGAAAATATTATCATGTTCATAAGTAAACATTAGGAAGCGTCAGAAAATGACTAAAAGTAAAAGCTTAAAACCCAATGAATTTTATAGGTTTTGGTTTGTTTACATGATTTTCATCCTAATTATTTGAAAACTTGTTTTAAATTGTCCAAAGCTATTCTGCAAGTAATTTTGATAAACAAATTTATTTCATGTAATTTTAATGATATCAGAAAGGAATTATGTGAAAAATATTTTTTTCTGCCTGTCTGGATCATAATCGTCAGCCTTCAAAAGACATTTTTATTTTCATCATTGCTGTCTTTAAGAAGGCTTGAGCATTTGAGAATAGTCAACTACTGCTTCTTCACTAAGAGAGTATAATTGCTAACCGCAGTCTAGATATGTATCCATACACCACAGGTAAGTGTACTTCCCATCCCGAACCAAAGAAGCTTCTATTTGCAAAAGATGGGTACTATTATAGAATGCCACAAACGATCAAAATGCAGAGAATACATGACCAAGAGGTGCCCAGCAACAACTGATACATCTACACAACAACCCCTACCTTATGCTCAAGGGGAATCATGGAAGAAGATGGGAAAGATCAGAGAAGCCAAAGGCCCAGGATGCCTGCTGTAAGATAGTGACTTCTAAATATAGCAGGAAGCTGTACCCATGAAATCTCAATGACATGGCTGCCTAAACAAGACCTACAAACTGACAACATCAATTGACATGCCAACATGGAGGGAGAATTCTAAAGCTTCAACCCTAGAAGAAGAGCTACAGGCAATTAATGGTTGTTAAGAGAAAGACACTCATTCTTCTCAAATGACATACCCCTGATAGGTTAATCAATACCAAGAAGTCAGCCCTAAGTACATACATGCTAAATGACCTTAGCAGGTTGCATTTCTAAACACACACACACACATACACATACGTATATATGTGTATATTCATATGTGTGTGTGTGTGTGTATGTGTATAAATAATTAAAAAATAGAGGGCCATGAATTTGAGAACTAAGGGTGACACGGGAGGAAATGGGGGAAGGAGAAGAATGATATATATATACAGGATTCATATATGAAATTCTCAAAAAATTAATGAAGCCAATAAAAAGAAAAACACTTGTATTTATCAGTTTTGGCACTGGAGTCATTTTTTGTATACACAAGCATCATTATCATTAGGACTTTTGTCTTCACAGTGACAACAATAGCTACTAGCGCTTTCTGGCTGCACACCGTTATAATCCAACTGACCTGTTTCCTACAAATGGCAGTCCACATCTCTACTTTGCATACAAGTTTATTTGAAAGTTCCTCCTCCATCTTTAAGAGTCTCTTCTTCCTGAGAACCCCTTAGACTGCCAACCTAACCTCTACTTGTTGAATGAAGAGGAGTAAAAAGTCACAAAAGTCCATTATATAAATGTTTGAAAGTGTTGAACAATAAAAAGTCAATGCATTGCTCTATGTCCTGAGTAAATTTTTTTTTCCCTAAATAGGGTATCTCTGTTGTAACTCTGGCTGTCCTGTAACTCACTGTAAACCAGGATGGTCTTGACCCCACAGGGATCTGCCTGGCTCTGCACCCCAAGTGCTGGGATTAAAGGCATACCCCACCACTGCCCTGCATAAATCCATTTCTTATCAGTGCTGGTTCATTAGACAACGTTAAGAACAGTAGAGTCCCCCAAATCAGAGTTTCACCATGTAGGAGAAGGCAAAACTTCAAAAGACAATGATAAACTAATCTTCCAAGCTGAGATTTCCTTTGAGATATCTTAAATAAAATAAAGTGAGTATAAGCCTCAGACTCATTGATGGATATTTTACAAACAGCTTGGACACACACACACACACACACACAGAGGCAATTTCTTAGGATAAATAAAACTTCTCAAAGGCATTACCCTGAATATCACATTAATGATGTCTATTCCTTGAAATGCAAAGACATGTATGTATAGTCTCAATGACTTCCAATAGAAATTCATCTTTCTACTTTTAAATAGAAGGGCAAAGAGCAAGTCATGCTATATTTTAAATATACAGTTGAATTATTATAATCATTATACTTTGTTACACAGAAATTATCATGATGATTGATAATTCCATACACACATTCAGTATAATGATTTTATTCTTGATAAATAATTTTTCCAGTATATTAGCTGTGTACCATAAGTTTCTTTATGTTCTCTAATACAGAATTATTTTCAACCACTCAGCAGGCTGTATAAGCGTAAACCAGAGCAGAGGTCTGGATGGCGTTTGACACTATAAATTAGTAATCTTATTAGAATTACAGTAGTTATGAATTAATCCACTCAAGTGATACATCTTAAATTAGATTTTCAGTTTCCGGCCTGTGCGTTGGCCATTAGCATGGCCTTTGCGCGCCCCCAAGTGGACAAATTTATATGACTTGAACTATTTTAAAATGGTACTTTAAAGTCCAGAGCTCGTTATTTAATATATAAACGCACAACCATCTGGATAAAATCTCATCAGGAGAGAACTCGCAGTTTTCATTTTCTTCTGGAACCTGTGGATCCAGCAAGACATGGTGTGGGCACCCTAGAGGAAACTCCCCCAAGCTTTTCTGCCGGCAGCATATGGTTATAATCAGCGGTTCATCCAGTGCCAGCTTATGACAATGGGCGTGCATAGGAATAACATGCAAGCAATCAGTCGAGAGCTGGCTTTCATATTCTCCCCGTGTAGAGAGTTCTTTTTACACCTTATGGAAAAGGTAAGTTAGACAGGGCTAATATTTTCCTCCCCAGTTAAGGCAGCATGACTGCAACTAAAGTGATGTCAAAGTTTCCATTTCATTTCCCGATTTTCAATCCTTCAGCTCTCTGTCGGAAACATTAAATGAACAACAACAAAAATACTGCATCTCAGACTGAAATATCCTTACTAATTAGTCTTTAAATGAGATCCACTGGGTGTCATTGGGTGCTATTTTTAAGGGAGGTAGAACAAACGGAGAATCACGACTGAATACTTTTTTTCTAAACTACAATGAATTTTTTTCAACTGTTTTGGGAGAAAATAGAAGAATCATAATATACAAAGCTTATCCACAAACCTGTGCCTATAAGGGCTTACCCAGACATTCAGATTATTACAATACTGAACAGGGACCTCATTTTGTAAAGTCAGCTCAAGACAGCATTCTCCAGTCCTGTCCTAACTGACACAAGCATGTCATTTGGGAAAATATACTTGAACAAACCATTCTAAGCTCCCCTGATCTTCGTAGGTGTTGCTGCAGTGCTCAAAGTCACATCCCATGCAGGTTGAGGATTCTGTGGTCTGGTTTCCTCCCTCACAGAACCTAGTACCATGAGTAAAAAGGAGAATGTCAGTCTCAGTGCTAAGAAAAGCTTCGGTTCTGGATATTCAATTAATTAAGGATTTTTTAATTTTAATATGAAGAAATTTAGCTGATAAAGAGCATAGCTCTCTTTCCTGTGATATGCATTTGCTGCAGAGGTGAGCTGGCAGGAAGTCAGTACTCTGTTTTCATGGAATAACCTTTTTAAAGGAAGTGAAAGGATCAGAAGAAAGAAGGGATGGGAGAAAGAGAGGAGGAAGAGAAAGAGGAGTAGAAAAGTAATCCGGTGAATTTAATATTACGAGGAAGCTTGTGCTTTGGCATGGAAACTGCTCTTTGTGAAAACATTTTGTTTTTAATGCTTTGGAAAAGACATACGGCAGCCTTTTAAAAAAGTGGATAGATGAATTCATAGAGAAAGCTGTAATACCAAGTGGTATTTGGATGGATTTATTTCAACTTGTATTTGAAACAAGAAAGAATATTTGTCATATATTTAACTTGTCTTATAATATTAGGGCGATGCCTCAAGCAGACTAAAATGATTAGCGTCTAAGCATCATGTCTAACATGCTCCCCACCCAACAACCTCAACCTCAAGGCTACCAGAGTTCCAGACATAAATTTTAATTTCCTGACTTGTGAGGATGGATGTTAGTTCTGGTGTCCTGTGTGTTTCTCTCATGTCTCTCTATATTTCCTTGCACTCGCCCACGCGGCTTCTAACTGCCAGAAATTCTATAAGTTTAAATGATTTTCTTATCACTTATGTTGGCTATCGTTCAACTAACGGAAGAATTAACAGAGTTTAACTTGAGATCATAAGACCCAACTGACCGGGAAGGCTGGAGCTTTGAGATGCCAGGCAGGCAGTTAGGACACAATGCTATTATCATCTCGCTAAACCCCAGACGTTATCAGTCTGCAAACGAAACCCAATCCTGAACATAAATTGCATTTCCTAAAAAAACATAATCTTGCCCTAAGATACCAACCTCCCTGATTACAGGGAATGTCTGTGTTTACACATTTGTACAGAGCATGCTGACTGTATTAGTGTCTTAAGAAACAAACTGTGTGCCCCACAACAGACCTGCTGCAAGCGCTAAGGAGAGAAAGAAAAAGAAATGTTGAAATCAGACTCCCGATCTCTAACTCCTTTCAAATTCCTGAAGCACACTGGCTTTACTACTGCATGATGTACACGGTAGTATTTCTTCTAATGAAATCTGACTAAAAGTTTAAATGAGTTTAATGCATGAAATGTATAAATAAAATGTGGCCTTGATTAAATTTAGACTTAATACATAACTTAAATGGGTAGCTCACGATCAGTTCTGGTATCATGTGTCCAGACTTGCTTGAGCTTTGCAAAAGTAGTTTGGATTTTATCAGTGAGTATACAACTCTTTCTATCAGAAGCACAATATAGTGCAAAGCTGATTTATATAAAAACCCTACCGAGAAAATACGCTGTTACTGAAACATGTAAGAAGGAGAAAATTAAAAAGCCATTAGAAAGTGAATATGCACACAGTTATGACGTATTGATTAGTGAAGAACAATTTATACAAGGCAAAAGGTTTGACTTGGAGTTTCTTCATGATGTTTCCTAATTCTAAGACGTGGAATGTATTTTAACTTCCTAGGTGCTCTGTTTTCTTCACTTGTGCATACTTATCAAAATCCTCTTCCATCTGCTTCTGGGCTTGTTTAAATGATCTGAATGAGTGCTTGACAGAGGCACAGCAATTGCACTAAAATTTACTTTTTTTAAGCATAGAAATTCCCTATTTACATCTCAGATTTATAAAACTGATACATTTCTAGGTATCATATAAGATACATCATCCATTATAAAGATAATAGAGAGCATTTGCAACTTTTAGAAGTAAACAGACTAAAAATCTCTTGGGTTGAACTTAACAACTTAACAGAAAATTTCACAAATTTGTACTGAAGTGTATGATCTTTGAACCTGAGCATCCTCTGCCCTAATCATTCCTTTCAACTCAATAAGAGTAGTAATATAAATGTAAAATTGAACAAATTAGCATGCCTTCCTAAAAAGCATGGTACGTGTCATCATTTGTAAGTGAAGATAAAAATTCCTGTTTAATGATTTTGCCATGTTAACTAAAAAACACACTTGTTACACCTGGAATGTGATAATAAGTGTCGAAAACTCTTCCTTCTTTTTCATTTCGTATATATCATGCAAATATCACAATTTCAAACGACATATCCCTAACAAACACATAGGGATTATTCCATTTCAAATCACTGAAGAGCTATTATTCGTCAGCAATTTGAAAATAATATAGAGGTATTCCAACCTGAAGATAAGGGGAGGGGCATGGCAGAATAGATATCTATCACAGGAACACAAAAACAGAGGGCAGAGTGACAAAATGTTGTCCTAAATCTTAGAATTCTAGGCTAAACCACAGCCAAATGCTGTTGACCTTAATTCCTTTTTCTTTTTCTTTTTTTTTAAAGTTTGCACAATGCCACTCAGTTTCAGGCATTTAACAGAATGAAACCAGGTGAGTTTGGGCCAATTTTGCCTTTCATTTTTCAAGTTTGTTTATTACTTTACTTAAACCACAACATTCTGAGATCTCATAAGAAAAATCTGTTTCTGTGAAATTTTCAGCCTGGTTTCCAAACCAGAGAAAGAGCTTCAAATAAACTTGGGCCCATTTCAAAAAAGCATCTGAGATTCTGGATGTTTATTTGAAGCAATCTGGACTCCTGACCTTTTGAGGTTCCCCCACCAGCAATAAAGAGAGCCTACAATGAATTTACTGTGCAAAGACCTATGCTTCAGTGTCTGAATGGATGAAAATTCCATCGGTCACAGGGAAAGCTGTTTCGAAACACATTCAGTGGAATCAAGCCTTAAGCAGATCTATTGATACCCTCCTTTTAGGAAAATGCACCAACCAATCAGTGTCCATGTTCGGAGAACCTGTAAATGGATGATTTATTCAATATGCCTTTTGAGTTTAAACAGTATTCCTAGGTTGACACCAGTAAGAAGAGGCTCTTGTTGGAGAGTCTGAGGTTTGAGTATTTCCTGAAGCACTATAGACAAATTCAGACCAAACCGCGCCTTTCTTACAGAGCTGCCTTTAACGTTAATGTGGAACTTCAGAAAGGAGGCCAGTCCTCTCCGAGCTCTTAAACCTTTTCAAAACCTGAATTCTGCCACTTTTGAAACGATGAACACTGAGAAATTGGATTTGAAACCACAGCATTAAATGCTTAAAATATGATCCTCCTGTCAGGACCTGGGATAAATTAAACTGATGTACATTATTTTTAAAGAAAGGAAAAAAATATGGGAAGCGGGTTTTGAAGCCCGAAGGCATAGAACAAAACAAGTTATGCAGCTGATACAAACCATCTTAGTCCATTCCTGTAATGGCTTCCTGCTTCCATATGGTGGCCCATACTGGAAATAATTCTTAGGAAAACACGTTTGTATGTGATAAATAAAACATTATTTTAGAGGTTTCTGTTTTTATTTTTCAGACATTGCTACTTTTTTATTCAGTGTTCAGACTGCTGTCTAAGTCTTTATTTCTCAGTTGGATGTTCAAGTTTATTTTTTCAAAGAAAGTGGCGGAGACCATGTAGTTGGGAAGGGTAGAAGGTGAACAATTATCAAGTGTTCCCATCACATGACTCTAGTGCTGCTGAATGCTACATTGTAGAATTTAATCAAGGTTTGAGAATTTAAACAGAGAAGGGGGTAGGTTTCTCTTCAGCATTTTTTAAACTTTAAAATAAATTATCTTACTAACATTGCATAGATTTTAATAATTTCTGATTCAAGAAATACACTGTGAGGATAATTAATTTTGGTTACTTCCACAGGTATTATTTCGTTTCATGTTAAAAGCAAAACTGATTGAAGAACTTCCCAATGTAGAGAATCTCTTCTAAAAGATAAATGATTCAGGAGGTAGCAAAGGTAAGTTCAAATATGAGAAGAGAAAATAAGTAGCCATTGCTTAAATATATTTCCATATGATGAGTTTCTCCCCAAAATCTGAGAATAAATTTTAAACTTGTATACAGATCTTTTATATCTGTAAGCAGAAATGAGAAGAAAGACAATGTCTAATCAATTTCCACTTTTGGAAAAGCAACAGCTATTCTCTATACACCAATATTATTATCATAAATAGCATAACTTGTCAACAAAATTTTTTATCATGTAGACTTCTCAATTTACTGTTTTTCAGTACTTATGGGAATTTTACTTGAAAGGCTTATATTATCTAGCAAAATAATTCAACACAAAGTATCTAAAATTAGAGTTTAAAAAATAGGAGACATTGTACAATAAGATCATCCGATGTGTCTTTTGTGAGGCTCAAAATATTTAAGATGAGATATACAAGCTGAAGGAGTAACATTAGTGGCTTGGAAATTTTGTGTAACACAAAATCTATGAAGTGTCTAGAACTTGACCAGATATTTCATCTATATCACAAAGAATTTGCATATTCTTTTCTGTCCAGGCCCATGGTTCAGGGCAAAGCAAACAACAAACTTGTTTTAGCTCAGGCGGTGCTACACCCATGGAGCCCGGTTTCGGTTTGCATCCCAGACTGCTGCACTTCATTTTGAAGCATCAAAGGTGAGCACAAAACACAATCCTAAATCAGTTAACGTGACAGGCAAACTTTGTTTTTAATCTTTGATTCTAGCTGGTGTCTGTGCACTGAAACAAACAGTGACGTAGCTTTTCTGGCACACTTGATCTCTGTGTGGAGTCACCAATTAGCTCCAACTATCCAAGGTCTCATATCCTTAGTTTTGTGATTTTGGAGCACAAAATACCTAAATGTTTTCATTTTTTTTTTTTGTTTTTTTTTTTCCACATTATTTTACTTAGGTAGACCTGAAATTGGGGGCGGGGGCGGGGGCGGGGGCGGGGGGAGGGGACTATAGGATGCTACAAATCTCAATGTTGTAAATACTCCTGTGAAGGTAGGTTACTGGCTCTAAGTTCAAAGGAATCACGCTATTAAAAAGTATATTTATCTGTATAATCTTTCTATCACAAACCAATGACTGGCAGGGCTTTTAATCTACCTTTCTTCAGTCATGTACTTTTGTTTTGCCAGTTTATTTTCAAATTATTTTATTTTATACTGTATCAGGTACTTTGAACACTTCTAAGAAGACTTCTAAACTATAAACTGATTCTTAAATTTTTCCTCACATTTGTAATATCAAAGTGGAGTTTATCTGTCATAGGATTCTTAGCAATATGTGACAAACATTTATCCATCAATTATATATCAATTTTCAAAATATATAATATATTAAGAGCTAGAGAAAGCATGTCTACAGCACATCAAAATTTTCTATTATTTCAAAAGCTTATAATAAATTGAATATCAAAATATTCTCATACAATTCTCAAAATAATTTTAATTTTGTTTTGATGGAAGCAATTAAACAATTAAGTTTTTAATCTGAAATGATTTTTATGCATTAAATTTTTATTAAAAATAGGTAAATTATTACAACTTAGCTATTTGGATTTATGCAGACAAAAAAATCATTTTATACATATTCTCAAGGCCTTCATGCTACAGTTATACTTTATATCATGGGTGTTGTTGAGTGGTTTTCAGCTGAAAGGAAGAAATACATATATATTTGCTGTACCCAAAAGAGACTGAAAATACATTTCAAGTTAAGCACTGCTTTAAGTTGAAATGCAGCCACCTACAGAAACTGCATGGGCTGTCAACCACTGTATGGCCACTATATAGCTGATGGCAAAACAGTGGATTTTTGGCAACCATGGCAAAGCCCTTTTCCTACCAAAATACAGTGGTGTCATTGATCTCATAGAAGAAAGTCCAAACTTCTTGGCTTTTCCTCAAGGATTCATCCATTAAAATCTACAAGACCAAATCCATTACTTATTTTAAAAAATCCTCTTCAGGGAATTGACCATGTGAAATAGAAAAGAAACCTGTTAAGAAACATTTCAATTGAGAATTTTCCTGTTGTCCTAAAGTTTGCAAATAAATGAGAATTTTCTTACTGGGATGTAATCCTTACCAAAAACTTTTTTCATCAGGTATTCCAAACACTAACGTCCATGTTCAACTGAAGCATTGTCCACACACAAGCATGAGCAGGTGTGTGCACATACACATATATACAGTGTTTGTGCATCTGTGTGTATTGACTGTTCCCTTCTGCAGTAGTTATAAAATAAGTTTGTGTAATGTTTGGATTTTCTAAGGAAACAAGAGTAAACTTAAAATTGAGGTCTTATTTTGACAATTCTCTTAATTGAGAATAAAAATGGAATCTAAAGTCATTCTCTCTTACTATGACTTCTCAGTGCAGCTTTCATTCTTGCAAACCCCAGGCTCAGATTTTAAAAATCCAGTAATTTAGTAACTAGGCATCACTTAGTCATTATAATAGAAGTTAAAGGCAAAATGAATGCTAGATCATTGCCTCAATATTTCATGAGGTTGGCCTTCATTCAGTTTGATTATTAATCTCAAACTGCAAATGAAAGAGAAATTAAATTTCTAGAGTACCTACTATGTGCCTATAACTGTCAGAGCCCATATTCTAGCTCCTCACTATTCAGCACCATAATCCTAATTCTTGGGGCAGTGTCTGGTGAAGTAGCATAGGTTTTAGTTGTTTTCTGCCCTTCTCAATGAGGTGAAAATGAGTTCCTACCCTACTCCACAAGACTCAGGCCTGTGACTTCCTGTTCACAGACAACTAAGTGAGGAGGAAATCTCTTAAACTGCTCCTCTCAGAACCACTTGATTCCCACCTTTCTTTTCTGACTGCTGTAAGACCAGCATACACCAGGGAAGAAGCAGTGGAGGGCTAGAGCTGTAGATGGCTTGGAAAAGCCAAGGAAGAATGGATCCTATTGTGAGCCATACAGCTCTGGGCACTGTTTTTAGCACACTGGAATTAACAGAATATAGGTACGTGACATTATTAGTCATTTTACAGAGAACTACATGAAGAAGTCAGTGTGCTACCCAAAGTAACACATTCAGCAGACTAGAATTGTCTAGCCTGGTATGTCCTGTTCTGCCTTATGGTGTTTTAGCAGGTCAAACGCATGCCAAACCACTCTCTAGGAATTTCCTCACTTACTTAATTCACCAACGTAACCACAAAACTATTACTCAAATTTACCATATGGCTTTTCCAGGTAGGTTCTTGTAAATGCCAGAACATCAGTTCTATTTTATTTACTTTTCTATTCTATATCATTTCTTTTATATATTCACACATATATTTTATTGATTCAGCAAAGTTTCAGTTCCACATTTAGGCTCAAACACTTACCCTGTAACTTATTTGCTTTATGACCTTGGCCATGTCACATAAACTCACTTTTTCTTATCTATCATGGGTAAAAAGCCATGCACCTAGTTTCTGGGAATGCTAATGTTCCCTGGAAGACAGTAATAGTAGGTATCAAACAAAGAGTAGCATGTTTTCCTAGCATCCCATCCCACATCTCCCATCCTCCATCAGTGGGACTGCCTTCTTCTAAACAATATGCAAAGACATGCAAATCCAGTTTCATAAAAAAGTTTCAAGAGTATTCCTGAAGCCAGTTCAGTGAATAAGATAAACACCTTGATTTCCTCAGTTTAGACCTTCTAATTGTCATTTCCTCCACAAATTCCACATTGTATCAGATTCCACATTTTTGATTCATTGGTAAATGTATCCTACACTACAAAAAAATGTTGAAATATATTTATCTACAAACTTGAGTTATGTAGTACCAACCAGAACTTAAAACCCCTGCCTACCACTTCATCCTGAACAAAGTATTACATCAGGTTGATACAGATTCATCTTTCATCTAATGTTAAATTGATCTTAAATGTTATTCAATATGTCCTGGATCACTTTAATAAACCTCTGATTTTATGAGCAGTATAAAAAGAAAAATGGTGGATGACAACTTCAGTGTCTGAATCAAAATAAGGACTCAACCAATTACCACAATAAGCTCAAGCCTTCAGTTTCTCTTTATGTTAGACAGGATGAAAGAATGTATCTACATTAAAGTACAGGAGACTCTCATACATCAAAAGAGAAAACAGAGGAATATTACTAAATGTTATAAGCTTCATACAAATTTGTTTGAAAGTTTTGTTATCCCACTTAAGATCATTAAATGGAAGGGATTTTCTTCCTATTTTCTATGCAATTCCAGGAGTTCAACAAACCTCCAGGCAACATTTTAAAAGATACTATATTTAGAAATAATTATTAAAACACACACACACACACACACACACACACACATATATATATATATATATATATATATATATATATATATATATATATATAAAGAGTAAATTGTTTTCACTATTCATCCAATCCAGTGATTCCAAGATCTGTGCAGGAAACACTTTGTAATTTTTGGCTTACGTGGGAAGATAAGACAGCTTTTCATGAATGTATTTTAAAATGTAATTGAGTAAGGCAATGGAACATCCAAGCTGTCGAGGAGAGCGGCTGTGCTGATCCTTTACCATGTAGTTCTGTTTTACCTTTTCAGTCTAAGATGTACATATTATGTTCAATTTCCTTTTCCATCCTCTATCGAATTTAGTGTCCAGGTTATTTTCATTTCTGTAACTCATCACTATTCATCAAGAATTATTAGTGCTAGTATTTTCTGCTCAGACAAATGTGAAACAAATTTAAAACCAAAGGAGCTGATCTTGAAGTAATCCTAGAAGAAAACATGGTTTTCAAATTCTCCACAGCCTGCACAATAAATTAGGCTGAGGAGAGAAAGACTTTCTAGAGAGAAACTCAACAACATATGTAGAATACTTATATTTTTGCCTCTGTGCTCATGTTTCTAGGGTTTTTTTTCCTCCAATGCTAATAAAATGACATTTGATTCAAACTGAGTACTTCTAACAAATGAAACATAACTGGGACGCACATATCTGCATGTCACCTGTTTATACATTGCTAGGTACTGTTAGTTCATCTCTGAGTTATCTGAGAAATTTTCTCTTGTACCCATAATAATGTATAATCACAACTCTTTAGTGGTTGCTTTTTCAGTGATTTCACTTCAGTGGTCTGAAGTATATAAACTCACTAGCAAGAAAAATACATGTGCTTTAGTTAAAAATCTTACAATTTACCAGTTTGGAAATTGCCTTTGATTGTCACAGAACCATACTGTGTTGTCCTTCAAAATGCAGCAGCAAAGTTCCTCGACTTGGTTTACCATGCTATCTGCCTACAGTCTTTGAGAGATGGCATACTTTCAAATATTCCAGACTGGCTCACAATGCTGTCATATGTCACATTGGATTACCTTAGCTAGCTTGTGTTATGTTACATCAAGGATGTGACTAACATTAACCACATGTAAGGCAGCAAAGCAATATTGTCTGCCAGGGAAATTTCTAAATGGCATGGTTTTTAGAAACCAGAATTTTAGTAATATCTGGTCATTAAAGGGGAGAAATAAAGATCTTTAAATAATTTAAAAAGAGATTTTGATTTCTCTCTGTTTTTACTCTCACTTTCAAAGGAGTTTGCAATTGTAGGCAAATTACAACTTTTCATATTAACATTCCAAATGAAAGCTGTACAGAAAAGAAACTGACTTGATATGTCACAAACATTCTCTAACACAATTGACTAAAGGGTAAACGTACATCCTTTAAAAGGCATTGTACAGTTAAGTATTTGTAAATGAAGAAAATAGTGAAAGAAGAAAACAATTATGCAGTTTAACTACTTCAGGCTCTGTCAGTTTCACTTGGCAAACAATTATAAATTCACACATTTTTCAGGGGTCAAAAAATTGTTTTGTTTACCAACAAAGTAAAGAAATGTTTTGGTTATGAACAAAATGATCAGATAATTGATACCAATTATATTTTTCATAAGAAAACGTGAACTTACACAAATAAATAAATCTATGTATTGAAAATTCTATCAGCATTACTAATTTGTTAATAATGTTTTTAACATTAATAGTTCAACAAATTTCTACTATTCTATGAAGCATTAAAGATGCCAAGACTCTCTACGAAGACATAAAACTTATTAGCAATTAATAGACAACTGAGTGGGCTTGGTAGCTAACACCTATAATCTCAACACTTGGAAGGTTAGGGAAGGAGAATTGCTAACAATCTGAGGCAAATTTGAAATACGTAGTGAGCCAGGCAACCTGGGGTAAAGAGTAAGACTCTTTATTGAAAGTAAAACAAACAAGACAGAAACAACCAAATACAATGGACTCTGGTTCAGTTTGGGCCTCAGTTAATACTGGAATCACAGAGCAGCCTGCTTCTTTACTGAAAAGGAAATCTGCCTAAAGTTTAACTCTCAGTCTAATTTACAGATATGCAATATTAACTAGCATTATAACTAGAACATAAAACTGCAAAATTAGACCTTGTTAGTAGTTCATACCTTTTAAAATCTCTTTTTCTCCAGAAAAATCCCATCTTCAAATCTTTAAACCTTCTTGTCTCATTTCTCCATCTCCCCACCCCCACCCCCAGATTTGCCTTTTACTAGACTCACAATAGCACATTCAAAAATGTTGTGTTCTCGTTCTCATTATCTGCTTGTATCCATGACAATTATTCCAATTAAAGAAAATTTCCTGAGCTATGTATTTTGGAACCAAATTAAATTTAAGGTTTCTTGTGTCAGCAGAGCTATATGGTTCTCTTGTTAGTCTATTTCCTTTTAGTTACTATCACTGAAGCAGTATCTCTCAACAGGGGCTCAATTTGCAGATGGCATGTTAAACAAGGTCTGGAGACATTTCTTGTTGGCATGATTTGAGGACTGATAATGGCATTGTGATGGATAGACAATCAGGATGGTCTAAATGCAAGAAAAGCCATGACCAGCAAAGAATGACTAGGCTTAGAGACAGCAAAGCTGAAATTAAGAAAGTCTGATTAACTCTTGGTTGTACCACCTTTGTGTCTTTGAATTAACATTTCATACAAACAATTGGTTTTTAAGTATTTGAAATTTGGATCCCAATACTTGTACAATGTATCCACTTGCGTGTCCTGAAGCTACCCATATTCATATTACAAACTCATTACAAATTTATTACATTACTTATTACAAACTCTTTTTGTTTTCTGCAAGTTCTCAGACCCATCTGTGGTGCTGTCATCCCACACACTACCTAGTACAAAAGCCATACTTTAAGTTGCCCCTCCCACTGTTCTCCTCAAGAACATGCTCTGGTCATTATTAAGTTCAACCATTTTTACACTTAAGATCATCTTATATACATCAATTTCCTTCCAGACTAGTGTCAAACCAGAGTACACAATCTCATTCTCGATTGTATCTCTCACCATCTCACAAGCTTGATAAGGACACATGAGTAGTTTTAGAAGCAATTATCAAAAATGGCAGAGATTTAATCAACCTGGCTGCTTGAATGACTGGAACAAATAAAAGTCTGTACTACACCAGAGAAATCCAAGTTAGATTCTAAAGTGAAATATAAACCTATTTTATTTATTGACAGTTACTACAATTTTATGTTTTGCTTTTGAGTTTCTCTCTATATAATTATTAATGTCATCAAAACATACTAAGTACTTAACAGAGGGATGAGGATAGAGCTTTGTTGGGTGAATGTCTTGGATGCACAAGATTCTGAGTTCAACTCCACAGCACAACAAAACCAACAACCAAAGAAATCCTATTAAAGCTTAGAGGTAAAATGGGTTATTCAGTAAACACCAATGGACATAAAATTCACTTCATATAGAATATTAGTTCCATTGGGTTGACATTGATAAAATATCCAGTCTGAAGGGCTTCTGTCAATCCCTAAAAATTGACCGTACCTAAGTATTTGAAAGTATAAATATATTAAGGATTTATAGGATAATTAGAAAAAAAATTATATCCAGTCACCTCAGTACACTTTTTATAAGTATACTTTAAAAAAAAGCTTTAAAATGATTAAATCTACTGATCTAAATGTCATTTGTAGTAGTCCATGCAAAGCAAATTATGCTAAAATGTCTATGTTTTACAAACAAAGTATTTATTTCCACTTCAACATTAAGTAAAAATTGTTCATGTTCAACAAAAGGTCACACATTGGCGATATTGCAGCACTAAAGGCTTAGTTCTATTATTATTCATCAATTTTATCTATGCTTTAGAAAATAAGCAGTACTATACATCAAAAAACAGGATTATAAAGGTAGGGGAAATGTTCTGTGAAAGATGGGAGCATCAGTATCATTGCATTGTATCTGTACTTGGTTTGTATCTGTGTATTTATTTCTGTCTCTATGCATACACTTCTGTGTATAACTCTATCCTGAAGCTTGTTCTGACAGATTTTTGATTTTATATTTTGTCTATAATTAACAGAACAGTCACAATTATCTGTTTATTCTGTAGTAGGTTAATTATGTGAAACATTTATATGAAATTTTCTATGTGTCTATGGTGGGGGGTATATTGAGGATATTTTATTAAATTATGATGCACTTCTTTACTAGGACTCATGAAAACCACTTTCCTTGTGTAGTCTTAGCTGACCTGTTCCTGGGTAAAGATTTAATACTCATCTGGAGCTTTAAATAAAGCAACTGGGAATGCCCATTTTGGCTGCTGCGGAGTTGAGAATCTAGGTTTTGGTGTTTCTGGCCTGTGAACATAATTTTTGACCCATATTCTAAGGTCTAACTTCCACATGATACCCTCTTTACTTTTAATTTTTATTTTATGTTTGTCAGACTCTAATTAATTATTTATTTATTTTATTTATTTATTTATTTTAAATTAATTTATAAAATTCTAAAGTTGGAATTTAGTAATACCTGCTTTGGGGAACAGGAAAATGTGGTCATGGAACCTGATGATAGTTCCATTGAGAAGCAGTTGGAGAAGAAAGGTAAATTCCCTAATAATGTAAGAAGATCTGTGTTCTGAATTTAAATGAAGAACATATTACTGAGTTAGCAACCTTTGTACTTATTTATATTCATTCATTGTACATAGAGGTTCAGATCTTTTCCCTAACCAATTATTTATTTTAATCAAGGCTACTCCTTAGCTTACAAACTCCATAGTTTGTAATGGACATGTAATGGACCTCATTATCAGGAAAATGTTTATGACCCAGGAAACCTAGAAAAACTTGTCCAAAGATTGTACCAAATTTAATTGTCTGAATGGGATGCTTGCTAATTTTCACTTATGTGGAATTTTGTTTTCAGTAAAAGAGACAAGGGATTGCATGGGGCTAAATCTCATTTCTGCACCTTAGTGGTTGTTAGGCATTAGGTAAGCTAATATTTACCCTCATTTTCCTCATCAGAAAATTGGGGGAAAGATTGGCATTTCTCCTAAGTGTGTGTGATAAAACATGAAATGAGCTGAAAGGTGTAGAAACGCAAACAAACAAACAAACAACAACCACCCAGAGCTTGACACTCCAGCAACACTCTATGTGTTAGTTTTTACTGTTTATCTCCTTACAATCAAAATACGGTTTGGGGGAGACTGATATCAGCTATTAATTAGAAAGCCATTGGATGATGTAGGGTTTAAACTCAGAATTAGCTTTTATTACTTGCCAATTATAAGGTGTAGTGGATGCTACTGCTTAAACACCAAATGCTGACTAGTGTTCACAGCAGGGAGAAGAGTTAGCAAAATTACCAATTAGGGTTTTGTTTATACTTGCAGTGGAAGAATGATTTGTTAGTTTAAAAGAAACCTCTTGTGCTGATTACAGGTGTCAGCACATCAAGTTTGGGTTGTGTTTAAAACCTGCTGTGAGATGCAAGACAAGAGCACCAAGCCTAACTGTTTTCATTCAATAATATTTTCATTTACAACTCAGTTGATTGCTTTAGGCTCAAGAGCTTCTATGAAATAAAAATGTAAAAAAAAACTTAAATGGTTTTGTCTTGTTTGCATTACTTCTGAAAAATAGTCAATCTTTTACAATTAGATGAGTGATGGATTTATTACATTTTTTTCTCCTATGGAAACTAGCGGTTCAATTTGCCTGTGAAATAAACTACAGTGTTTAATTCCTGTGAACATGGCCAGACATTTGTCTTTCAGATAGAAAATTAAGAAATTGAATTAACACTAAATCAGAAAAGGGTGCCTTTAGGAACTTACCAGAAGTGTACAAGGATAAAAAACAAAACAACAACAACAAAAACTCTCAAAAAACAATTTATGCACATGTGAAGTTTTCAGAGAATAAATTTTAAATTATGCCAAGCTAGTTTCCCCTGAATTTTATTTCTGTTTTGGGTGTGAACAGAGGAACAAACTTGAGAGAAGGGTGAATCGCGGCTGTCTTGTTTTCATGGGGGTGGGGGGGGAGATAACTTGTTATCAGATGTTTTGATATCTATGAAAGCCAACGGATTGTTATTATAATATAATGCAAGCATTATCTCAAGATGACTTTATAAATATGCACAATGCACAATTTAAAACCTCATGACAGAATGATTTAACATTGGTTTGTAAACTGCTTTCTCTAGGTTTCAACCTTCAAGGCAAAAACTCCTTAGTGTTTTGGATTATTTTTCCCACTCATATTTTAATGACTGCTGACATTTTATTGAACGAATAGAGATGGCAGACATTTAAGGAAGGAGAAAAGAAAGGAAAAAGATAATGGAAAAAAGGAGGAGGAGAAGGAGAAAGAAGAGAAGAAGAAAAGGAAGGAGGCGGGGCAGGGGGAGGAGGGGAAGGAGGAGAAGAGAAGGAGGGGGAAGGGGAGGAGGAAAGTAAGAAAAGCTCCAGTTTAGCAGCATCTCCTCTTTCTTTAGCTCTCAACAAACTGCCGATCTCTATTTTATTGACTTTAACTTTTGGTACTCTAAGCTCAGGCAGTAATAAAATAAACAACCAGGGATTGTCTTCTCTGTCTAAGTTAATTTGAATCAGAATACAGTATTTACCTTTTCTTGGAGTTTGTGTGATTCAAGGTTAGTCTGTTTTGGAAAGACTGAGCAAGGCTCACCTAATCCCTTCCTGGAGCCCATTAATAGGAAGCAGGACTGCACTCAGGTGTCTTTTTCTAAACTCCAGAGACAAATTAAGAATTTAAATGAGGTGAAAACTCCAAAACAAGATGCTTCCTAGTGGCTTCTTCTGTTTATATAGTAACACTCTAAAAATAAAGTTGACACCACCAGGTTCAAATTTCACTTGCTAGCTGATAAGCTTCGAAGAAGAAGCGCACATGCTAGCTCTGAATCCTTGCCCTTTACTGGGAGAGTTTATAAGTGATGTATGACAATTCCTCCTTTTAACAAACAAGTCTATAGTTTTGAAAACAGTGGATTAGTCAACAGATATTTACTACAACTAATCAGACTGAGAACTAAATTGATCTTTTCATTTAATTATTACTCGGTATCATCATACACTGTGAAGTTTTGTGCTGTTTAAGCTTCTCCCAGAGAATGGAATTACACTTTCACTGCAGATGCAAAACAACATCTTGTACGTGTATTATGCAATGACCACAGTGTGCAATGCTTCACTACTGCAGTCATCTCTACAATGAAACCCAAACTGTGAATGAAGTTGAGTTGAATCATAGAAAGAAATGCTTAGACTACTTTTTAAAGCCTCATCTTGAGTTTTACATTTTTATTTAACCAGAGAATTTTTTTTGTCAGTGACCATAAAATTTCTTGATTCCATGAATTACTCACAAAATGGAATTTTCATGTATTTCAGCTCTGTAAAAGAATAATTCCAGTGCAAAACACTGCTGATCATTATTATTTCAGTATATGCTTTTATATTGAAATAAAATACCAGTATTATGTCTACTGAAACACATTGAAGACAATTCTGTGCTCACTGGGTGTCTCTTATATTGTCTTCCTTTCCAGGTCTGCTAAGTTAATATTTAAGACTATACCTTATGGGTCATGGGTCATAAAACCACAACTGTGCTTTATTAGAATCATACTTCTCCTTCAAATGTTGCCTCCAAAGAGTTGTCCTTCACAAGCTTTCTGAGGACTTCCAACAGAGCATTTGAGCACGAGCTTCTTAAAGTATATCCCACTTGTACCTAGTACTGCCCTACATTTACTTGTGCACAGTCCTATTGATTTTGTTATTTTAAAACCAAGTGAGAAGCTATGAGGATCAGCCTCCACCTTTAATAATTTGCCTAAGTATTTTTGTAAGTGTTCTGTCTCCTTTACTGGTTTATTCATTTTATATTAGCTGCCTTACTTTAGAAAACAATGTGGTATTATCCAATGAGATTAAATTACTTGCTCAGATCAGAGATCATTTTGTAGATTGATTTATACAAGTTTTTACTGTATTCATTTTAATGACATATATCTGTACATAAGTAGAAACTACAGTACACAAGTTTCTCACAAAAATAAGGAGCAAATCAAAATAATTAACACTTTTTTAATATTTATTTTGTGTGTTGGGAAAATTAAGGCTTTTCTTATAATTTTGAAATATATGACAAATTGTTGCATAATTATTCTGTTGGATAGACTAGAAATAGAGCCCCCCTACAGTTGGATTTAGTATCTGCTTTATAACTGCTCTATGACCCTTATTCTTTATCCTTTTCCTGAACACTAGTAGTCACTATTATAGTCTCTATGACATTAACCTTTTTGACTCTCATAAATGATCAAGAATACATAGTTTGTCTTTCTATGCCTGGTGTATTTCATTTAACATGGTATCCTTTGGTTCCATGCATCTGACCTACATAATAGAATTTTATTCTTTATAGTTGAATTATAGAGCATCACCTACATGCACACACACACATACACACACACACACACACACCATATTTTCTTCACCTATACTGTTTTGGACTGAAAAGTTCACATTAGAGTAGAGTGGTAAGTATGATTACATGTGTGAATCAACCAGTTTGCTGGCCCATGCTTTAAGGATGGGAACTTGAGTTGTTTCCATTTGGGAATTATCAAAGAATCTAGAAACATTAATGCATACATTTTCATGTAGACACATTTTATTTTCACATGGGTAATTTCCTAGAGATAAAATAGACAAGTTATCAACACGCATGTGCTAACTATCTTGGAAATTGTTGTTTATTAACCAGAGTGCCTTTCCTCTTTACTTTCTCAGCAAAGGCATGGGTGTTTCATTCCTTTGATTTGGCCTAATTAGTCTTGTAAGTTTTGCTGTTCAAGTAAGTGTAAATGACTACTATAAGCCCCAAGTTTGGGCAGTATGAAAGAAAGATTAAACCCATGTTTCTCTGCTTGTACAAACATGGAGGTTCATGAGAAGAGAACTATTCAAATTTAGGAAGACAGTGAAGTGACATTAGGGAGAATTTTTAAGAATTTAGCATTGTCAGACAGTTTGACATTACCTAGATAGAAAAGAAAAGGCCAAGATTCAAAGCATGAAAGATCAGCATTTGTAAAGGGAGGGAAGACCTATGTGATGAAGTGTGGGGGACAGGACTATGGGTGGCAAGAAAGGAGAGCAGACAGTAAAAGAAAGACTCTAAAGGGGAGTGAGGATCTGGAGGTCAGAGAGGAACATTTTCAGAGAGAAATGTTTTATTTGCATTTGAAACAGTGGGCCAATAGAGAAGGATTGTGAACCAAAGACAATTAGGAGACTGTGGTCCAAGTGCAATGGTCCAAGACTCTGTCAGTCCTGAAATCATATATTCAGGTAACAACAAACTGAATACAGCAGGTTATATTTGTAAATTCTTGCATAGATATGTAAGCAAATATAATAATTAAA